>OY744613.1:2505894-2528394 GCA_963556255.1 Allolobophora icterica
GAGGAATGTTTGCGTAATTATGGGGTACGTCATTAAATTAAATTAGCCTAGCTTAGCTTAAATTATATTAGAATAGATCTGTGCTGCCACTCCGTGGGATTTTTCCCAAGATCTTGGGATTTGGGGATTTTCCATAGCAATCAGAATTTTTTACTAAGGTCTGCAGTCATAATATTTAATATGGAATGATAACAATAATCACTTGTTGACTTGTTGTCGTTGAGTGACTCGTTGGTCGTGTGTCTAGTACTGTCTACGGCTACTGGTCGTTTACTTCCTTACCTTACTTACACTTATCTTGCGAGTAACATGACGTCATTCCTCATCGGTAGATTCCCTAAATTCCGTAATCCATTATTTTACCTCCGATTCTGAAGTTCTGATTTTTACGTATTATTATTAAAGGATAATGACTAAATCTGCAAAAAAATTTACATAATATATATAATAATAATAATATATAATAATAATAATATAATAATAATATAATATAATATAATAATAATAATAATAATAATAATATAGGGCCTATAATAATAATATTTTCGTTTAATATCTTCAAACTGACATTAACGCAGTAGGGCCTATGATTACAAATCAGTATGAACGGATGATCACAAGTTATTACAGGAATCGAATTTAACTGTATACGGCAGCCATGCAAGGCGCCCATCACGTCCTACATCTCAACAACGCGCCATCTCGCGAATGAAAATAGGTTGAGTGGACCTTTTTGGGAGGGTTGCGGGAAGCGATCCCGCTACCGCTTGCTCTTCACGACAGTGATGTTACCACTACTCTATGGACCCCCCCCCAACTCGTCGAAAAGTCGTAATGTAAACAGTTTTAAACCGGAATTTCTCATGGCGTCGTCCGATTCTGACCTGAGCCTGGCGACACTGGCGTCTAGCCGCGTAAGTAAGCTAAAGTATGGTATAGACAACAATTCAACGACGAATGGCTGTTATAGTTTTCAGTTGCTTGGTTTTTTTTTAGACTACCTTGGAATTTTCTGGCAAGAGCTTGGGATTTCCGAAGTTGGAGAGTGGAAGCACTGGAAAAGATTAGCTTAGATTGGGTAGGATTAGCATTGCGCTACAAAAGTCATTTAATTAGTGTAGCTTAACTTAGATTATACTATATTATATAAGATTGGATTAATGGGTTGAAAATATTATAGGGGACCGTAGAGTAATATATAACACACTGGCGTGAAGTGCAGAAGGTACCTAGATCGAATCCGTAGCCCTCCATAAGGTTTACTCAGCCTTCTACTCGCTAGATGGCGGCGGTAGTTAAGTGAGTGTTAGGCCGTGATTGGCGCCCTGGGTGGCTGCCGTTTATAAACATTGTATTCGACTCCTGTAAAACTGTTATCATGTGCTTCTACTTAATACATGTTTGTAAGGCGCCCTGCGTGGCTGCCGTTTCTACTATATGTATGTTCACTGTACAGCGCAGTCCGGTTAGCAGGCGTTTAATTAAAGAAAAGATGCTATTATTATTTTTATTTATTAGATTAGATTAGCGTTGGCCTGTACCCTCTGCGCCTGTGGTTTGTGCGATTGTGTCAACTGAACATTGGTAGGTTTAATTCATTCTCGAGATCAGACGCTGGATTGCTTACTGTTGCCGTGTGTGCGTTTCAGCCGAAAGCTCCTCCAACCTTAATTAAGACCTCGTTCGGTGGAGAGAGGAGTGTCAGGAAATGTATTTGCCGCTTTGATTAGGCCGGCGTCAGCGATATGTTTGCAGTCTGTCTGTCTGTCTGTCTGTTCGTGGGCGTCTGTGTGTTTGTTTGTGTGCGTTTGTCTGTCTATCTGTGTGTCTGTCTGTCTGTCTCTCCGTCTGTCTGTTTGTCTATCCGTCTGTCTGTCTATCCGTCTGTCTGTCTGTCTGTCTGTCTGTCTATCCGTCTGTCTGTCTGTTCGTGGGTGTGTCTGTGTGTTTGTGTTTGTGGGTGTGTGTGTTTGTGTTTGTCTGTTTATCTGTCTGTCTACCTATTGCCTATCCGTCTGTCTGTTCGTGGATGTGTGTTTGTGTGTGTGTCTGTCTGTTCGTGAGTGTGTGTTTGTGTGCCTATGTGTCTGTGTCTGTTTATATTTATGTGTCTGTTTGTGTTTGTCTGTCTATTTGTCCGTCCGTCCTTCTGTCTAATCACCTAAGTAAATCACAGGCGTGTGTGGGCGTGTCCGTCTGCCTATCCGTCCGTCCGTCCGTCCGTCCGTCCGTCCGTCCGTCCGTCCGTCCGTCCGTCCGTCCGTCCGTCCGTCCGTCCGTCCGTCCGTCCGTCCGTCCGTCCGTCCGTCCGTCCGTCCGTCCGTCCGTCCGTCCTTGTCTGCCTAATCACCTAAGTAAATCACCTGCAAGGGATGGCTTCGCATGAATCAGAGACATGCACCCGGTTAGGACAAGACAAGACAAACAATGCGAATTACACAGACGATGGATGCAGAGACGTCAGGCATAATTGGACCGTAAGGTGGCGCCACTGTGGCATCGTCTGCTCCTGATTGGCGGCAAAGATTTCCGGGTTAATGACCACGAGAATGCAGAAGCCACCGCCAGTTATTTGATGACACTGCAGCAGGCACAGGAGAACGTCAAACCAAACACACATACGCATACACACATTATATATATACATTATTTATATATATATATGTACATTATTTATATATATATGCATACACACGCAGATGATATAAATAAGCATATATATATATATATATATATATATAATGTGTGTATGCGTAAGTGTGTCTGGGTGTGTTACACACTAGATTTGCTTAGTTACATAACTACCATCGAATATATATGCCCATGCATATATATATTTGTATAATTATATATGCCCTGCTCGTATACTCTGACAATGATAGTCACAAGCCTGGATAAAAAGAGGAGGACGACGGTAATGATCTTTGTTATCACACAGTGTCGTTAAACTGAAACTACTACAACATATATAATATATATAAGCATATATCTTGGGATGTATATATATATATATATATATATATATATATATTGTATAAAGCAACATATATATTGAATAAAGCAATATATATATATATCCGTTCCAAAAATAAAACGGCTGGTAGCTTTTTGTATTGTGATGTAATGCAGTGCAACAATGCATTTATATAGCGCCGTGGTTTACCTCCCCAAAGCCCTTCTGCTTACTCGGCTAATCTGACTGATCGGATCAAAGGGCGGCTTTGGCTTTCTTCTTAATTAAGATTGTCGGCTTTTCTTTCGTTGCATGCTTACAATGAGATGTTGTTAATCAGTTAATTGTACGAACTACAATGTAGGCTAGGTAAGAACGATCAGTTGTATAATGATTTGTCTTCGGGCCTTGATCTCTGATTCTGTTGTCTCCCAGTGGAGTTGGAGCGACGGATGAACATAGTGACATCTAACGGCTAAATACAACGCGGACTCTTAGATGATTTACGTCACATTCGCCAGAGGGCCGTTGAATGAAGCAATGCGTGTGGGTCACTGACTCTGTCCGTGCATTGCTATATTAACCAAGCCACAGAAATTTTGGATTTATAGATATATAAGACACTCACTCGCTTGCTCACTCAAATGCTCACTCGCTCATCCACACTAATTCACTCCCTCACACTCGCTCACTCACTCATACAATCGCTCACCCACCCAGTCACTCATACAATCGCTCACTCTACTCACTCATCCACTTGCTCGCTCGCATAAAACTTCATAAAACAGCGGGCTCGATATATATAAACACAACTTAATATAAGCGGAGGAAAATAAACGTCACGTGACTGGACTACTTTCGGTGACTGACCGATCTAATATCGCTCACCCGCACAGATTTCCCATTTCAACGGAACCGTGAATGCATTTTTCGCTGAGGCAGCGCATGTATAGTTGCAAATTGTTTTCCAATCCTCCTATTGTTACGGACTGGAAAAAATCAAGCGGCGATGCCTCGTGAACGTCAACCATCATGACGTTGACTTCGGCAGATGAAGCCCCGTTCGTTTAATGTGCCATGATGTTTTCCGATCGCCACTGCAGCGCCGCCTGTGTTCGTGTTTTCATAAACAATCCTGTTCTTTCCGGGCCTGAACGAGTGGGCACGTTCATATCCCCACCCGTAGGCTACATATTGACACATCAACAATCTGCCATCAATGGCATCTCTGACATCATTTACAGGAGGGGAGATCATCCGGAGATGGTTGAATGGTAACACGCTGTCACGAAGGTCAGAAGGACGCGGGTTCGATGGCCTTTCAGCCGTCCGCTTCCGAGGGGGCGACTGTAAAATGAGCAGTAAGGGGGCCCATCCATATATTACGTAATATATGGATGGGCCCCTAAGACAGATTGGCGCCTTGCAGACTTTGTTAGATTCGACTAAAACGCTGACGCATAATGAGCGTCGGGTATTAATTTTTCATTTTTGTTGTCACCGATCTTAGTCTAGTATTGTTATTGTTATCGCGAGAATATTATACATAGATCAGTTTAGCTATACAGTAGGCCTATGTGACTGGCTGCAGTGACAGGCTATATAATATAACAGCTATAGAACCTATAGAACAGTGGTGGGCAACATACGGCCCGCGGGCCGGATCCGGCCCCCGGGGACTTTTCAACCGGCCCTTGACATGTCTTTAATATTAGCATTGTATCTGGCACTTTTATCCGACCCTACATGAATGTCTGAATCTCTGTACGTAGGCCGACATTAAAACATCTGTTTCTTATTTATTAAGAATCCGGCCTCTTGTCTAGTCAACTAGTTCACTACTCATTCATCAATGTAATGACTTTCTGCCTGAAACAATACCACAGAGTGGGTAGGTTCGAAACTTTGGAAGCCATCTTCACTTAGATTTCATGCCCTAAAAATGGTTCCACTGTTTCCATTCTCCTATATAGTTGTGAACAATTCTTCTCAAAGATAACATTTAAAAAATACAGAAGCAGATGCAGAGTTGCAGATTAACAAATGACAATCTTTCTAATGAAATTTGAATTGCCACTTCCAACATTAAATCTACCATGCTGGATGAATTGTGTCGTGACAAGAAGTGTCAGATTTCACATTAATCATTAAATACAGCACACCAAGCAAATGGATACATTGTACACTAACAGTTTAATATATATTTTTAAACTGAAGAAACTTTTAACATATTTAGTATTTTATTGTAGTGTAGGACTGTAGGTAGGCCTAATTAGGATAATTATTTTCATCATAAAAATTATCTTCATTTAGTTTAACATAAATTTAACAGTGACGGTTATATCGCAATAGTTAGTTTGAATAAAATTAATATTGTCTTATTTTCTTGGGCAAATGAATCTGCAAAAATTTGACCGCGATTGGCATGCGGCCCCTGAGCTGCCCTTAAAATCCTAGGTCGGCCCTCTGTTGAAAGAAGTTGCCCATGCCTGCTATAGAACATGAGCTATGCACTAGTAGGCAGTGGCGACACTGCACCAGGGCGAGCCAGGGCAAATGCCCGGGTAAAAAAAGCCATTGTCCTGGTCGCTGCCCTGCCAGAATTTTTGCCCTATACTCAGAATTTGTTCGGGGCATAAATCGTCCTCTGTACTGGTTACTCGTATCACATGTTCTGGCTCTGGCCTGGTTACAAAAAAATGTCTGGCGCCGCCACTGCTAGTAGGCTAGTTTTGTTGAATTTTGTTGACGTTAGTTGTGCACAATGTTATGCGGAATGAACAAAATACATGAGAGATGAGATGATTTCGTCATGAACTGATGTCAACGTACGCCAAAGTAGGCCCTACAGTACGTACGTTACCGGTATAGAAAGAAATAACGTACGTTTCGTACGTATACGGTCGCATACTGCTTGTCAGTTTGAATTTAATGAACGAATTTGATAACCAGGCCCGAACCGTTAGGCAAACTAGGCAACCGCCTAGGGCCGCCGATTTTTAGGGGCCGCCAATTTTCCATTTTTCCGAAATAAACATAAAAAAATAATTTATGGAAATTCATAAATGAAACAACGTTCGATTGTTTTTTAATTATTATTCACTAGATGGAAGTATTATAGTGTTGGTGTAATAAATTATGTTCTATTAAGGTAGCCTAGGGTTCACCGTTAAGTCTTAATCATAAGTTTTTGCCTAGGGCCGCCAAATGTCTTGAACCGGGCCTGATGATAACTATACTATTACACTTTGTAGTTTAGAAAAATAATTTTGAACTATCTGTTTTATGACTTCTTTTCGTTGATAGTCTAGTGGCTTTGTGCAAAGCACCAAGCCTGCCAGCTTTCAGCCGATAAATAATATATTTTCTACATACCTTGCTGTTGTTAAAGGTGGACTATTGTGCTAAGAAGAACTAGTGGGATGAACCTTCCAAAGGCAACCGACAACTGGAAAAGTGACCCTCCGCTTTCTCCGGACTTGAGACTGGCACTATCTAGCACTACCTCGCCCTTTTATTGGCACGGACTGATAATAAATTATTATGGAGTTCAATACATAGATCGATGTCTTAATGTACCAAGCATTTATATATCTATGGTACCAAGAGTCTATTTTTCTGATGCTATTAATAGAAACTAGATCGTTTAACTCAGTGGTGGTGGCTTCCGTCGGGAATCGTGTCTTCGTGAATTTAATTAATAAACATAAAATCCAGCCAACATGCTGACTGTTAAATCCTACCGCATATTTTATCAGGTATCGATGAATCGATATTTCTGATCGGAGCGCTCGAGAAATTTGTGCGAGCGTTAATAAACTGATTTTGTTCGGTTTCTTGGTTCCTAAGCGTAACAGGGGTGGATTCCCTCAGGCATGTCAAGGTCACGTTATGGTTTGGGATGGGTGCTCGTAATTTTAAAAGGAGGTTCTTGGTTGTGAAATGTAGTTGCAAATGTACACGTTTTCTATAGCGACTGTATGGCCTCGGTGTTGTTGGCTAATATTTTAAGAGAATTTATTAAATGTCGCTTTTTCCTGTTGCAATCCTATTCCGTATGCACCAGCAGTTGATATCTCAGAGCTTCTCATCACAACTTTTTAAAATGTCCTTTCCTTATATTAAAAACTCGTCGTTGAGTTCAGAAATATCTGAGATCTGTGTATATCATGTGTTGAAAGGCCTGGAGCATTGATTATTTTGTAAGGTTTAGCAAGCATGCTGGGCATCTTAGTTGAAATTGTATGAGAAAGTCGCTGGATCCAAAGCGATTTCAGTGCAAGAGTCAGTATTGTCTTAACTTTTGTCTTCATTTAACACTTTAACGACGAGCTGCATTGGTTTCCCAGTCACTTTTAGTATGTGCTGATATGTCAAATGAACTGTTACTAAGTACAGTTACAGTATCTCTTTACCTAGGTTTAGTGGACAGAGCGTTGTCTTCATAAACATGGTACTGTCAAAGTAGACATGACTGCGTCTGTTTATAGTAACTTCTAAAGAGCCTGTCAAATAAAACAGCTAGTGGCTTTGGTATAGTTTCCAGTTGTGTACACAAGATCGTTATCGTAAGTGAATGTTTGCATATAAGGTAAGAAATGCAAGATTTACTTACTGTACGGCAAACAATTCTTTGTGATCTACAGGCAAGTGGTTATGGCAAGTCCGTAGTTGGAGTGGCCAGTTCGTTAAGAAGATGCTACACAGTAGGAGGTTTGTACAAATACTATGCTACTATTTGCTACTACTACTACAACTACTATTAGTAACATACTCGTTATAGGTATAATTAATAGGCTATCTGGACAGTTTTAGAATGTATATGTAGCCCAGGCTCTAGGTTGCTGTCCATATGATAGGTTTTTTAGTTTTAACGAGGGGGTGCTTGATAGTGTAGTGGTTAGCGTGCTGGACGGTCAATTGAGAGGTCGGGGTTTCAAATCCCTACTATGGCAGAAATTTGGTTCAAGATTTCTGCTCCACTTGCGCCCCTAGCCAACTCAGCTGTAATGAGTACACTGACCGTACACTATCGTGCAAACTGTGTTGATTTTGCAAACGTTAAACACATTATTAGTATTATTATTACAGACATTTTTAACACATGAGATGAGACGATGAGACGGCAAGGGAAAAGACTGGCCACCCGTCCTCATAAGCCGAGGCTAAGAAAATGAAGTTATTAATGCTTTATACCCATGGCTGCCCCAGGGCTAGCTTAAAGGACTGCTTTTCCTCTTCTTAGTTTAATGCTGATTTGGTTCTGTGAGTTATTTTAGGTAAATTTGTTGTGAATTTTATATTTTTCAGCGGAGGATACCGACCTCGTTGTCATCGGTTCCGGTCCTGGTGGATATGTTGCAGCCATCAAAGCGGCCCAGTTGGGTCTGAAGGTATTAGAATTTCGTGTTTGTTAAGACCCCACAACTTCAGTGACGTGATGTAATTGTTCCATGAGGCAGTGTAAAGCAAAATAATTACAGTGCAGATTTATATAGCACCAGTCAAAGAAACAATCATAACAATCGGAACTGAGAACAGGAAGCAACCGACATCGAATAGATTGGTTTTCAGGCACTGTCGGAAATGACGCAGAGAAACGCCAAGATGCTCAAGTCGCAGGTTACAAGGTGGTTTATTTCAGAATGATGGTCCAATGATGACTAAATCTCTATGCTGTTGTTGGCCCATCTTTGGCGCTGTTAGTGGGAAGCTATTTCTAGGGATCCGTAGAGAATTCCAGTTATGGTCATCCAAACATTTTCTACATTGCTTGTCAAAGTTGAGTCTGTCATGGGCTCTCGTGCATTCCATGTTGATGCCCCAAGGAATGGAATCGACTACCAATATCTGTTCGATGCAAGAACACTTCTCTTCCTTTAATAAACGCCTCAGAACTCACTATTTCTCGTTGGTCTTCAATCTAATTGCTCTTCACCTGGCAACTGACTAATCGTGCCTCATATTCGCATTTCTGTGCGAATTTGCATGCGTTCAAAATGTTTGTAATAGTAATAATAATGTGGTTAACGTTTGCAAGATCAATACAAATTGCACGATAACAATGATGGATCAACAGTGTGAAGTTTAGAGAGAAAACCTATTAATATCGTGGAGTGCAAAGACATAATAGAAATACTCATTTATTAAGCACCACCATCTATCTAATGACCATGTATCAATCGATGGAGCTAAGCAATTGTGATTGAAGGATTTGCTCAAGGTCCCTACACAGTAACCGTCTCAGGGGACGAGGATCGAACCCATACTCTCCGCGTTACAAGGCGAGCTCTCTAACCAATTGGCTCCCATTTCCCACAATGAAAGTGATGCCTTGGGGCTCATGCTCGTTTCTCCTGGTAGCTTCTCCTCTGCTCACATGATTGGTTTTGTTTGTTGACAGACTGTCTGCATAGAGAAGAACCCTACGCTCGGCGGGACCTGCCTCAACGTCGGTTGCATTCCGTCGAAGTCGCTGCTCAACAACTCTCACTACTACCACATGGCCAAACATAACGACCTCGCCAGCCGCGGAATAGAATGTGAGCGCTCGACAGATTCTAGAACTCTCCTCCTGTATCTGTTTCTTTCTCCCTTGGTTGCTTCTGTCATTTCACTCTAACCTGTACATGTACTCGCCTCTAATGTTACCACTACAGCCCCGATTACAGTGCCAGGTTAAGAAGTCAGTAAGGAAGTTATCGATCGTGTGATGTAGCTGTAATTTATAACTTCTGTTGCGCCGGTGTCTAGTACGCAAGGCATCAACCGATGGCACAACAGAGCTTTAATCAGGCAGGCTGGAAACCATACTCGCTGTGTTACAAGCCGAGTGCTCTAACCGATTGACCACTGTGTCCTATCTAACAGCTAACTTGGCATGTAACCCTTGACATCAGCTCTGACCCTTAATCCTAACACTAGCCCAGGGAATCAATCGATGTAGCCATCGCTGTGATGCTTTTCCACGATGTTGCAGCCTTTCTTTTCTGTTGTTCGTTTAGTCAAAATTTGCTGAGTATTGTTTGCTTATTTATTTATTGTTCTTGTTTTCAGTCCAGAACTTGTCCTTGAACTTGGTGAAGTTGATGGAACAGAAGACCAATTCGGTTACGGCACTGACTGGTGGAATAGCCCACCTATTCAAACAGAACAAGGTCAGTTCAGCTGGCAGAATTAGGTCAGTTCAGCCGGCAGAATTAGGTCAGTTCAGCAGGAAGAATTAGGTCAGCTCAGCAGAAGGAAGAATTAGGTCAGATCAGCAGGGAGAATTAGGTCAGCTCTGCAGGAGATATTAGGTCAGATCAGCAGGGAGAATTAGGTCAGCTCAGCAGGAAGAATTAGGTCAGCTCAGCAGAAGGAAGAATTAGGTCAGTTCAGCAGGAAGAATTAGGTCAGCTCAGCAGAAGGAAGAATTAGGTCAGATCAGCAGGGAGAATTAGGTCAGCTCTACAGGAGATATTAGGTCAGATCAGCAGGGAGAATTAGGTCAGCTCAGCAGGAAGACTTAGGTCAGCTCAGCAGAAGGAAGAATTAGGTCAGCTCAGCAGGGAGAATTAGGTCAGCTCAGCAGGAAGAATTAGGGCATTGTGATAGACAGAATTGGGTCACTTAGCCGTACAGAATTATGTCAGTTCTGTCATATTGTAAACTAAATAAGCTAGGGGTGGTAAAGGAAGAGAAAAATCAACTACCGGTAAATATATTCTATTCCGGCAGGGCTTTGAACCCACGACCCCTGGGTCAACAGTACAAAGCGATAACCAGCAGATTATCGCATGTGCCAAATGAGTTCACTCATTCCCCATTTACAAGCCATTCTGCTTAATGTGAAGTAATTGTACATGTAATTGTAATCTAACATTTATAAGAGCACCACTCGATAATTCAGAGGTGCTCCTGACCCAAGTCAGTGCTTTCACTAAAAAAATGGACTTCAGGCGGTTCTGGAACAGGGAAAGAGAAAGGCTGAGGAGCTGAAGCCTACAGAAGATGGTTCCAACTAGAGGCGTCAACATAGGCAAAAGTTCTAGGCTGAGCAGTAGCCCCACTCATGTGGGGAACAACCAGAAGCCATTAACATTTTGTACTCAATAAAGCGCTGTACAACAGCTGGAGTCTAGTGCTAATTATTGACTTTTCAGCATTATCCATTTCTGGCACATGCTCTTGTTTATTTGCTGTATCAAAAGGCAGGTTCCCTGACAACTTTGCACTAACGAGTCTGCACTAATTAGCCGCACTAATTGGCTTTCACTGATGTTTTTCCAGGTGACACAGATTCAGGGTGTTGGTCAGATCAGCGGTGCGAATGAGGTGACGGTCAACAAGAGTGACGGAACGCAGGAGAAAGTGAAGACGAAGAACATTCTCATAGCAACCGGATCGGAAGTGACTCCCTTTCCAGGCATTGAGGTTGGGCTCTTAAGATTAACGGCTACGTAACTGAATGCTGTTGTTAGCAATTTTAAAGTCTCTTGGTTGTTTTTATCATTACCATCACGTAAACTTTGATTTCAGTAAGCTAACTGGATTACAGATGTTTCTGTCTGCTTTGTTAGATTGACGAGGAGACAGTTGTGTCATCAACTGGTGCCCTGTCGTTGAAGCAGGTTCCCGAGAAAATGATTGTCATCGGCGCCGGGGTGATCGGAGTCGAACTGGTAAATTGTTGACCTATCTGCTTGCGCTTGATGTTGACCTATCTGATTGTGCTTGATGTTGACCTACCTGATTGTGCTTGTGTTGACCTACCTAACTACATCAGGCATTGGAAATAGTTGCTTTCTGGTGGTGGTTGTGTGATTTTGGGTTGAAAGCAGGTCAAAACTAGACTGGAAAAGCTGGTGTTTTGGGATGTGGTAGCCGATTGGTTAGAGCACTTGGCCTGTGACGTGGAGGATATGGGTTCAAACCTCTTCTGAGATGGTTACTGTTTAAGAACCTAAAATCACAATTGCTCAGCTTCATTGATTGTTGCTTTGTCATTGGGGTTCATAAATACGTAATAGTAATAATAGTTATAATATGGTGGGACATGGTGGCCGATTGGGTGGAGTGCTCGCCTTGTAAAGCAAAGCGTACGGTTTTGAGCCTCCTTCCCTCAGTTAGTTACTGTGTATAGATCTTGAGCAAGTTCTTCACTCGCAATTGCCCAGCGCCATCGATTGATGATTTGTGATTAGATAGTGGTGCTTAATAAATGCAAAATAGTGGTAATAATCCAACAATCAACTAATGCTAAACACATATGGCTATATATGTTTGTTTGTTTACTTTAGAGGATTTTTTTACGAGATGTTGTTCACCAGAGTGCCATGTGGCAGCTGGTTTTAATAAAGAATATACTTTACTTACTTACTTACTTATAATCATAATTATACTCCTAATTTACTACTTACCAGGTCCTCTTAATTTACTTATAACTTACTCCTAGCATATTTTTTGCTCCTGAGAAATCATTTCTACTTCATAATATTATCACTACTCCTAATAATAATAATAATAATATTAATAATAATAATTAATAATAATAATGATTTGGTATTGTTACTCTAGGGTTCCGTTTGGGGTCGGTTGGGTTCAGACGTGACCCTCATCGAGTTCCTCGGCAACATCGGGGGCGTCGGCATCGACCTCGAGGTCGCCAAATCCCTTCAGAGGGCTCTCACAAAGCAGGGCCTCAAGTTTCAACTGCAGACAAAGGTGTTGAGCGCCACGAGAGAGGCTGGAGCCATCAAAGTGGTTGCGGAAGACACGAAGAAAGGGAAACAGGAAGAGGTGCGTGCAAACACGAAAAAGGCAATACATCAGTCACCAGACATATATACGTATAATACATATATATGAATACATACGTACATAATGCATATATATATACATTAGGGCTGTACCGAATATTCGCTTCGTATTCGCTTCGGGGCCGAATAGTGGGCAAAATAGCTATTCGGTATTCGGCCGAATAGTAGCGGCCGGACCGAATACGAATAGTGGTCACGTGACATCTGTTTCTGCATATGCGGCTGTTATAGCGAGTGGAGTGAACATTAAGTAAGTGACAATTTCTAATGTTACTTAAATTAGTTCCATTCCTTGTTTACACAGACTGGCAGAAGGATGCAAAAATTACACGTAGTTAACTGTTTACTTTTAGTTTATGTATTAAATTTACTGAACTGAAACCTTTGCTTACATTTGAAATTTTGACTGTTGCAGGTAGACCTATTTTGTACACTATTCGTATTCGTATTCGGCCGAATAGTTGGTCCAACTATTCGTATTCGGCCGAATAGTGATAATCACTATTCGGTACAGCCCTAATATACATATATATATCTACATTCACATATACATGCATACATATATATGTGTATATAATTATATACTTGTGTATATATGTTTGTATATATATATATATGTTTGTGTATGTATATAATATGTATATATATGTCATGCATGCACATATACATGCATGTACAACGTGTGTACATACATACACACTTATATACACACATACATTCATACATACATTCATTATATTGATATATACGTTAGGGTGCATCGATGATAATGGAAGAAAATTTTTTTGTCTCATTTTTATTTCTAATAGTGCAAAGTAGTTGCCATTTGATGTCAGCAGTATTCTGGTGCAATTTCATCAATCTAGCACATGACCTTGAGGTGCCCCAACGACCTTGAAGTTTTGATATTAGACGCACAGTGTTTGTCCATGTTATGCAAGGAGTAATGTCCAGAAAAACAAGCATCTACAGTATGAATCTGATGAGAAGTAGAATGCAATATTGGTATAACATATTAGGTATATTATTCCATCATTATGTCCATTACACCAATGATGAAACAGTGAGTTGAGTCTAAACTACAGTAACGGTGAACTACAGTAGTAGTCTTATCCCATTAATGCAAGTAGGCTTATAAGGAGTCAGGCTACGCGATATTCTTTCTTAGTGTTAAAAGTCGGCATTATTCGCCTGGATTCCAATCTTGTTCTTATGAAACCGTTCCTAGCTTTGATGTCGCAGACTGCAACTGCAAGCCTCAGTCCCAACTTTAACATAACGCTCCACTGTCTATGAGTGGTATGGGAATCTAGGAGAGTCGAAGTTTTGTGCTGGGTGCGTCGATACAAATTGCATCATTACTTCATCAGATACCTCCAATGTTAGTGGTGTTCTGCTACGCATATTTGCCAGAAAATGAGTTCAGTTTCATCAGTGGCATCAAACAGGAAGAACGAATTTCGAATTCCAGACCATACAGTTTCCAAGATTTCAGGATATGACGCATTTTTCTTAAGGTCGTCAGTTAACATGGAGCAACAAGCGGTCGTCGTCCTTTCTCTGGACCAATTGACAATGGTTTATTAACGTGTAAACAGTTACCAGTAGTGTTATTTGATAAAATTGAATAGGATTTTCCACCTGCAACTTTAACTGGCCCAGTAGTGACCGGCAGTATTATGGGACATTAGTAGCACGGTCGTTAGAGGCCAGTGCTCGTTGAATTAATCTAGAAAAAGACCATGGAACATTGAATCACTTGCGGTGGTTGACAACTGCAATAGAATATTGCAATTGTACATTGGCAGTTGCAAACCATCAGTAGAGCTTCAAATGCTGGCGATGTATGTGGTGAAAGTAGCCTATTATGCTCCGATGTGTTTAACAATTTTGCAAGGCTGATCTAGTCGTGGGTGATATGTCTGACGTGAGTCGATCCTAGTTCCTTCATTCACCAACGATACGTTTTCCTCGGTAACAGCTCACCTGTAGTATACTTACTTCCTTCCTTGACATTATGTACTATAGAGTTTTATCTTTTCGACCATCAAAAATAAACCGAGTAAGTTTTAAATCACCTACGTTGTTCAAGTCTTCCAGCTCGTAATGTTAATTTCATCGTTCGTGTCTAACTTTATTTTGGTCAATAACATTTGACAAATCAGCATCACATAGGCCTAACACCGAAATCCTGCAGCACGGATGGTGTTATCTCAGCAGCTGCTCTGTCTGGAACACCATAACGATCACAGGCTTAACTTAAATCCTCGATTACAATTACAATTACAATTAAATGTTGGTAGTCTACTTCGAAAGTCTCTTGACTACAACGTTCGCTGCAGGTTCATCACAAGTTGATTACTACTAAATTGAACAGCGTGATCTTTAGTTTCATCTTCTGGTCAATTACAAGTGTTTGACCTGCTGGTATTGAAACTAGATTCAGAATCGTCTACTGAGTCATCATTAACATCCATGACCTCACCACACAATGACGCAATATATTTCGACTCGTTGAACTTGCTTAGCTTTTCTTTTCTGCTTGTTAACAAGCCTATTTGTTGTAAGTTTGTCGACACTGCTGATACACATCAACCTTACTGTTCTCTGGTCACTTAGAAACTCCTGGTCATCTTTGGGAACTCGAATGGATTGCTACCTACCAGTGGCGGCGATCCTGTTTGACAGGTGGGGGATACTTTTGAAATGATCTGCTCAAAAAAGAGTTTTGAACTGATCTGGCTTAAAAAGAGGTAAACAATTTTCCCGCTCACGCACGATAACTTTTTTACCTTTTTTCGTGTTTCTTCAAAATTGGGGGGGGAACAAATGTTTGGTGTGCCCCACTGTTAAAGGTGGAGTCTTGTCCCCCTCGATCCCCCGGGATCGCCGCCCATGCTACCTACCTACTAAAAGATCAACAGAACTCTTTAAAACTATACATTAATTAGTTTGCCCTACAACAAATTACCGAACGTTAAATGCAGTGCTCCGGAGCCTTCAAATCATGAACATTTGAGGGTCCTTGGGGCACCTCAAGAACTTATCAAAAAAATTCAAAAATTTGCATGCTAACTAAGCAGTATAAAAGGCAACTATCGGTAACTATTAGAATATTGTTTTCAAAATTTTTTTTTTTCGATGCACCCTAATATACGTGTCATGAATGCATATAGACATATATCATAGTTACATTTTAGCACATGTTTGATATGTTATTAGTTACAATTTAACGTTGATTTAACATGTTTTATATCCTATTTACATTTTATTACACATTTGGTATGTTGTTAGTTACATTTTTAATGTTGATTATAATGCACGTTTGTTGTCTTAATAGTTACATTTTAAAACGCATAGTTGTATTTTAACGTTAAATGAGATGTTGGTCACAGTTAATTAACATGCTTTACGTTACAGCTGACCTGTAACGTGCTACTGGTGTGCATTGGACGTCGGCCTTATACGGTTGGTCTTGGCCTCGAGACGGTAGGAATTCAAGTGGACAACAAGGGCCGTGTTCCAGTCAATAACAGATTCCAAACGAGCGTTCCCAAGTGAGTCCAACCAGGGTTGGGGAAATTTTTGTCCCCTCGTTGTTATTATTAGTGTTGTTATTAGTAAGATTTCTAATAATATTTGTATTATTATTAGTAGAATTCATTTCAATTTTTTATTATATTTATTATTATTGGTATAGTTATTATAGGTACATTTGATCCATTGAGATCTTACATACTAATTAAAAGAGAAACATCTGGAATGGCCACTATTTCACATAGAGAAAGTGTTGCGGAGAGCAACACTTATTATTGTTGCGCATTTAATAAGTGCCAATATCTAATGACCAAGAATCAGTTGATTTGGCGCTGAACGGTACAGTTGCAAGTGAAGGACTTGCTCAAGTTCCATACACAGTAACCACGTCAGGGAGGCTCGTCGAAGTCTCCGCATTACAAGGCGAATGTTCTAACCAAGGCCAGGAAAACAATGACTCGATACAGTCTAGTTTGGAATGTTAGTTTGGTGGGGATCAGTTTGACAACCTCTGATTTGACATAGCCACAAATATGACCGAGAAAAAGAAGAACAAGAAGTGGTGAATTAAAACGAGCAGTTCCTTAAGCCGCTGGATATAGTCTTGTCTGTGTACGTTTGCTTGTATGGTTGCATGTATTTATGTATGTTTGAGGTTGTAGAGCCTCTTGGAAGCATCGTGTGGTAGTGGAGTGTTTTCAAAGTGGTTTTTAGAAGTGTAGTTAACATGGCGTAGTAACGACTATGCAAAAATTAAACAATGAGATGCGATTTTGTTGTTATTGCTTCATAGCATCTTTGCCATTGGCGATTGCATCCAGGGACCCATGTTGGCTCACAAGGCCGAAGATGAAGGTGAGTTATATGCAATAATACAATACAACTGTATTTGAAATTCCACCCCTTCCGCTGTTCACAAGTACACTTACGACCATACAACAGAACTTTGAAGACGCTGAACAGCTGTGAGTGAAGACTTGCTCGGGGAAGGCTCGAACCCGTCCTCTGCCATACAAGGATAGTGCTCTGACTACTTGGCTATGGTGTTCACTATTAGCTGAATTAGCTATTGATTAGTGCAAATTATAATTAAGTTTACTGGCCAAACATTTATGTGGAGACGTAGTACCTTGATTGGCTCTTTCATTTACCTTGATTGGTTAAGAAAACTTTGTGATTGATTTTGATTGGTTTCCACATCTGTCAACACTATTTTATTGGGACACAGTTGCTGAATGGTTAGAGCACTGGACCTGTAACAAGAAGGATACAGGTTCGATCCTCCTTCCTCAAGACAGTTGCTGTGTAGGGACCTTGAGCAAGTCCTTCACTCAACTGCTTAGCACCATCGAACAATCATGGTGCTTAATAAGTGCATATTAATGAGAATAATGGTCATGAGCACGAGGTATTGATTGGTGCTAGTTTTGAACAGTTTCAGTGGGCTCAGTAGCTAGTTGCGGGTATTGGTTTAGCTTGGCTGGTTATGATGTATTCCTTTAGATTCGTTTGTTGAGCATTTTCTTTTTTGTTACTGAGTTTATCACTGCTCGTTTATGACTGGCTGTTAAGGAGCTGGTTATGATTTTGACTGGTTTGTTGAGCATTTGTTTTCTGTGACTGATTTTACCAGTGTATGTTTTTGACTGGCTTTATGGAGCTGGTTATGGTTTTGACTGGTTTCTTGTGTTGTGTCTGTGAAAGGCATCCTGTGCGTCGAGGGAATCTGTGGTGGAGACACCCACATCGACTACAACTGCGTCCCTTCCGTCATCTACACTCATCCGGAGGTCGCGTGGGTCGGAAAGAGTGAGGAACAACTCAAGGAAGAGGTCGGGATTTCTGACTATGAGGAGGAATAAGTACCATTAATAAACCAACAGAGTTTCAAAACAACAAAACTGGTCAATAAGTCAACCGGAATGGGTCCAACAGACCCGCTAGGGTTCAGCTGGCTTATATTTCCATTGTTATTGTGTAGTTTTGCCGAGTCATATCAAAGATGATTAGCAGCCTCCTCCTTTATCACGGCACGGGGACTGTTTTAAATTCCTCTGATCAGTGGCATACATAGGTTTGGGCGTCAAAATTTATGTGGAAGGAACTGCACAAGTTACCCAGATCTTGATGCTTATGCGTAATTGCCTGGCAGACTATGCTCCATCTTACCTCAAGGATCATTGTGTTTTGGTATCTTCCTTCCCGGTTGCAGATTTCTCCACCCTGTAATGCATTGCGATTTGGTTGTACCATCAGCCAGAAGTTTCAATGGTCCAGCACAGAAGTTTTGCTTTGGCTGGCCCATCCCACTGGAACAAGCTGCCTTGTGACATGAACTTCTCAGCCTCTCTTTTCCGCAAGTGCTTGAAGATCATATTGTTTGATCGTGGATTCGTTGTGTTGGATCAGAGGCGCCTCTGACGGGTCTCTCTTGAAGAGGCGCTATATAAATGTGCAATTACCATTACCGTCACCCAGGGGCATCTATCCCCCCAAGTCATTGGAGCAACTTCCTCTTCCCCTCTTCTTCCCCTTCCTTCCTCCCCCTTAAAATGGTGGCACACACACTGACAGATCTCCCTCCCCCCTATTTTTTGAATGGAGCATTTGCTCCAAGGATTCTATAGTGTAGACGCCCCTGCCGTCACCCGTGTACAATGGTGGCATAGCTAATACATGGCATCTATACAAGTTAATAAGTGTTTGTCTGACAGAAGTTGCACATTAGTTACTCCGAAATGATGGCATCGATTTTTAAAAACTCTAAAAGCTGACCTGGTAATGCACGTGTTGTTGAACAGAAAATCGAGTACAAGGTTGGGAAATTTCCGATGGCAGCAAACAGCCGATCAAAGACAAACAATGACACTGAAGGAATGGTGAAGATCTTGGCCGACAAGAAGACGGACAAGATCCTCGGAGCATACATCGTCAGTTCGGTATGTTCGTCTTCTCTCGTTTTATTTTCGCATTTAAGAAAAAAGTACTTTTAATGTTACCGAGGTGGAATTATTGCTTAGGACCTGAGACGGCCTATGAAGAATTGTAATAAATTATTTTTAATTTGATTTTTTTATGTTATCCAAGTTGGAAATGGTCCCTTAGGGTGTATAAAACATCTCCAGTGAATTTTAAAAAGTATTCTAAAATGTTTACCTGGTAGAAATGATCCGTAGAAGTTAGGGAACAGCTGGGAAAGTGGAACAGCTGGTAAAGGGGAACAGCTGGCAAAGGGGACAGCTGGAAAAGGGAACAGCTGGCTAGGGGAACAGGTGGAACAACTGGCAAAGGGGAACAGCTGGTAAAGGGGAACAGCTGGTAAAGGGGAACAGCTGGCAAAGGGGAAAGCTCAAACAGCTAGCAAACTCTTCAAGATCTGGTGTGAAGATTTTCTCTGAATTTATGAATTACTTGAACCTTCATGCAAACCTAATCAAAGCACCTTTTTATTGATTGGTTCCAGTCTAGAGCTGATTTCAACCTAGAATCAAAACATAACATACATAACTTTTGATCTGTTGTTGCTGTAGGTGGCCGGCGAGTTGATCAACGAAGCAGCTCTGGCGATGGAGTACGGCGCGTCCTGCGAAGATGTCGCACGCGTCTGCCACGCACATCCCGTAAGCATCGTAACAGATCGCAGGAATTTATGCCATAATGCAATTCTTTATTTGTGTAGCGCCATCTTAAGAATGCTGCTCAGAGGCATTCCGAGGACAACCAAAACGGCTGTGTTTTTTGGAACCATAGCTTCGCTGGCATTGTGCCACTTTGTTGACATCTACACGCTGTACAAGTTAATATTTGTCTGACAGAAGTTGCCAAAATATTATGAAAAGAATCAGTTGATGGTGCTGAGCAATTGTCAGTGAAGGACTTGCTCAAGGTCACTTCACGGTAAACGGCTCCCTAAATGTTCGAACCCACGCTCCGCTCCACGTTACAAGGCGAATGCTCCAATTCCAATGAGTTAGCTACCATGTCTCATATTATTGTTGTTGTGGTTATTATTGTTATTGTTATTAGTACACATTTATTAAGTGCCATTATTTAATGGCCAAGGACCAATTGATGGCGCAGAGCAATTATGAGCAAAGGACTTGCTCTAGCAAGTTAGCTACCATGTCTCATTATTATTGTTATTATTACGCATTTATTAAGCACCACAGTCTAACGACCAAGAATCAATCAATGGCGCTGAGCAATAGCGAGTGAATGACTTGCTCAAGGTCCCTACACAGTAAGCGACTCCTTAACTCGAGCCCATAATCCCTGCAAAATGCTCAAGAAACCAGTCAAAATCATAACCAGCTCCATAACAATTACAAGGGGCAATCTGCTACCACGCCTCAACTTTACACCGTTTTCTCTTGTTTTCTTTTCAGACTGTGGCCGAAGCCTTTCGTGAGGCCAACCTCGCCGCCTTTTCCGGCAAGGCAATCAACTTCTGATCTGAGGAACGCCACCTGGCGACCACTTTTTCGCTATAATTATTTCTCAGACTTTGTTTATCTCGGTTACCGGCTTGGTTACGACGGAACGCTCTACTTGAAAAGCATTTGCGAGCTGCGTTTTGTCGTCCGAAACAGCGCATCAAAAATGACATTAATTGAGAATTTTTCGAATGAAATATTAGAGGAAAAGTAGTTTGTATGTAGTGTATATGTGTAAGAAACTAAGAATGAATCTCGTAGCTTCGATGTTTAGTCTTAAGGCGACAGTTCACTGGGGTGAGCGATAGATAGTCTAGTGGCTAGCGTACTGGACTGTTAAATGAGCGGTCAGGGGTTCAAATCCCCGCCTGGTCAGAAATTTGTGTTCAGATTTCTGTTCCACCTTCGCCCCCTAGCTGACTTAGTTATGATGAGTACACTGACTGCACACTGGGTGGGAAGATGAGACGGTGAGGGTGAGGACCGGCACCCGCCCTCGTGTGCCATGGCTAAGAAAATGAAGTCAATAACACTTCAGACCCATGGCTGCCTCAAGGCTAGGCTAAGAGACTGCTCTTTACTGGAGGTAGTAGGACATGTGATAAGGAGAACTTGAGATGTTTTTGATCATGGGTTTGTTATTTGGGCAGGAATGCCTCTGATGAGTTTCCTCTTTAAGGGGAGCTTTATAAATGTGTGATTTTAATTACCATTGGGGAGCATTGCTGAGGATGTTTGGGTGCATACCAGAATATATGGGGCACACTGGGGTCTTCAGGATTGTGCTTGGCTATGTTTGGGGCCCGTGGGTGTACGAACACCAGGGTCTTAAGGAGCATACTGGGGAGCATCCTGGAGGTTTTTTTTGAACATGTTGGGGCTATTTGAGGCATGAGCATACCAATATTCCTTTGGGGTTGAACGGAAGAGCTTCCTAAAAGTCGCAAGTAGGTTACGAACTCTGGTGGGGAGCGCCTTCAAGAGGTATCCGGAAGTTGTGCTGCATAAATGTCTGGTTGCTTTACATTCGTGTCTAGTTACGCTACAAACCTTGTTATGTTGTGTAATGTTTCTGCATCCGGTAGAAATTAAATGATATTTTTACACAGGCTTATTTTATATATATATTTACAATATATACATATGCATTATATATATATGTATACATATATATATATATATATACATATATATGCATATCCGTTGCTGAACTTGACATCATATAGTTATCTCTTCGAGATATCTCACTTTTCATAGGTACTTAAGAATGTGTTGTGTGCAATAGTGTAGTGGTTAGCATGCTGGACTGTCGATCGAGAGGTCAGAGTTTCAAGTCCCTGCCAGGGCAGAAATATGGTTCAAGATTTTTCTGCATCTGTGCTCCCTAGCCAACTCGGCTGTAATGAGTACACTGACCGTACACTGTCGGTGAGAAGATGAGACGGCGAGGGAAAGGACTGGTGGCCACCAGCCCTCATATGCCGAGGCTAAGAAAATGAAGTTATTAATGCTTCATACCCATGGCTGCCTCAGGCTAGCTTAAGGGACTGTTCTAAGAATGTGCTATATTAAAGTCCTCATATTTATACGTACAAGTGGTAAGAGTTTTAAGACACTTCCAATGTTTGTGGGAGTGTGCATGGATGGTATACCAAAAACTCGCTGTAACAAGCTCCATTATAACACAAACTCCGATATAACGCCGTGAGGTAGTTGGATTTCGATTATAGTTCGCATTAGAATGATTAGAGGAACTTGATGTAATCGTTTAGATAAT
>OY744613.1:2533394-2536065 GCA_963556255.1 Allolobophora icterica
ACTGCAATAATAATTGTTTTATATACCGTGATTTTCACGGGTTACAGCTAGGTATACGTAGATTTCTTAGTTGAGTTAGAAATTTCCAGTGCCATATTGATATTGCGCCTGCATAAGAGATCCGTCCATCGCCTTCGACGTTTAAGGGGGGTGTGGGATAGGAGGAGGAAGCGTCGAACCCAAGACCTCTCAACTGCCTCCATAGCACGCCATCGTCCACTGAACTCCGGTTATAGTCACCACTCATTTGGCTCGAAATTGTCACAGCAGACGATTACGTAATTGGCGTCATAGAGCAGAAATTGGAATTCATGTCTGTCTGTCTGCCTGTCTGTCTCACTATCTGTCTCGCTGTCTGTCTGTCGTCCTACCGGAGTTACCGCCTGACTGCCTGTCTGTCTGTCTGTCTACATGTTTTTGAATATCTGTCTTAATATCTGCTCGTCTGTTTCTATTATCTCTCGAATTACTTACTCGCTTTCCTGTCGCTGTTCTATCTGTCTGTCTGTCTGTCTGTCTGTCTGACTGTATGTCTGCATCTCTCCTCATCCTCCTCCTCCTCCTATTCATTCACCCCCTCCCCCTTCTATTCCTCCGCCTTTTCGCCTAACTCCTCCTGCTCTTCCTCATTCTCCTCTTCTTCATCCTCTCCACTTCTCCTCCTATTTCTCTTACTCTTTCTCCTCCTTCACCTCTTATTCCTCCTCCTTCTTCTCCCCTTCCTCCTACTCTTATTCTTCTCATCCTCCTCCTCCTCTTCCACAGCCTACTCCTTCACCTTTTTTCCTCCTCCCCTTCCTGCTCTTCTTCTTCCTCTTTCTATTTCTCCTCCTCTTCCTCCTCCGCCTCTTCATTCTCTTCCTCCTTTTACGCTTTCGTCTCCTCCTCCCCTCTTCCACCTCATCCTCCTCTTCCTTCTCCTCCTCTTCTTCTTCCTCCTCTTCCTTCACCTCCTCCTCTCGCGCCTGATCTTAACGATGCTGCTGCCAGTATTCATCTTTCCAGGTGTACATATAGATTCTATTTTCGTCGTTCTCAAGGTCCCTCCGCGTGACACGGGGGAGAGGGATCTGGAACAGAAGCCCCCCAGTCCTCTTATAGTTCACGGTGAGATCCCTCGGGGCGTCTGTGCGCATGAGATGTGAAGTCAAGAAGACAAGAGGCACGTGACACTGAAGAGAAATGCATCCAGGCAACGAATGTAGCTTAAGTTTCTGTCTAGATCTCATATGTAATCAACTTGACTGTCTGTCTGTCTGTCTGTTTGTCTATCCATCTGTATATCTGCAATATCTTTCTGCCTATATATCTATATGTTCTTCTCTCTGTCTATCTGTTCCTCTGCTGTCTGCGTGTCTGCTTGTCTATCTATGTCTGTCTGTCTGTCTGTCTGTCTGTCTGACTCTCTGTCTGTCTGTATATCCATCTGTCTATATGTTCTTCTGTCTGTCTGTCTGTCTGTCTGTCTGACTCTCTGTCTGTCTGTATATCTATCTGTCTATATGTTCTTCTGTCTGTCTGTCTGTCTGTCTGTCTGTCTGTCTGACTCTCTGTCTGTCTGTATATCTATCTGTCTATATGTTCTTCTGTCTGTCTGTCTGTCTGTCTGTCTGTCTGTCCACTTTATTGTCTATCTATCTATCTATCTATCTATCTATCTATCTATCTATCTATCTATCTATCTATCCATCCATCCATCCATCCATCCATCCATCCATCCATCCATCCATCCATCCATCCATCCATCCATCCATCCATCTATCTATCTACTATACATATATATATTATATATATATATTATAATATTATATATGTGTATGTCTGTCTGTCTGTCAATCTATCTGTCTGTCTATCTAGCGTCTGTCTAACTATGTCTGTGTGTGTGTGTGTGTGTGTGTGTGTGTGTGTGTGTGTGTGTGTGTGTGTGTGGTGTGTGTGTGTGTGTGTGTGTGTGTGTGTGTGTGTGTGTGTGTGTGTGTGTGTGTGTGTGTGTGTGTGTGTGTGTGTGTGTGTGTGTGTGTGTGTGTGTGTGTGTGTGTGTGTGTGTGTGTGTGTGTGTGTGTGTGTGTGTGTGTGTGTGTGTGTGTGTGTGTGTGTGTGTGTGTGTGTGTGGTGTGTGTGTGTGTGTGTGTGTGTGTGTGTCTGTCTGTCTGTCTGTTCTTTCATGCAAATTTTAATTTTTATCAAGGCTTGGCGTTTAAACATTACTGCAATAGTGCACGCTAATTCGACGTTTTGAGATAATATTATTGTGTAAGTAATTGAATTGCTATTTATATAGCACCTATTCGGGGAATCTCATCATAACACAATATAACGAGTGAATAGAATTGTCTTCAAGTGCATTAATCTCTAAAAACGTTACCCAGAACCTTCTGGACATTCCTGGGTTCATGACCCTCCACTCCCCGATTGGATACTGACTGGTACCGCTATTGACCAGGCAACCAGTTCCTTCTGTCGTATTCCTCTTCTTACCCCGCTTCCTATTCTCCTCCCGTCCGCCCACTTTAGCCCACTTCCCCTTTTCTCTTTCTCCTGTTCTCCTCCTCTTCACTTTCCTTCTCCTCTTCTTCCTCCTCCTCCTTCTGTTACTCCTGCTCTTTCCTCACTTCCTCCTCTTATCCTCCTCCTCCTCTTTCCCTCTTCGTCTCCTCTTCTCTTCCCCTTT
>OY744613.1:2538765-2561265 GCA_963556255.1 Allolobophora icterica
CTGTTCTTTCATGCAAATTTTAATTTTTATCAAGGCTTGGCGTTTAAACATTACTGTAATAGTGCACGCTAATTCGACGTTTTGAGATAATATTATTGTGTAAGTAATTGAATTGCTATTTATATAGCACCTATTCGGGGAATCTCATCATAACACAATATAACGATTGAATAGAATTGTCTTCAAGTGCATTAATCTCTAAAACGTTACCCAGAACCTTCTGGACATTCCTGGGTTCATGACCCTCCACTCCCCGATTGGATACTGACCTGGTACCGCTATTGACCAGGCAACCAGTTCCTTCTGTCGTATTCCTCTTCTTACCCCGCTTCCTATTCCTCCTCCCGTCCGCCACTTTAGCCACTTCCCCTTTTCTCTTTCTCCTGTTCCTCCTCCTCTTCACTTTCCTTCTCCTCTTCTTCCTCCTCCTCCTTCTGTTACTCCTGCTCTTTCCTCACTTCCTCCTCTTATTCCTCCTCCTCCTCTTTCCCTCTTCGTCTCCTCTTCTTCTTCCCCCTTTTCTTCCTCTTCCTACTTCCTCCTCCTCATCTTCCCCCTCCTCCTCTTCTTCTTCTTCCTCCTCCTCCTCCTCCTCTTCTTCCTCCTCCTCCTCTTTCTCTTCATATCGGTCGTCATGTGTAATCATCGTCGTCTGTGCTAAAAGGGCAAACGCCGCTCTGTCTGTCTGTTTGTCTCTGTCTGTCTGTCTGTCTGTCTGTCTGTCTGTCTGTCTCTCTCACCCTTCCTTCCCTTGTCTCCTCCTCCACAGACGGTCAACGTCCTTCCAACTCCGTCCATAATCCATCGTTCCACAAGCAGCTTATTCACATCCTATACCTGCTCTGACGGACAACTGGGGTCTGTCTGTCTGACTGTCTATCTGACAGGCTGTCTGTCTGTCTGTCTGTCTGTCTGTATTTACGATTGACTATCCACCTATTTATTCACATCATCTGGTTGTTTGTTTGTAGGTCCGTCTGACAGACAGACAGACAGACAGACAGACAGACACACAGACACACAGACACACAGACACACAGACACACAGACACACAGACACACAGACACACAGACAGACAGACAGACAGACAGACTGGCAGACGGACAGACAGACAGACAGACAGACGGACAGACACACAAGAAGACACAGACAGACGGTGTGCGTGTCTGCCTTTGCTTGTCGCTGCCTCTCAGTGTGCAACACAGAAGAGCAGGAAATTGCCATCATTAGGCGCTCCACAGACAACGTAGGGCCACCATCACCACGAAAGGCACCACCACCACCACCTACCACCACCAGCTACCACCACCACCACCGACCACCACCACCACCAGTAGCAAGAGCAATCGACGCGGCTACGGCGACCAATCAGAACGCCGCATTCATCTCACGCGGACTACACATCGTGGCCTAGAGCATCGCATGCAGTTCCGGGAACAGTACAGTGGCGCTGCTCAGCGACGGACGGTGGTTCTCGAGCTATAGACTCTTTAGCCACTGGTTATAGCTTCTTAGAGACGGACGGAGCTATCCACCTATCCGGCCAGGCCAGTCCCTCAAGCCATCCGACACCTTAGCGACCTCATATAGCGCCAGATGATTTCGTAATGGACTGGTTGTCAGTCTGGCGCCACCTGGCGGGCGCCTTCATCCTAACTGGTGAGTTTTTAAGTCGTCATATGGTTCGGATACGTTTCGTTAACTCGTGGATTTTTTTTGGCCGAGTTTAACAGGCTGTTGTAAACGTAAATGTGACCTAGTTTGTTACGTAAATGTGACCTAGTTTGTTACGTACATGTGACCTACTTTGTTACGTAAATGTGACCTGCTTTGCTACGTAAATGTGACCTGCTTTGTTACATAAATGTGACCTACTTTGTTACGTAAATGTGACCTACTTTGCTACGTAAATGCGACCTACTTTGTTACGTAAATGTGACCTAGTTTTTTACGTAAATGTGACCTACTTTGCTACCCAAATGTGACCGTACACTGTGGGAAGATGAGACGAGGGCGAGGACTGGCCATCCGCCGTTCTACGCCGACTGGCTTAAGGGACTGCTCATCGTCTGTCTGTCTGTCTGTCTGTCTGTCTGTCTGTCTGTCTGTCTGTCTGTCTGTCTGTATATCTGTATACCTGTCTGTCAAACCTGCCTGCCTGCTACACTTCTCATCTCCTAAACTGTCTAGGGTAGAGTAGGGCTTCGGCTCATGTTGATATTACATTTTTCTGTCTTGCTCGATGTCTCTCTGCATATCTGTCGGCATTCGCGCGTATCTTTGGCCTTGTATGTCTCGTCTGTCTGTGACAAATATCTCCCTGTTTGCATCTCTCTGTCTCTGTCTGTCTGCATATCTCTGTCTGTCTCTCTGTCTGTCTCTCTGTCTCTGTCTCTCTGTTTTCTGTCAATCTGACCTCTCCTTCATTTAACCTTTCTTCATGCAGCGTTCCACCCACGACTGAAAACCGAACTCTTCAAGCTATCCAAGACTAATTCTACTCCTGCGCCACCACAAGACCACCATCATCACCGAGTACCACCGTAGCACCATACAGTCTCCTGGCTCGACCTCCACGGATTCTGACCTGGCACCGGAACGGATAAACAACCTGACAAAAAACGGACTTGAATTGATACACTGCTAGGATAAACTGGTCTCCCTCACGTGGCGTTTGTGAGGTGTTTAGGAAAGTAGATTTACACTACATTACAAAAGATCGTCTACCTGTGTCTTTTTCATGTCTGATAATCACTGCTAAACAAACATTTCATTGTTTCATTGTTGGGCTATACAATCGTTTTTCGCTGTAGCGGTTTCAATCAATGCCGTCGGAAAAAAAATACTGGCGCTGCATAAATTACTTACCTTACGCGGTTCGGTTAACGGGTAGCTGAAGAACCGGTAATGTAATAATAACTGAATTTATGTAGCGCTGTCGTCGAGTACAGCTGCGGGGAAGTGCTGCTGTCAGCACAGAGCAGAGAAGATGTCAACAGTAATTGCGCGTCTGGAAATTAATTTCCAAGGTGAGCTGTCCGCCTGTCTAGATGCGTCTTTGTACCTGTGTTTGGATCTTTGTCTATTCATGGGTTTATAATTCTATGTCTCTGTCTCTGTTTGTCTCTCTGTGTGTGTCTGTCTCTTTCTCTCTGTCCATCTTTCTCTACTCTCTCTCTCTCTCTCTCTCTCTCTCTCTCTCTCTCTCTCTCTCTCTCTCTCTCTCTCTCTCTCTCTCTCTCTGTCTGTCTGTCTGTCTGTCTGTCTGTCTGTCTGTCTGTATCTGTGTCTGTGTCTGTGTCTGTGTCTGTGTGTGTCTCTCTCTCTCTCTCTCTGTCCCTCTCCTTCCATCTCTCCCTCTCTCTGTGTTTGTATCTGTCTCTCTCCTTCTCTGTCTCCCTCTGCCTGTCTCTGTCTCCCCTTCTCTCTGCTCTCTCCTCCTCCCTCCCTCCCTCCCTCCCTCCCTTATCTCTCTCTCTCTCTCTCTCTCTCTCTCTCTCTCTCTCTCTCTCTCTCTCTCTCTCTCTCTCTCTCTCTCTCTCTCTCTCTCTCTCTCTCTCTCTCTCTCTCTCTCTCTCTCTCTCTCTCTCTCTCCCTCCCTCCCTCTGTCTTTGTGACCTGATTTTATCTGTGTGCCTGACTTCCAGTCTGGGTGTCTGTCTGTCAATTAGCCTCAATGTGTCCAATTTTTGTCCATGTTTTTGTGACGTCTGTATGCCTGCGTTTGCCTGAATTTCTCCGTTGCCTGTGTAGCTTTGTGTGTGTGTGTGTCAACCTGGATCGCTCTGTCTTTCAGTCAGTCAGTCAATCAGTCAGTCAGTCAGTCAGTCAGTCAGTCAGTCAGTCAGTCAGTCAGTCAGTCTGTCTGTCTGTCTGTCTGTCTGTCTGTCTCTCTGTCTGTACATCGGCTTGTGTGTCTGGAGTAGGTGTCTTGGTATATCTGTATGCTTTTATGTGCTTGTATCTCTGTTTGTGTATGTGTGTCTGTATATTTGTCTCTGTCTGCCTGAGTCTGTCTTTGTCTGTGTCCGTCCGTCTGTCTGCGTCTACCATTGTATTTTCCCTTGGGGAACAATGAAGACCCGTCTATTCCTCAAACGTCCTTCCATCCACTTCTCCGCTGCGTTTATTGTTTGGCGCAGCATAAAGCCTGGAGAAAAGGAAAATGTCCTCTGATAACGTAGCTGCCAACCGTTCCGTATTCGCCTGGACAGTCCCGGAATCGGCCTTGTGCGTCCCGTATCCCGGATTGATCCCAAATCGTCCCGGGAATTGGTATAAATATCCGCTTGACCAAATGCTGTTCTTGTTCTCGTATACGCCCCTACATTAAATTCCAACAGCCGGCCGTAAATAAGTTCTACTGAGCGCTGAGAGGGATCATAGAAGAGATGGTAGTTAGATTAGTAATCTATCCTCTATGGAACCGTGTGTAGCGTGAATATAATTATAGCTTTTAGCGAATTGTTTAAACCACCATTAGCAACTATATGGTAAATTGGTAATGTCATATAGCCTAATAAATAATAATAATTATATTCTTTATTATTTCAAACCGACAGACGCAGTAAGATTACATTGAAACACGAAAGTATACAATCAATATTTTAATTAAACACACGGTTTGGCAGCCATGCAAGGCGCCGCCCTAGAGGGGAGTTACGGGAGTCGATCCGCGTACCTTATGCTCTCCTGGCCATGAGTGTTACCACTACTCTATTTCGCCTCCTCCAGTGACTATGCGAGTATGAGGGTATCCAGATAGCAAAATCAACAGTTGGCAACCCTAATCTCTTCATATCCCTTGCAGCTTTTGAGGGGTTCCCACAATGCGCTTTACAAAGTCCAGATACATAGATGCATACAAGAACAAAGGTCAGATTTTTTCCATCACTCTCCCGTCCCTTCCTCGGCCCAGGGTGTGACGTGCAGTTCGGTTGACGGCTTTTTCCGGCTTACACAGAGTCAAATAACTGAAGGTCAAATTATTTCCTAACCCTCGACGCGTGTGTGTCTTCTTCGGCGCTGCACGTCGTTATAAATCTATCAGAAATCTCGCGGACTAGATTAGTTATCGATCCAACGAATCGATAGCACACGAATTGATCCCTTACCGCGCCGCAACTTTTACTTATCCCGATCCTATCACGGGCCTCTTCTTTCCCCCTCAAAAGGCACGCCGAAAGAAAAGCATTCTTATCGCAGAAACCCTCTCGTCCGCATCGTTTTATTGTTTTTGACTTGCGCTGGGCGATATTAGACGTCGCTGCCGGTATTTTATCGGACGTGGGCGCGGCGCCTCCGCGGAAAGAAAAATTGTTTCGTCGCAAGAATTTTATAGCGCTTATCGACGCCGATGCGTTCCTTGTCGCCCCGAATTGCGAAGAAAACGAGAAAATAAGATGATCAATTAGGGATTTATTCTGTTGGTGACTTCAGTTCGCCGAACAGATATATATTATTTAAAAGAGGCGATGAAAACTCGACTTAGCAGTAAAAGTAAGTGGTTTCGGAGATGTGAGCTATAGCGTGGATCACTCTAATTTGAAAATCCACCAGCGCCCCATGGTTAGGGATCGTAATTCTGATCGTAAACTCAAAATTTATAAAGCGCTACTCTAAAGCTAGGTGCAGGGCACCGGCTTGTTCACGAGCGCTGCGTCGTATCAGATGGGTTGTACAGAGATCGAAGTCCAGTGGAGGTCTGAATCAGGTTGTCAGAGAGACCAGAGAGAGGAGCGGTTGTTAAGGTGGATTTCGTTGAGGATGAGAAAGCTTGGATGGCAGAGGATTGGATGGATTAGAGTTGAAAGAAGTGAGACTTGAGGAGGAGTGTCCGTGAATGAAGTAAATACCAAGTTTAGTAATCTCGGCCAGTGTGGGAATTGTAGAAAAAGACGGGGGGGGGTTGAACATTTATCCGTATTTTGCAAAATGATGTCAAGAAATATTGGAAAGCAGCTGATTTCAACGTAGCAGTTCTGCAAGTCAGACTCAAATCAAAATCAATTCCTTTGTTGAGAAAATTCATAAATGCATACATGATATACCATCGAAATGTCTTCCCTTTTCGGAGACTCAGAGTCAAATAATGCTAAATCACACTGGCACAACTGAGGGGTTGGAAACGACCCCTTGGGATGTGCAATGAAGACTTAACCGTGGGGGTCCTAAGAAAGACTAGAGGAGTTGAATCCCCAACCCCCCGACAATTCCCACCCTGCAGCAAGGATTAAAAAAATGCAAGGAATCAACAAATGCAAGGAACAGAACATTTAGCAATATCTTATGCATGGCGTTACTGTATACGTGACGTGCGGTAGATGAACAATGTTTTGGCTGTACAGTTAAACTCGAGCTTATAATAAGAGCGGTGCAGTTCAACATAAATAAAAATTTTGCAAAATGTCATATCATGATAGACCCATAACATCTTCTCTGTTTACATGGTTGTTTTGGAAACCTTTGTCTGTTGGCGCTAAATAAATCCCATGTGACGATTACGATTACGTCACTGTATAATACGGAGGCGTAAAATGGCCGGTTAATAAGAAACCTGTTTGTCTGCTTTTTGCTTTTTTTTGCTTTTCGCTCCTCTGTGTTGAAGCCATACACAGCAAAATGCCAGACAGATCATGGAGGGATTGGGCAACAATTCCCGACACAGTATATATATATTTACATAAATATATATAAATATATATTACAGCTGTGTTATAAATACGTGTATGTGTATATAAACATATCAATATCCATTATATATCAATTTTGTTTGTGCAGTATATATATATATATATATATATATATATATATGACACAGATTCAGCATGTGTCTATATATATATATATATATATATATATATATATATATATATATATATATATATATATATATATATATATATATATATATATATATATATATATATATATATATATATATATGAAATATTTATATATGCATAGACCAATCTAAGTATACAAATATATAAATATATATCCGCATACACACAAATATATACGGTATATATATATCCACATATAATATGTACACATATATAAGTATATATGTACTTATATATGGAGACCTTTTCAGCTGAGATTGGCATCCACTCTCGACCTATGTCAGTCATTTCTAAGCGTTCCTGGTCAACCGCTTCCCTCCTCCCATCGCCTGTTTCCCGTTCCACCTGTGTGTATGCTTGAATGTCCGTCCACCCGACCGTGTCCGTCTGTCTGTCTCTGTCTGCCTGTCCTTTCCTGTCCTTTGCTGTCCTTTCCTGTCTGTTCCTTCCTGAGATTCCCTTATAAAGGAATCGATTGTCGCTTGTTTTCCGTAATAATCTGCAGCACTCGGCACTCCATAGCGCCACGTGCGCCTCTAATGCATACGTCTACACACCATGTTTAGAAATATATATAAATATATATACATATATATATATATATATATATATATATATATATATATATATATATATATATATATATATATATATATATATATATGCACTGTGTCATATATACATTATATATAAGCACTAAATTTATAGATATTGCCACACTGCATGCTGAATCTGTGTCATTCTATAGACAGAGACAGAGACAGAGAGAAATAGAGAGAGAGAGAGAGAGAGAGAGAGAGAGAGAGAGAGAGAGAGAGAGAGAGAGAGAGAGAGAGAGAGAGAGACAGACAGACAGACAGACAGACAGACAGACAGACAGACAGACAGACAGACAGACAGACAGACAGACAGACAGACAGACACACAGACAGACACACAGACAGACAGACAGACAGACAGACAGATAGACACACAGACAGACAGACCGCGAGAGAGACACACACAAACAGAGACAGACAGAGACAGACAGAGATAGACAGACAGACAGAGAGAGACGAAGACAGAGACAGAGAGAGACCATATACGTGCTACTTGTCGCATCAATACAAAACTCGTCTGTATACATATTATCTCTATATACTTATGCATATATATATATATATATATATATCGTCTGTATACATATATAGTCTAATTATGCTTCTATATATAAATATAATATATATATATAGGTGAATAGATATAATATCTTGGCACACATGCATTTATGTGTGTGTGTGTGTGTTTGTGTGTGTAGGTGTGTGTGCGTGCGTGTGTGTGTGTGAGTGTATCATACAATCATATTCTCTACAAACATATATGGGTATATATGCGCGTATGTTCATGCATGCATATATATATATATATATATATTATATATACATCATTAACCATGTATATATAATTTTATGATTATACGTTAGAAGATACATTCATGCACAATTTGCTCATATATATCACATATATTTACTATAATACTCACATATACGTTATGTACGATCAGTGTATCGTTGCGCATTTCGTCAAGTAGTGCGCGTAATGGTCGCCCGGCGTTTGCCATACTCAGGCAATTTCGGGGCAGCTCCACCGCCCCCTCCCCTACTGCCCACCCCTCTTCACCGTCCCGACACGTTTCATGAGATCCCAGCCGTAAGCGGAGCCAGTTCTCGGGAAGACATTTACGACGGGATAAGCATAAGCTACGACCGCCATCACGTCCGCTCCGTTCCATAATCGACCGCGTTGGGTATTAGCCCCGCTTACCCCACCGCGAGAGCCGCTCGCGGGTGCTTATGGGAAATACGGGTATATGACGGCCTTGAAGCCTGGGGTCAAAGGTCGGATGGAGAAGCCCGGGTGACGTACTTCCGCTTGGGATGGAAAGTATGGTGATGTTAGGATCTGAAGACTTGTATAGCGCCCTTAAGGAGCTACTGCGGGGTTGTCGCGGTCGACTCCTTCGATCGCAACGACGAACCAACGAAGGAACTATTAAAAGATCTTTATTTAAAAATAAAGTCGATTAAGTGTAGAGTAAGTCAACTCGTCTATCAAATATCACAATCGTAGACAGCACACAGGTTGGCTGGTCTCGATTGAACGTTATACGATCAATGTTTCAACGTTTACAAATCTTCGTCAAAAGGCCCTTAATGTACAGCAGGTCTATCTTATATAGAGTTCTCCCGGATTCCAGAACGTTCTGTGACGTCACTGTACTTTTCCCTGGAAAGTCCTACTGAACACGTATATCCTTGTTGCATGCACCGAACTAATGTTGACAGCTTGCTGCAGAATTTTCCGTGCGTTGTAAACAAGCTTGTTGACGCGTCGGTTTTCTTCCCTTGATGCATGCACCCGCGTAGACCACGACATTCCCTCCGCCCTCAGATGATGACACGTCTTCAGCACCATCCCGAACGGGTCATCACGATCAAGCCGGGCCTCCAGACTCCATCTCGACACAGCATATACAAACAAGACAAAACACATCAGTTAGTCAATCCATCCATACAACTTGCGGGCTCGATCCTTGTGTGTCGGGCCATTTCCCCCCCCCCCACCATCCGAGTCACAACCGAGAGAGGAAATCAGCCACCGTGTTCTGACGTCCAGGACGACATCGAAAGTCCACGCCAAACTCTTGCAATGCTAACGCCCAACGAGTCAGTTTCGCACTCTTAGGGCTTGCATCTGTGAGATAAGACAAAGGATTATGATCTGAATAAATGATTATCTTTGATAAGAATATCCATGACTTGAATCGTTTAAGTGCCCAAATTACTGCGAAAGCCTCTCTCTCAATTGTAGACCAATGCATCTGTGTATCTGTAAGTTTAAGGCTAGCAAAAGCAATTGGTTTTTCTTGACCTTCTTCGGTCCACTGAAACAAGCAACACCCGACCGCGGTGGCACTTGCGTCAACACTTAAACCAAATTCCTTAGTGAAATCAATGGTATGCAACTGTGTAGCTTTACTGAGATCATCCTTTAACTTATCTAGTGCTTCTTGATGCTTTTGCTCCCAAGGCACCTTCGTAGGTATGTTATCTCGTGTCAAATCAGTTATTATCCGTGCTTTTTCAGCTAAAGCAGGTATAAAATTTCGAAAATAACTGAAAAAACCCATAACCTTTCTAACGTCTTTCTTTGTTGTTGGAGGATGGATATCATTGATCGTAGCGATCTTACCTGGATCAGGTTCGATACAACCTGACCCTACTATATGGCCAACAAACTTTATTTTGTTTTGTGCAAAATTACATTTTCTTAAATTCAAAGTGAGTCCTGCTTCCTCAATAGTTTGCAAGAATTTCTCTAGATGTTCTAAATGGTCATTCCAATTCATTGAAACCACTGCCATATCATCGACGAATGGTTCGGTAAAACTTCGCACTGGATGTAAAACTTGGGTCATAGCACGAATAAAGGTATTGCTAGCGGACTTGAGTCCAAACGGCATTCTTGTGAACTCAAAAAGTCCTGCATCACATACGAATGCCGTAAGCCATCGATGTTCTTTCCGAACTGGAATTTGCCAATACCCCGATTTCGCGTCGAAAACACTAATAAACTTTGCCCGTCCCACCTTTTGTAAGATGTCAGCAATGTCTGGGGTCGGGTAACAATCACCTAGAGAATATTTGTTAACATGGCGATAATCAATTGCCAATCGAACGCCATTTTGACCTTTGGGTCCCTTTAAAACGCAAACTATCGGACTGGCCATTTCACTTTTCGATGGTCGAATGATGTCTAATGCCAACATTTCTTCTATCTGGCGTTGTACTTCAGGTTTAAGTAGCTCAGGTACTTTATATGCCCTTAAACGCTTAGGAGTGAAATCATGAGTTATCTTAATTTCATGTTCTAATACTGGACAATACCCAGGTTTATCCACAAATACTGCCGTGTGCCGATCCAAAACTTCAAAAAGTTGCTTCTGTTCCTCTTGCGAAAGATGCGCTATAATCAGAGGATCAATTCGCTTACTCGGGCTTATTTGTTCACGTTCTTCCTGATCTACAACCTCTACTATACCAAATTCTTCATCTTGATCAACAATTACTGAACAGCTATTGATCATCGCTTGTTCGAGTCGTTCATGGTATCGCTTGATCTTATTTGCGTGTAAATGTCTTTGTTTTCCCTCTATTTCTACTATATAAGAATATGGGGATTTAACCTTGACTACGGTAGCAGGTCCTTGCCATCGACTATAAAATTTAGAACTACCAAAATCTGGTGCTAATACTGCTACTTTATCTCCAACTTCGTATTTTCTGTCAGTACTACGCAAGTTATAATAATCTGCATACCGCTTTGTTTCTATATCACTATAGTAATCTGCATAAACTTTCGCGAATTCGAGGTTTTCCTTCAGTGATTGGAGATACTCTTCGGGTGATTTACCTAAGTTAAGAGGTACTTTTCGTTCGCCAGCCCACGATTCCTTCAACACACTAAGTGGACCCCGAGGAAGAGTTCCATAAACCATAGTGAATGGCGAAATATGAGTCGTGCCTGAAGGTTTTTCTCTAAGGCTCCACAGAACAAACGGTAACAATTGGTGCCATCCACGAGGATCAGATTGAGCAAGCTTAAAGATCATGGTTTTCAAGCTTTGGTTGCATCTTTCAACCAATCCAGCTGCCTCAGGATGTCCAGGGGTATTAAATCTGGGACTACAACCCATTCGCCGCAAGAATTCTTTCGTCAAACGACTGGTAAAGTTGGTACCACAATCAGCACTGATGATCCTTGGAATAGAAAAAGTTGTAAAAACTTGCAACAGAGCTTCACAAACTCCCTTTGCATTCAGCGATCTAAGAGGATACGCCATCGGCCAACGAGAAAATTTGTCCACCAGAACCAAAGCATAATTGTACTGGGGTTTCGATTTGTTGGATTCTGCAGTCACTACCATAGGGCCAATACAATCCATATTTAGATGGTTAAAACAGAGTTCATCCGCCCTCGGAATAGGAGTGATCGGGACTCGATCTGCCACTTTAACTGGAGTTCTTAGTTGACAAATTTGACAAGACGCACAATATTCGCGAATCCTCTCATCCATTCTTGGAAACCAAAAGTTTAATTTGATCCTGGCTCTCGTTGCCTTAAAAGCCATGTGCCCAGCACATGGGGCATCGTGTGCTACTCGCAAGACAACCTCGATTCTATCTTCCGGTAAACATAATTGATTAACCTTATGTCCCATAATTTCCCCTTTGTGGTACAGGAGGTTATTATCTATAAAGAAATTATTTTTATTCTGTCTCGCTTGTTGCCAGCAAGATATAAGATTGTGACAATTCTGTTGCTCACGCAATAAAGTATCATTATTCGCTACTCCCTCATCAGACTTGAACTCTGTTGACTCAACATCAAGAAAATTATCTGAATCATCAACTAGTTGCTCCTGAGAATATTCATTCACTTCTGACGGCAAGGATTCGTTGCTGTTACTTTTCTCGATATTAACTCCTAAGTTATCTTCTTCTGCCCCTTTATTTATTTGTACACATCGATCTACGCCAGCTACCATCACTACATATTGCGAACTATCCCTTAATAGGTCCACAACATGGGGTGTCAAAATAACCCGTTCATTTAGTTCAGGAACTGCAGCGAACATGACGCACAAAGATGGCGCAATGTTTGTCGTTCCTTCCATTGAATTAGCTAATTTCATTTGTAGGTATACTACATCTGCCTTACATCCTTCTCCCTGAAAACCAATTATATTAATCCGTTTAATCACGGGTAAGTTTAGTGACTCAATTAATTTCTTATCAATACAACAAATTTCTGCTCCTGAATCTGATAATGCTGGCTGAGAAGGGAGATCTTCAATCTGTACATTGATATACGACCTCTCTTGTAATCCATCAATACTATTCTCGTATACCCTTACAGCAGTTTCCAACCCTATTGGTTTAGAATTATCCAATAAATTCCCTTGCTTTACCTGTTCAGGTATCTCATGCAACACGTTGACCTTCTCAACAACTAAGTCGATCACTTCTTCAGTTGGGTTCCCAGATATACAAGTACTCACCTTTTTAGAACTTGGTTTGGTCTGGCACTCCCTTGCCCTATGACCCTTCTGATGACATAGGAAACAGAGACCCTTTACCTTGGCCTCCTCCTGAGACACCCTCGCACCTATCTTGGCTTCACCCCTTATTTCCGGTTTGGGAGACTTGGGTTGAGCTGTCTGGTTATTGACTTGAACATGTGGTTGACCTCTCGTCCAATTGTTATACTTCGGTGTCGGATGACTACGGCATACTAAGTCATTCCCACCATCATGCGACGCTACATAAATGTCAGCCGCATTAGCTATGTCTTCACAGCTCAACCACTCCTCTTTTTCTTGGGCCAAGATATAATCTAAACAAGCCTTCGACAAGGACTCCTTAAGCCGATCCGCAACCAATAAACTTACAAGTTTATCAAACTCATCAGTTATCTTTCTACTTTTCAAATAATACATAAGAGCCACACGCAATTTGGATGAATAGATCGTAAATGATTCGTCCGATGCTTTGTGCAACGACCAAAATCGGGCTCTAAGATTTGAAGGGCTTATCTTAAACTCCCTTAGCAAAAACTCCTTCAGGAATTTGTAGTCATGGAGCTGTGTCTCAGTAAGGCGCATGGTTAATGCCTTAGCTCTTTCACTTAAAATGGCTAGCAATAATTTTGCTCTAACATCTTCATCCACCTCATACACATTAAACAAACCATCCAAGTGATCAAAGAAACCTGGAATTTCTATAGGGTCGGAAGGAAATTTCCAAAGAATATTCTTGAGGGCATCACTATAACGCTTAGTACGACTTGCTAAAGAATCTCTAACATTTCGTTCTTCCTGCTTTTCCTTCCTCTCCCTTTCTTCTTTCTCTTTCCGTTCCTTCTTTTCTCTTTCTTCTTTCTCTTTCCGTTCCTTCTTTTCTTTCTCTCTCCTCTTTTCCTCCCTTTCTTCCTTCTCCTTCCGTTCCTCCCTTTCTCTTTCTTCCTTCTCCTTCCGTTCCTCCCTCTCTCTTTCTTCCTTCTCCTTCCGTTCCTCTCTTTCTCTTTCTTCCTTCTCCCTTTGTTCTTTCTTTTCTTCCTCTCTCCTCTTTTCCTCCCTTTCTTCCTTCTCCTTCCGTTCCTCCCTCTCTCTTTCTTCCTTCTCCTTCCGTTCCTCCCTTTGTTCTTCATATTTACGGATTTCGAACTCCAGACGGCGCTTCTGCAGCTCGTAATCCACTCCTGTTGGAGATATTGGACTACCCTTAAATTCCTCTTCCTCTTTTCCAATCTCCATGGCCCATTCTTCCATTAATTGATTTCGATCCCATGACATAACATCATCTTCGTCCCTTCCTGCCTTCATAAGATACACCCTAAGGCGCTCAGACGACATTTTGCGAATATTCGCTTGCATCTCTGTTGTCAACGCTTCCATTTTTACAAACAGTCAGTCAACAACAATCAACAAAAAAAACAGACACCACGCGGCAAACCCGCCACACAAAAGGAAAATTCCACAACCCAAAGTGCAACTATTCAGTATCCAAAGAAGTACACTCGCCAAGTACGCAAAAACTATACAAGCTCACGCAAGTCTGGCCTCGATCACAACAATGGATCAAATTTCAAAGAAATAATCAGCAGATATTGAAAGAGAAATAATGGCTGCCTCCCACTCGGCTGCAACTCCACTCTCTTTTCTCCTTCTCAGCCACGACAACACCTAGGATCTTACCCGTATGTTGACTGCTGTCTTCTGCTGTCTCAGCCGAACGACGCACTTCGTCCGTCCGACTGTCGTATGCCGATTCACCCGTCTCCCACGGTAGAAAGGCGTCTCGATCCGCTCGCTGTCTGGAACAGACCGTCTCTTGATCCTCCGGGTTGACTCCTTCCTCCGTCGGCTCGCGTCTTCTTCACCGGATCCAACACCGATGATCCCGCCGCTGCCACCAATAATGTCGCGGTCGACTCCTTCGATCGCAACGACGAACCAACGAAGGAACTATTAAAAGATCTTTATTTAAAAATAAAGTCGATTAAGTGTAGAGTAAGTCAACTCGTCTATCAAATATCACAATCGTAGACAGCACACAGGTTGGCTGGTCTCGATTGAACGTTATACGATCAATGTTTCAACGTTTACAAATCTTCGTCAAAAGGCCCTTAATGTACAGCAGGTCTATCTTATATAGAGTTCTCCCGGATTCCAGAACGTTCTGTGACGTCACTGTACTTTTCCCTGGAAAGTCCTACTGAACACGTATATCCTTGTTGCATGCACCGAACTAATGTTGACAGCTTGCTGCAGAATTTTCCGTGCGTTGTAAACAAGCTTGTTGACGCGTCGGTTTTCTTCCCTTGATGCATGCACCCGCGTAGACCACGACAGGGGTCTTATATGTGGGGAGAGGGGTGTTTCGTATATAGCGGTATTTGTGTAGCGCAAGTTGAAACGGTTGCGAAGATATTACAGAATAATGAGTCGGTATACGGAGCAGTTTCGAACGGCGCCATATAAATGAAGTCGTAATTATCACGTGATGGTGGTATATATAGATGATGACGATGATGATGATGATGCTGATCAGAATGATAATGTTGAAAATGCTATGATGATGATGATGATAATGATGATGATTATGATGCTGCTGATGATGATGATTATTATTTTTTTCCCGAGGTACATGTAATCCCTCAGGAGTCTAAAAAATTATGCTGTTGTTGAATGTCTGAAAAATCAGGCTTCGTCCTCCGCAACATTAGTGAAAGTGCCACGAAATGCGAAGGCGTTCTTCCTCTTCCTCTTCCTGCTCCTCTTCCTCTTCCTCTTCCTCCTCCTCTTCCTCCTCCTCTTCCTCTTCTTCTTCCTCTTCCTCTTCCTCTTCCTCTTCCTCTTCCTCTTCCTCTTCCTCTTCTTCTTCTTCTTCTTCTTCTTCTTATTATTATTATTATTATTATTATTATTATTATTATTATTATTATTATTATTATTATTATTATTATTATTATTATTATTATTATTATTATTATTATTATTCTGTGGATTATGATGATGATGATGATGATGATGATGATGATGATGATGATGATGATGATGATGATGATGATGATGATGATGATGATGATGATGATGATGATGATGATGATGATGATGATGATGATGATGATGATGATGATGATGATGATGATGATGATGATGATGATGATGACGACAATGTTTTTGTCATCCTGTCTGTGATAATAACATCAAAGCGGTTCCAGACATTTCGGTTCCTTGGCAGGAACCAAGTGTTCCTAGCAGCCATGGTTCCTGTTATTAAGACCGATCACGAAACGAGCGAGAACCGAATTAGAGTTAATTGCGAACTGATTAATTAAGGATGACGTCAAATTAAAGATGGCGGAGTTTGAATCCGCAAGCGCATTGTGTTGATACGGAGAGCAGCACACACACACACACACACACACACACACACACACACACACACACACACACACACACACACACACACACACACACACACACACACACACACACACTCTCTCTCTCTCTCTCTCTCTCTCTCTCTCTCTCTATGTATCTCTGACTGTCTTTGTATCTGTTTCTCTCTGTCTGTGTCTGTCTGTCTGTCTGTCTGTCTGTCTGTCTGTTTCTCTTCGTAGTTCTGCTCCTCCTCAGCAGCACCTCGGATCATATCCACATCAACCACATCAACCCAAACCTACAATCCCATCTCTCTCTCACCTTGTCCCACAGTTCCAATTCACCCACCCTGCCCCACAGTTCCAATTCACCCACCTTGCCCCACTCGCCTGCTCTCATTTAATAGCTGTCAGCTCTCGTCAAAATTTCCCGCCAACGCACTTGTTCCTCTCGCGCGGACGCGGTCGTGCGTCACGTGATTGTGCGCAGGTGCGAGCCGAGCACGGGAGAGAAGGGAACGGTCGCTTCCGGTTTTTGTATGCGTGTATATATCAGTCTCTCTGTGTGTCCGTTTGTCTGTCTGTCTGTCTGCGTATGTCTGTGTGTGTAGTTGTTTCTGTGTGTCTGTGCGTAGATCTGCGTATACCTCTTTCTGTCATTATGTCTGGCTACTTGTCTGTCTGTCTGCTTGTCTGTCTGTCTCTGTCTGCCTGTCTCTGTCTGTCTGTCTGTCTTTGTCTGTCTGTCTCTGTCTGTCTCTGTCTGTCTGTCTGTCTTTGTCTGTCTGTCTGTCTCTGTCTGTCTGTCTCTGTCTGTCTGTCTGTCTTTGTCTGTCTGTCTTTGTCTGTCTGTCTTTGTCTGTCTGTCTTTGTCTGTCTGACTGTATGTCTGTCTACATATGTCTGTCTTTTGTCTGTCTGTTCGTCTGGCCGTCTGTCTGTATTTATGTCTATATCTAAGTATGTATAAGCCTATGTGTATGAATGTATGTGTGTGTATGTTTCAATGAATGTTTGGATGAATGAATGTATGACATTGTGTACGTATGTACACTTGTGCATATATGCACATACATACATCTACGTATATTTGCATATTTGTATAGCGCCCATACGAAGTGTAGTGGCCTACTGATAAAGCTCTTCGTCGATAAATCAGGTTCGATTGTGGGTACTTCACGCGGATGTTGACTCTTTGGTCGCCGACGAATTCTTTATATAGCGCCAATCCCCTCCGATGAATGAACGACTGAATGAATGAACGGATGAACGAATTAGTTGGACGCCCAAGGAACAGCTGCGCCGCACAAGGAACAGACTGGGCGCTATAGAAATTGTTCTCGTCTGGTTTCAATGGAACGTTTGGAGTTCGGTGAAGAGGAGTTTGGAGAAGTGACAGATACCAGACTTGTTGTTTATGCTCTGTTGGTGGTAGTCTAGTGGTTGGCGTGCTAGACTATGTCAACCGTGGGATCGAGAGTTCAAATCCCCGTCTGGGTAAAATTGGTTTCGAGATTTGGCTGCGCTCGCTTCCAACTCAGCTATAATGAGCGCACTGACCGTACACTGTCGGTTGGAAGATGAGACAGCGAGAGAGGGCGACATAGAAAGAGGTAGAGAGAGACAGCGAGACAGTGAGTGAGCAATAGAGAGATAGAGCGGGTGAGCGAGAGAGTGAGCGAGAGAGATAGATAGAGAGAGACAGAGAGACAGAGAGACAGACAGAGAGAGAGAGAGAGAGAGAGAGAGAGAGAGAGAGAGAGAGAGAGAGAGAGAGAGAGAGAGAGAGAGGAGGAGGAGGAGGAGGAGGAGGTGGTGGTGGTGGATTGACCAACCACCTTCATATGCCGAGGTTAAGAAATAGGAATTAAGAAATCACAAACACCTTATCCCAGTTGCTACCTCTAAAGGCTAACTTAAGGGACTGCTCTTGTGTGTACTGATAGACAGACAGACAGAGAGACAGACACACACACACACACACACACACACACACACACACACACACACAATAAATAAGAGATAATGAATATGAATTGTTTGATAGTGAGCCACGTGGATGAGGGTGAAAGCGATTGCCCTGAGTCGTACTGGGATGATCCCTCTCGCCGCTGTTCATACCCTTTCGTCTCCGTTCTCGAACAACTCCATCCATCCGACCTTTGGAACTCAGACCTCATCGCCAACAGAACTTGCACGTACGTACATATACAACCATCGATATAATTATAATTATTATTACAATTACTATTGTTTTTTGCCCCGAGGTACTTCATTCCATTAGGGACTTAAAGATTAAGTGTGTTCTTTCTGGAACTGTTAACAACAACAACAATATTATTATTGTTATTATAATTAAAATTGTTGTTATTATTATTATTATTTTTTTATGCCCTGAGGTACTTCATTCCCTCAGGGACTTAGAGATTAAGTGTGTTATTTTTCTGGAACGGTTATTATTATTATTATTTTTTTTTTTTGCCCTGAGGTACTTCATTCCCCCAAGGTCTTATAAATTAAAAGTGTTATGTTTCTGGAACGGCTACACCTCATCCGTGTCGGTTATTATTATTATTATTATTATTATTATTATTATTATTATTATTATTATTATTATTATTATTATTATTATTATTATTATTATTATTATTATTATTATTATTATTATTATTATTATTGTTATTATTATTATTATTATTATTATTATTATTATTATTATTATTACTACTACTACTACTACTACTACTACTACTACTACTACTACTACTACTACTACTACTACTACTACTACTACTACTACTATTACTATTATTACTATCATTATTATTATTACTATTATTATTGTTTCATACATACATACACACATGCATACATACATATATAATAAAATACATACATACAACATAGGCCTACATCATGTATCGTTAAAAGTGCCAGTTTTTCGTTTGGTTTTAAGACCCCTTAGCGGTCGTTTCTTGGAAGATATGGCTCTACAGAAGCGGATCCAATTCGTCCCGAAGGCCAGATCGTCTGTCTTCGGGAAACGTGACTATGTCCAATTCGTGTCATATAAACAAGGGTCGCTGTACAGGTTCATGGCATCGTCCAGTTAATCTACGTGAGGCCATTTCGAGACCAGGAATCAGTCTACGATTCCTCCTCCTCTTCTTCCTCTTTCCCCTCCTCTGCCTCCACTTCCTCCTCCTCCTCCTCGTCCTCCTCTTCCTTCTCCTCCTCCCTGTTTCCTCCACATTCTCCTCCTCTTCCTCTTCCTTCTCCTCCTCTCTGTTCCCTCCACATTCTCCTCTTCCTTCTCCTCCTCCTCCTCCTCTTCCTTCTCCTCCGCTGTTCCCTCCACAACCTCCTCCTCCTCCTCCTCCTCCTCCTCTACCCTCTCCTCCTCCCTGCTCCATCTTCCTCTTCCTCATCTTCTCCTTCTTCCACCTTTCTTCCTCATCGACCTTTCCCGTTTTCTCCATTTCCTCTGCCTCCTCTTGTTTTCGCCTCTTCCAAAAGAGTCTTCATTGTCCTCGTTCATCTTCCTTTTCTTCGTACTTCTCTCTTCCAATCTCTTCCTCTCTCTATCCTCCGCTCCTTCACATCCTCCTCCTCCTTTTCCTCTTCCTCGTCCTCCTACTCGTTCTCCTCCTCATCGTCCTTTCTTATTGATTAGCTTAGGGACATGCGATTTCCGCTCAACAAAAAGACGCCGTTTACACACGACGAACAAGCCATGCCCGCAGCCACTACTCTCTCTCTCTCTCTCTCTCTCTCTCTCTCTCTCTCTCTCTCTCTCTCTCTCTCTCTCTCTCTCTCTCTCTCTCTCTCTCTCTCTCTCTCTCTCTCTCTCTCTCTCTCTCTCTCTCTCTCTCCTCTCTCTCTCTCTCTCTCTCTCTCTCTCTCTCTCTCTCTCCCTCCCTCCCTCTCCTCTTTCCCCTCTCTCTCCGCTATTCCATCTCTGTCTTTGTGGCTCTCCATATTTCCATCTACCTTTCTCTAGCTCCGGTTATATCATACACAGATAGTTATTATTAAGCATTTATTAAGCTCCACAATCTAATGACCAAACATCAGTCAAAGCAACTGTGAGTGAAGAACTTGCTCAAGGTCTCTACACAGTAACCGTCTCTAACCAATCGGCTACCGCGTCCAAAATACAAGCATGTATACTATATATACATACATTATTATTAGGGGTCTACCGGTAAGACATTTTCCGCTGGAAACCGAATCCGAGTATTTGGATGTATTTTTGCCGGATCCGGTAACGAACTGGAAACGAACCGGGCACCATTTGTTCCATATGCGAAGCTTCACATTTTCATGTAATAAGAAACCATCGACATAAATTTGTGTACTTGTAATAAGTGACTAATACAATTTGAATTGTAGTCATTTCTGTGCAGTTGTGAAGTTTTCTGTGTAATTGTTTTAAGGTTCAACATTTATAATTTTATATACGTAAGTTTATTGAATAAGTTTTTAAAGAAAAAAACTTTTTTAAAGGAAATCTTTTTGCAACTATTTGCGTCTACAATATTTGCCGAAGCGAATACTTCCGGAAACGCGATTTCCGGCGGAAGCGAATATCCGAGGCGGTTTCCGGTGGACCCCTAATTATTATTATTATTATTAAAGTAGTTTTATATAGCGCCCCTTCAAGATTGCCTACTGAGGAGCACTCCCAGCCCAACCACGGTGAAACAACACAGTTTTGAGGACAGTTAGAAACAGGGTGAAATGACCAATACATGCATACATACATCATACGCATATACATACATAAATACATACATACATATATGCATCATACATAAATACACACATATCTACATACATACATACATCATACATATATACATACATAAATACACACATATGTCGTGTGTATGTATGAATGTGTACATTCATACATATAGCTGCTTATGCACATGGAGATAGCCTCCACTGGCAGTCTTACGCAGACACATATAACAGACGGACCAATGACGTCCCATCCACGGTCCACTGACCCGTTCCACTCGAAGACAAACCGCATCTTCTTCTTCCTCTCTTTCGGGTCACATGACCTCATCTACTTGAAGCGTGTACGTGCGGAAATTTCCTCTGAATGGCGACAGTTTTGCCCAGTATGTGGGAAGGGTTCAACCTCTCCCTTCCAAATGACAAAAGGGCATTTCCCCGACACCCCAAGTCTGTAGGAACAGTTAATTTACTGGTTATTTCGGATGTATTATATAGTATGCCCTCTCTTTTCTGAAAGAGTCGTCTGACCCCTAGTGTTAGGGTCGAACGCAAAACCCTATTATTACGCCACTTGGCTGTAATGGGGTTTCAGCCGACACCATTTACACGTACAATTCAGTGTACACATAGATTATAAGTAGCGTATATATATATGTTACAGGGAATGTGTATTTTCAGGGAATATGTATATTCCCTGAAAATTTCAGGGTATATGTATATTCCCTGATTCACTCAGGGAATGTATACATTCCCTGAAAAAACCAGGGTATATACATATTCCCTGAAATCTTCAAGTGATTTCTATACACATTCCCTGAAAGCTTTCAAAGACACAGCGACATAAAGTCAACAGTAGGCCTAGTGCTTAGCTATGGTTATAATTGGTCGCTAATTGGAAGGTTCTATCACTGCGTACCTCCTTTGATGCGCAAACGCCCATTGTTCAATAACTGTACGTAAATATAGGATCAGATCTTCAGAATAAACAACATCTCACTTCATAGAAGAAAGGTTTTAGTAGTAATCAGTGTTATCACTGTTGAAAAATGAAAAACCTAAGCTAGAACATTAAAATAACCAAAGAAAACCCTAGCCGTCGATTTCCACTCAAAACTGCAAGTCTCACCTTTTCAAATACTCCTACTCTGACTCATCTGATACTCCGCCTTCCAATTATACTCGCCGTAAACGACACCCGCCTTGACAGCTGCTCTGCCTCACCTGATCTGGTAGTCTGGAAATCGGACATGGACCTCTTTTGGACTACTCTCTGGAACCCCCTTTGATTTGGTTTGGCCTCCTGGAAATCTGACTTGGACCTCTTTTGGACCACTCTCTGGAAACCTCCTGATCTGGTACCCTGGAAATCGGACTTGGACCTCTTTTGGACTACTCTCTGGAAACCCCCTTTGATTTGGTTTG
>OY744613.1:2566265-2643765 GCA_963556255.1 Allolobophora icterica
GAGCAAAGAATTTACACAAGATTTTTTCATCCGTCTTTAAAAGTTTCAGACTTTCGCTAATTTCATCTTCAAAAAAAAGTTGATGACCTTTTTTCTAGTCCTTCGTCCTATTTTTAACTTTTTCTACAGCATTATTACTCTCTCAAAAAGGTTGATGACCTTTTTTTAGGGATTCATCTCTCTGGGGGGGGGGGAACCATGTATCCACATGTATCGTGGGGGGGGATTTTCCTCCCCTTAAGGTCTCTACATTGTAATATTGCTGGCCTCTGGGGGAAACATAAATCCTGGGGGGACATTTCCCCCCAAAGACGTCTAGATTAAACACCGCTGCATCATCATTGCAACCCGTCCTTCATCCTCATGTTCCTCTATCTATCTATCACCTCCGGGCTTTCCACTCAAAACTGAAGTCTCACCTTTTCAAATACTCCTACCCTGACTCATCTGATACTCCGCCTTCCAATTATTCTCGCCGTAAACGACACCCGCCTTGACAGCTGCTCTGCCTCTGCTGATCTGGTACCCTGGAAATCGGACTTGGACCTCTTTTGGACTACTCTCCGGAAAACCCCTTTGATGATGTTTGGCCTCCTAGAAATCGGACTTGGACCTCTTTTGGACTACTCTCTGGAAACCCCCTTTGATTTGGTTTGGCCTCCTGGAAATCGGATTTGGACCTCTTTTGGACCACTCTCTGGAAACCCCCTCTGATTTAGTTTGCCCTTCTGGAAACCGGACTCGGACTTCTTTTGGACTTCTTCTCTGGAAACCCCTCTGATCTGACGTAGCGCTCGTGAATAGGCTGGTGTCCTGCGCTTGGCCTTCGAGTGGCGCTTTAGAAGCTTTGAGATTACGATTACGATTAAATTAATGTTCCAGATATCATGATCATCGTTTGCGAATGTCTATAGCGACGGGAGCCGGCGATTTAAAGGTGTCAAAGCTCAGTTGCTTGCGTTTTTAAATCTCTTCTTCAGAAGGGCCATAATTTCTGGAAACTTCTGCTGGTTTAAGATCGCATTATTTCGTAATTAATATTAGAAATACAGTAGCCGAGAAACGAGGCCCTATATGTGACAAACTATTACCTAAAACGTTAGGGTGCCTTAGGAAACAGCGTTTATTCTCACGACAGGGTTACTTATAACGTGCATTTTTACGATAATCAGTTGGATTAAACATGCACACCAAAAGAAGTCTTTTGAAACTGGTGCCAGTCCCAAGCCTGGAAAAAACACGAGGGTGACCCGGGGAGATGGTTGAATGGTGACATGCTGGCATGAAGATGAGAAGGACGCGGGTTCGATACCTGCTACCCCACAAGGTGGCGATGGTAACTGAGCAGTAGGACAGATGGGCGCCTTGAAGGCTGCCACACAGTCAAAGTCGACTCCTGTTAAACTTGTTATCGTCTGTTACCACTATAATCATGTAATCTTACTTGGTGCTTCTCAGGGAGTTTGAATTAATAAACTACAACCATTAATTTTTAATAACCTTTCCTGTTACACAGCCTCATAAGCCAGAACGACACAATTTAAAAACGAGCGAAGGCCTTTTATAGCAATGGTGGAACGCGTTTTAAAGGTGTCTTAATTTCCACTGCTATTTTGATTTGATTTTATCACTTACCAATGTTTAGCTGTATCAGTTCTTTATTTTAAAGGTGTCTTAATATCCACTTCTACTTTTTACTTTATTATCGCTTACCATAGTTTAGCGACATTCATTGTTAACTCGTCAATAAATATAAATGGCTCAATCCAAGATTGGCTGGCTAGTTACTGTTAAGGACGCTGTGCCATAGCAAAGGTGATTAGCGTCACCCTTCTCCTTATTCAGGTTTGGGACTGGCACTACCAGACTACCGAGAAGTGGAGGACTCAAGTGAAGATAATAATTATTATTAATGAAAACGTTTAATGAGATCATTATGACAAGTGTGGCCGTTGACGCCTTGCTTCACGGACAGGTCATCTGGATATTGACCTGATTACGGATTGGTTTTGGTGCGCCATCGGCTGATCCCTTGTGTGTTAGACACCGGAGATGTAGAAGTTATAAGTTACAATTGCTTTCTATTATAAGTTGCATAATCCGAATTGATTTAGTCATTCAAGATGAAACTCAGTGTCGGTTAATATATAGCGTCAGTGAAAGCCCTTTTAAAGGTGTTTAATGTCACCGGTTATTTATTATTATTTTCGCTTGTTTAGCGGCATCTTGTGTGCTGGACACCGTGGCTGTAGTAGTTATAAACTACTATTGCTTTCGTTGCAGTTACTATTATAGGCTCCATAAAGCGAAATCAAAATATTCCTCCAAGATTAAACGCGATTAATATAGCATCAGTTGAAACCGTTTTAGAGGTGTTTAATTTTCATCCTTAATTTAGCGGCATCTTACGGCAGCCAGAGTTGTTAACGTCGCTTTCGGAAATTAAATAGTTGCCAGTATTCAACGATGTCTTATGGCTATCAGGGCATTTGACGTCGACTTGACCTTACCTACTATGAAAATGCAACAATTTCCCTCTCTTAGATAATAATAATAATAATAATAATAATAATAATAATAATAATAATAATAATAATAATAATAATAATAATAATAATAATAATAATAATAATAATAATAATAATAATAATAATAATAATCATAATAATAATAATAATCATCTTTTCTTTATTTAAGCGCCTGCTAACCGCACTGCGCTGTACAGTGAACATACATATAGTAGAAACGGCAGCCACCCATGTATACAGTAGAAGCACATGATAACAGTTTTACAGGAGTCGAATATAATTGTTTTTATACGGCAGTCAGAAGGGCGCTGTCACGGCCTACTATTCATTTAACCACCGCTACCATCTACCGAGTGGAAGGCTGTATAAACCTTACGGGGTCTACGGGATTCGATCTTAGTACCTACTGCTCTTCACGCCAGTGTGTCATCCATTACACTACGCCCCCAGCCCCCAGATACGCAGATTAAATGGATGGATCCCGAGTTTAACGACATCTTATATTATGGCAACGAATGCCGTTGACGTCAACGGCCATTCCAGAAAAGTTTCTCTCTTGTATAACGTAGTTTACCATTCCCTCTTTATTATTATCCTTTGGTTTTAAAAAAAATTCAAAAATTACGAGAAAAATCAATAATGATAATATTCGTACTAAAACCCAGCTAAAACTGCCGGTGTGCAATTACAACTAAACAACTGCTGAGGCAAGAAATTGTCAGAAAGGTGCTTTTTTTATATTTGTTCTTTTTTTGTGATTGTTTAGGGTTGTCAGTACCGCGATGAAGTGCTTCGAGGAGATCAGAAACGAAATTGCTCAAAGCTGCGATGACCTGGCAGCCGATGACTTCCAGCGCAGCTACATCCAGCCGCTCGTAGAACAGACTCGCGAAACCGTTATGTCGAAAATCAAATGTGAACTATCCGCTCCCTACGAACGCTATTTCAATTACGCCTCGCCATCTAGCGAACAGAACAGTATCCAGTTGCTTGCGTCTGTAGTTGCCTTCGCATTCGCTAGGCGGCGGTGTTCCTTATGACTTACGACGTGTAACGTTCGCCGTTTTGCTAATCGTTTTCTCAGTGAAGCTTTCCTTCGATCTTGTAGTCTGTGGTACGCGTTCGATTTTATCATCAAATATTCGACTTCGGGCATTTAATTAAAATAAGATAAAGCGTCAGCTTGGTTTTAAGCGGGTCAAATAAATAGAAAAAAGTAAGTAAGTCTTTCAGTTGGATAATCCACCATTTTCTGGAGACATCTATAGGCGCCAACTTTTGCTTTTGTCTCTGGGTGCATGGGTCCTCTCTTCCTTCCCCCTATCCTTTCCCTCCCCCTCCCTTTCCTTTTCCCTTAGGCAGGTGAGCTTTAGCGGATTTTCGGAGAAAGAAAATTGTTTTCTTGTCAAGGGTTACGAGGTTAGAAAGAGTACTGAAAGTCGGTGACATTCGGACGTTTCGGTGTTATTTATTCATTATTTTAATTTTTAAATAATAAATAAATATTTATGTACGGGCTGTGACTGTGACATCAAGCAATGTTGGGTGTTTGTGTTATTGTGTAGCAGTTGTACTTCTCAAGTTGTAAGATCAGTTAGGTGTAAAAATTTTAATTTAGGCCTAAGGTCCGAATTCTTCTGGTGCGTCGAACCCATTGAACTAGGCTAGGCCTAATTCTCTTTTGGTGCATTCGCACCCAAGGCTCCCAAGAAGTCGGCGCATATTTCTGGAGAGTTTCAACACCTGGAGAGTTTTTACTTCAGACTGAAAACAGAGTTATTCAAACTATCTTATAAGTTATCCCACCCTGGATTATACTACGAAAGCTTTTTACATAACGATAGCTATCAATAATTAGAAGACCACGCGGTAAAATAAATGTAAACAGGGGCTTAACTTTCGTATAAAAAGTGGGGGTACCAGTTTCTTACATACACGAAACAGGGCTGAGACTGCAATCCCCCATGCGAAGACACAATAATAAATATTCATTGGCATTGTTCAAAAAGTGGGGTACGTTACCCCCCCCCCCCCCAGTCGAAAAGTGAATGGTACGGGTACCCCTCGTACCCCCCACAAATTACGCCTATGAATGTAAATGCAAACGTTTCTATGTAGCTACCGTATGGCCTCGACCGTGTTCATTTTTCCAATCAATTGATTCGGTGAGATCCTACCCCACAACTCCACGTTTGAATGCCAATGTGCTCTACCCAGGCGCGGATTTAGAGGGGGCGGAGCCGGCGTACGCCCCCCTAAACCTGCAGCAAATGTTCTCAAACTAAACTGACCTAAAACTAATATAACTGCAATTTGGGAATAGGATGTTTGAAGTAGCTGGACCGGCAGAATGGAGCTCTCTTACCGAAGCTCTCTTACCTACTTACCTGAGTTGCTAGCAGACGTTGCCAAAACGTGACCAAACGACTTTTGCCGTGACGTCATTCACAAAGTTCATGTAGGCTACAGACAAAATTTACGTAAATAGAAATTGGTCAATTTAAAAATATGTCGAGTGGTCCGCCGTCAAAACGGCTTAAACAAGCAGTTTTATCATTCGCGAATAAGCCGACTGCCGTTGGTAAGACATAGGCCTATCTTAGGCCTAAATCTCAAAAGATGGCATATGATTATAATTTTGAAATTCGTCGTGCTGATTCTAGCCGCCGAAAGCGTTCAGCTGCCGATATTATGGACAAAAGCAAATCAAGGATATAGAACTAGGCCTACTCATATAACCATTCTCTTAACGCTCAGTGGCGTGCGGTCCATGGATGAGGCGCATCCCTTGCTTATTGAATCTATAAGTATTTTTATACAAATACTAGTGTATTCAATTTCTATCATTAAAGTTCCATAACATTTTCTATAAAAAGGATCATTATAGTTTTGCGTGATCTAATTTCATATATATATATATATATATATATATATATATATATATATATATATATATATATATATATATATATATATATATATATATTTACGGGATTGGATTGGTAGTATTTACGCCCCCCCTAACCAGAAATCCTGGATCCGCCCCTGCTACCAGCATTTCCTTTTGAGGCTTTTATGGGTATAATTTTTCCTTGTGGACCCCGTATAGAGCCCATATATGGGTTCAACTATTCTACCCAAACCCGCACAAGGATAACCCGATCAAAATTCGTTATGGTAATAAAAACAATAATTGTGTTACATGAATAATCGTAATCTCAAAACTTCTAAAGCGCCACTCGAAGGCCAAGCGCAGGGCACAAGCCTGTTCACGAGCGCTACGTCAAATCAGAGTGGTTTTCCAGAGAGTGGTCCAAAAGTTAAAAGGTCCGAGTTCGGTTTCCAGAAGGCAAATCAAATCAGAGGGGGTTTTCCAGAGAGTATACTCGAAAAAAGGTTCGACTCCGGTTTCCAGGGGCCAGACCAAACGCAGAGCCCTGCGCCGACTTGATAGTGTCATCGGCGGCGCGCAGATCATTTTGGGTCGGCGGCGATGGCGCAGCGACCAAGAAAAATCGGCGGAGGCGACGCCCACAAAATGTCGGCGCGGCGCTCTAGTCAGGATACTTGACAAGAAGCATGAGTCACTCTGACATTCATTTGTCCTGTGACCAGTCAAGAGAGCCAAGTTCCCCTCGTCATATATGTCATATTATTCTGGATCAGAAACTGAATAGAACCCGGCTTTTCGACCATGTGGAATGCTCAAGATAAGGACACACGTCAGCGGAAGCTAACAAACCAAACAATTAGCCAGTTCCTGTTGTGACTGTCATATCTTGACTCCGCGAAACTTTACCAAACACTGACGTTATGTATACGAGCCTCCGTGGTTTGATTTTTGAGCATACGTACGCACGTATACACCCTATAGCTATATTTTGTATTTGAGTTTTCCGGGTGGTAATTAAGTAATCCTGAAGTTTCATCAGAAAAATTACAGTTAAATTAAATTCAGTCGAAAAATTGATTAGTATCATTAATAATTATTGTTATTTTAACTTATTTAGAAACTTTTTATATACTATAATTTATTTTGTTGTCGTAATATCGTAATTGTAATTATGAGATTTCAAGAAAAATACATTGTTAGCACGCTTTTGCATAGGCCCTACTCTCAGATGTGTTTTATACACTATGCACATTTTTACTCACATTCAATTTAGTCTATAGCGTCTAAAGATTCGAGGGTCGCGAGACCAGCACATTTAGGCCTACAATGCAAAGTAAATCTATAGACAGATTAGGTTAAGTTCGGTTAGAGATTCTATCAATTAGAAATGCTAGCACAAGAGGATGAATCAGGATAGGAAATTAGGAATACGGTTTGTGGGACTTTTATTATTATTGGGTAAGATTAATTTTTTACTGAGGAATATTAATTATGTAAGAAAGAACCAGACGAACAGTGCAGTATCTCGACGCCTCAGCAGCTGTCTGGTTCTCTGCTTATTGATGACGCGTCGGTCATTTGACGTTTAGTCGTTTACTCAGACAAGGTAACCAGTCTGCTGTGGTCATATGATTGTTGTAGTCAGCCGAAAAGAAATACAAGAAAATATGGCGTCGTTGGTTGTAAAATTTGTGATTGGTATTCTTGTGATCGGTATGGCGGCGGATATGATCCGTTGCGTTCGAGTTTACGATGCGGGGCAACGGAATCGGAGAAGCTTTAATCAGCTCGAGAACTTGGACGTCGCAAAACGATCGGTTGGGCAACGGAGGGAAAACCGCGAAGCCCCGTCCATTTCTGATTCGGTGCAGTGTATACACATTGGAGGCATCGTGGAGGAGCGGTCGAAAGAGGACAAGTTTAGAGCCAATTTCGCAAACGAGGTAAATAAAATTTGAATTTGTCAAATCTGGATCGTTTTGTTCCATCGCGAGGGCTTGGGATGACCGAGTTGTAAAGCAATGGTCTTGCGAACAAGGGTACGGGGTTCGAACCCGGCGTGTCATGTGAATTTTGATCACGGCGTTTAAATTGCGCTGGACTTTGGCCGTGGAAATTCCGCAGGTCGTACAGAAATCGGTTTTCAAGGGTGTGATGTCAATCGTTTTGCATGAAAGTGACTGAATATAATTGAGAATGCTTGGGTAATGGTTGTAATGTAATCAAGAAATTTATGTAGCACCATAAATCCGTGGGAATGTGCTGAGCACTGTGGTTGGGAAAGTAGTCAGTTGGCCAGTAGACTAAAACTCCTCAGTCAGTGGTAAATCTGTGCGATTCTTAAAATCTTGACTTTGGCCAACCGATTTAAGCTTGCCTATCTCTCGAAAGCTGTCACAGTTTCACTGGCTTGTCCCTCTGGAGATTTACCCTTTCAAAATTGCGTATCCACTGTCAGTCACCTCCAGTTTTCTCACTGAACTGTTGCAAGGATTGCGGGTTCGTTTTAACAACCATCGGTTGAGGCCGGCGCTAATGTCACAGAAGTTACTAATTAATAGCTTACTAGTAATATGTTTTTAAGTGGTGCACCAATGAAAATTTAATGTAAAAACTGCTCTTGTATATGGTTAAAGTACTGTTTGTGCTGTAGGCACATCCATGCATGTATACGTTTGACATTATTTGTGTGTGTGTGTGTGTGTGTGTACAGTTAGGGAGGCTTTGATGTATGCATTTATGTATGTATGTGTATATATATATATATATATACATTTATATAGCGCCCTACGATAACCTCACTAAGATGCTAACCCGACTACCTGCACAGCACCTGTTAGACAGATTTAAATAGATGGTAAATAAGTTGTCGTGGAGATAAATTTACATTAATATTACATTACAGTTGATGGTCCCTTGCAAGCCAAGCCTTTGGACAGAACTTGTCAAGGTCAACGTTTCCTCCATCTGCTGAGGGGTTTTCGTGATAAGGTCCTATGTAAGGAGGAGGAGGAGGAGGAGGAGGAGGAGGAGGAGGAGGAGGAGGAGGAGGAGGAGGAGGAGGAGGAGGAGGAGAGGAGGAAAAGGAGGAGGAGGAGGAGAGGAGGAGGAGGAAGAGCAGTTCATTAAGCTTGCCCTGTGGCAGCCATGGGTATGAAGTGTTAGCGACCTCATTTTCTTAGCCTCGGCATCTGAGGGCGGGTGGCCAGTCCTCTCCCTCGCCATCTCATCTTTCCACCGACAGTGTACTCATTATAGCTGAGTTGGCTAGGGGTGCAGGTGGAGCAGAAATCTCGAAGTAACTTTCAACCGTGGCAGGGATTTGAATCCCCAACCTCTCGATCAGCAGTCCAGCACAGTAACCATTACACTATTGTGAACTTGATTGTCAGTTAGGGTAAGAAACTTCTTCTTTCTCTCCTCTTGCTCCTCCATATACACCTTATTAAAAGGTTCCAGTGTGTTATTAAGAGCTTCCTCTTCCTCTTCCATATACACATAGATACATACATACATAGAATTACATACATGTGTGCGTACATCCTGCATATGTATTCAGTTATACATGTGCTCAACAGTGCGTGCAAAGAGGCACCTGTATACATACTTCTATTGTTGACTGATTGGAAATTTTAGGTCCACCTGAATGGTGACAACAAGGCCAACTTACAGCTCGCCTGGACCGGTCAGGATTATGAGGTAGGCATTGCCTTCAACGCGGTAGGGCCCAGTTATAAGGGTTTCTCTTCAGTGGACACTGGCCTGTTTGCGATTATTTATGACCGTCTTTCGTCTGAAACATACATGGTCACATGCAAAAGTCTCATTGTCATAGATACACCCGCATACGCATATATGTTAATACGCATACGTACACGTGTACATGTATACTATATATGTATGCATAGATGTGTATATTCATATGTGTATTTATATATGTATTTATATATGATGTATTTTTGTATGTATGTATATATATATGTGTGTGTATGTATGTATCTGTGTATGTATATATATATATGTGTGTTTATGTGTATATGTCTGTATGTATGTGTGTGTATGTATATATATATGTGTGTATTTATGTATGTATGTATGTGTGTGTATGTATGTATACCTATATGTGTGTGTTATATGCATGTGTGTATGTATGTATGTATGTATATATGTATATATATATGTATATTTGTATGTATGTATGTGCATATATATATGTGTATATGTATATATGTGTGTATATATGTATGTGTAAGTATGTTTATGTGTGTATATATGTACATGTAAGACAGTGCATATATGATAATAATAGTATATATTTATGTATGTGTTAACATTTTTATGCATGTATGTATTTATACTTGTGTATCGAGATGCTTAATGATATATAATGCCTACCACTCAGAACGCTGTTGAAGTTTGTTGAGGATTATAAATTGTGACATGCAACAAGTTGTTTGCAACTGATATGGACTTTTATGAGGCGCATTTTACAAGCCTCAGATGTATGCAGTTTTTACATGTATCTAAAAGTCTTTCAAACGTTAGGTGTGTGGACATTGAGTTGGCGGTTGGATGTGAGGAGGTGTGAGATGGTGTGTGATAGTTGAGTCGTTTAGCTAGTTATGTGTGGGATGCAGTGGCCGATTGGTTAGTGTGCTCGCCTTGTAACGCGGAGAGTACGGGTTCGAGCCTCCTCCTCTGAGACGGTTCCTGTGTACGGACCTTGAGCAAATTCTTCACTCACAATTGCTCAGTGCCATCGAGTGATGCTTGGTCATTAGGTAGTGGCGGTTATTTAATGCATGATGATGATGATGATGGTGATGGTGATGGTGATGGTGATGATGATGAGGTGGAATATGACTTTTGACTGAACTTATTTCCTAATTTGAAAGGACATTCATCTTCGTATTTTCAGAGAATCATTGTTGTTACGGGTGACTTTGGTGTGTCGTCAGTTTATGTCAGGTAAGAGACAGACAGACAGGCAGACGGAAAGACATACAGACAGACAGACAGAAGGAGAGAAACGGAGGCAGAGAGAGAGAGAGAGAGAGAGAGAGAGAGAGAGAGAGAGAGAGAGAGAGAGAGAGAGAGAGAGAGAGAGAGAGAGAGAGAGAGAGAGAGAGAGAGAGAGAGAGAGAAGGATGGAGGGAAGGGGAGAGAGAGGAAGAAGTGAGGGAGAGAAATTGCCTGTTGGCTATTTTTACTTTCTTGGTCTTTATTGTCGGTTTTTTCATTTCTGACTGACTTCTTCACTTCTGCTTAAATGTCCACAACATTCAATCTGGTTATTTCGATTCACTTTAAAGATTTTTCATTTTGTATATCTGCTTATGTCATTTCGTTGTCAACCTGAGAATTGCCTTTTCATCCAACTGAGAGAGAGAGAGACAGAGAGACATACACAGAGAGAGAGAAATGGAGAGAGAGACAGAGACAGACAGAGACAGAGACAGAGAGGGAGAGTGAACGAGAGAGGAAAGAGAGACAGAGAGGGAGGCAGGGAGAGAAACACAAGAGAGAGAGAGAGGCAGGGAGAGAGACAGAGAGAGAAAGGGAGATGGAGAGTGAACGAGAGAGTGAGAGGGAGAGCAGGAAGAGAGAGAGAGAGAGAGAGAATGGGAGAGGGAGAGTGAACGAGAGAGACACAGAGATAGAGGCAGGGAGAGAAAGAGACTTGTCATTTCATCAAATTACGGATGTTGACCTGAGTAAAGGCTTTGGTTTGGTGTGCCATCACTCTTTGATTTCCGTTAGCCTATAGTTAATTATTTGTATATTTAATTATTAAAGCAGTTATTATGGCAAGTCTGATGCGGGCACAGTTGAATGTTCTCCAGGGGCTAAGGACTCGTAGCATAACTGTGGGCCGCCCGAAGGGGCCGCAAGGGTGTGGGCTGGCCAAAATCGGAAGAGGGGGCCACTATGAACAGAATTACGGTTCTAACCAATCTTCAGGTCACCATAGGCGTAATTTGTTGGGTACAAGGGGTACTCGTACCCCCACTGTTTTGACTGGGGTTCTGTACCCCCCACTTTTTAAACAATGTCAATCAATATTTTACTGCTGTGCCTTCCCAGAGATGGTCTCCATGCGAATAGCGAAGGTGGAGCAGGAATTGTTACCCCCCACTTTTTAGACCAAAGTTATGCCCCTGCAGGTCAGCCAAATTTTAGGTTATGTAAAGTGATGTTAAGGGGAGAGGAATTGGGAAAGTGTTGGGACACGGTAGCCGATTGGTTAGAGCGTTTGCCTTGTGATGCGGAGAGTACGGGTTCAATCCTCGTCATCTGAGACTTTTACTACATCAGACCTTGAGCAAGTCCTTCACTCACGTTTACTCAGTGCCATCGATTGATGCTTCATTGTTAGACAGTGGTGCTTAATAAATGCAGAGTAGTAGTAGCAGTAGTAGTAGTTGTAGTAGTAGTAGTAGTAGTAGTAATAATATAATTATAATAATAAATCCTGAATGAAAAATAATAATAATACCAATAAGATGCTCACTCCAGAGATTAATTTTCACTTATTTAGTATCTGACTCCTGAGGGATTATATGTAACTCAGGTAAAAAATAACAAAAATAATAATAATAACAATAATAATAATAATAACAACAACAATAATAATAATAATAATGGTATTGATCGTAATGATAATAATAATAATAATAATAATAGTAATAATAATGATCAGGATAATGATGATGATGATGATGATGATGATGATGATGATGATGATGATGATGATAATGATCAGGATAATGATGATGATGATGATGATGATGATGATGATGATGATGATGATGATGATGATGATGATGATGATAATGATAATGATCAGGATAATAATGATGATAATAATGACAATGATCAGGATAATGATGATTATGATAATAATGATGATAATAATATTGAGTTGTGTTGGGGTTTTACCATGGTAAATGTTGGTTACAGTGAAACATTTGTTGTTGTTGCAGTGATGCATCTGGCAAGCAATTTAAAAACATTACAGAAATCATTGAGAAGAATGATTTCTCCGAGCTGACGTTGCTCAAGCACTCGAATGACTCGAAAATAGTAAGTGAAACTGAATGAATTTTTAACTCTCTGCAAGACGAAATTGTTAGAAACTGTACAGGTCTGAGATGTCAACTTAGGAGAAGTTTTACAGATGAAAACCACCCCATCGAAAATTTCACCTGAAATAAGCGGGGGTAAAGTTCTTCACCCCTAATTTAAGATTTTTCATGGAATTGAGAGAAAAGTTTACCCCTATTTGGAAATTTTACATGGAATTAGGAAGAGTTTACCTCTCTTTGAAAATTTTTCATGGAATTAGGAAAGGTTGCCCCCTATTTGGAAATTTTACATGGAATTAGGAAAGAGTTGACCCATATTTGGAAATTTACATGGAATTAGGAAAAGTTGACCCCTATTTGGAAATTATACATGGAATTAGGAAAAGTTGATCCCTATTTGGAAATTTTACATGGAATTAGGAAAAGTTGACCCCTATTTGGAAATTTTGCATGGAATTAGGAAAAGTTTACCTATCTTTTGAAATTTTACATGGAATTGAGTGGAAATTTCTGGCCATGAAATACGTCACCCATCGAAAATGTTATTTGAAGAATAAGAGAAATTTACTGACGCATTAGACATGGGACTAGATTTGTTTTTGTAGGTGTACCTCGTGGCAAATTCCCTCATCGGTCTGTCAACCCTGTATGTGTCTTTGGATGGAGCGGAGACATTCCAGAAGGTTCCATTGGAGTTTAAGCTGGAAGCGGCTGTTGTTTTCCATGCCACGAAAAACGATCACATCTTAGCCATCGACGAATATAGGAGGGTGAGTGGGTGGATGGATGGATGGATGGATGGATGGATGGATGGATGGATGGATGGATGGATGGGTGGATGGGTGGATGGATGGGTGGGTGAGTGGGTTTGGTAGGTGGATGGATTGTTGGGCGAGTCTATGGCTGGGTGGGTGGATGGCTGGGTGTGTGTGTGTGTGGGTGGATGGATGGATGGGTGGTTGAGTGTATGGCTGGGTGGATGGATGGACGGATTGGTGGGTGGATGGATGGGTGGGTGGTTTTGGTGGGAGGATGAATGGATGGGTGGCTTTGGTGGGAGAATAAATGGATGGGTGGTTTTGGTGGGAGGATGAATGGATGGGTGGTTTTGGTGGGAGGATGAATGGATGGGTGGGTTGGTGGGAGAATAAATGGATGGGTGGTTTTGGTGGGAGGATGGATGAGTAGGTGGTTTCGGTGGGAGGATGGGTGGGTTTGGTTGGTGGGTGGATGGGTGGATGGTTTGGACATACCTTACCTCCTTTGCGTTACTTGACCATCCATGGTGGACACTTCTTACCTTCCTTACTTGACCATTCCATGCCTTACCGCCTTTACGTTGCTTGACCATTCCATGATGGATACATACGAACTGATTGAGACTGAGATCTAGTAAGCTGGCTCCATATAAATGGCTTTATCGGGTTACGTTACGATCTGTTGATTAGGTGTTGTACTTGAGCAAGGACAAAGGACTCAGCTGGACCAAAATCAAGTCGGATGTCATAGCTGCAAAATGGTTAGCTCATCTTCTATTACGTTCTGTTACGTTCAATTACGATCTGCTATGTTTTATTACAATATGTTCTGTTGCGATCTGTTATGTTTTATTGCAATCTGTTACGTTCGATTACGATTTGTTACGTTTTATTACAACTTGTTACGTTCTAACGATCTGTTACGTTTTATTATGATCTGTTACGTTTTATTACAATCTGTTACATTCTTTTATGATCTGTTACGTTTTATTACAATCTGTTGCATTCTATTACGATGTGTTACGTTCTATTATGATCTGTTACGTTTTATTACAATCAGTTACATTCTGTTGCAATCTGTTACGTTCGGTTACATTATTATCTGTTACATTCCATTACATATTGATTTCTTTTACATTGCATTACGATCTTCTACAGTCTGTTTTTGCCAGTCTGATGTGGGGGTTTGTTACAATCTGTGTAATATTTTTATAAATTCAGCTTTAGAATATTACCTATTTATCAATTGATATCAGTGCCTTATTGAGAGATTCCACTTTTTAAGAAGTTCCAGTGTGTTATAGAGGTTCCAGTGTGTTATTAAGAGGTTCCAGTGTTTTTTAAGGATGTTCCAGTGCCTTAGTGAGAGGTTCAACTGTATTATTAATGGGTTCCAGTGTGTTATGGAGACGTTCCTGTGCTTTATTAAGAGGTTCCATTGTGTTATTGAGACATTTCAGTGCCTTATTAAAAGGTCCCATTGTGTTATTAAGAGGTTCCAGTGTGTTTTAGAGACATTCCAGGGCCTTATTAAGAGGTTCAATTGTGTTATAAAGAAGTTCTGGTGTGCTTGTAAAGTGAGTCATATTTTAAGAAACGGTTCCAGTGTGTTGTTAAGAGGTTCCACTACGTCTAGATATTCTGGTTTCTTAGTTAGAATACGGTTGTTGTGGCCTGTAATGTCTGATACCAACAGTGACTTTGTCTTGACAGGGGAACAGGTGTATGGGTTGACCAGATTTTCGTCATCACGAACAACAACACGGAGAGTATCTTTTTAGGGAGTAAGTTGACGCCTCGCATTTTCTCTGTTTCCATTTTAACGGTTTGCGTTTCCATTTTAACGGTTTGTGTTTACATTTAAAAAAATTGACGCCTCGCATTTTCTTTGACATTTCCATTTTAACGGTTTGCGTTTCCATTTTAACGGTTTGTGTTTACATTTAAAAAATTGACGCCTCGCATTTTCTTTGACATTTCCATTTTAACGGTTTGCGTTTCCATTTTAACGGTTTGCGTTTCCATTTTAACGGTTTGTGTTTACATTTTAACAGTCTTCATTTTCCATTTTAACAGTTTGTGTTTCCGTTGGAATGGCTTGCTAAGAAAAATTTATTTTGTCAGTTTTATATATTTAACCTGTGATGGAGTACCATCTGCAGGACATGGTAGCTGAGTGGTCAGAGCACTCGCCTTGTAGTGCGGAGGGTATGGGTTCGATCCTACTCCCCTGAGACAGGCCCGCCGAGAGGGGGTCAGGGGGGCAAATGCCCAGGGGCCCGGCGACCTTTTAGGGGCCCGGGCCGGGCCCGCAATCAACTTATGAAAAATATTATATTCAGTTATACAAAGTTTATGATTTATACCTTTTTAAATATATTATCTGACGCTTACCTACAATCAGTTTAAACTTCAAGCATCTCAATAAATCATAGTTGTATATAATATTTATAAATATAATATTGTACGGTCGTACACGCACTTTGATTATTTCAATTTGTGTTTTTTTATAATATTTTTTCATACGACCGTACGATATTATATTTATTTAAAGCCTAAAGATAGTTTAGAGGCCTATGACTGCTCTGCCTAGGGGCCCGTAACTGTTCTGCCTTCTGCCTAGGGGCCCACAACTGCTCTGTCTAGGGGCCCGTGACTGCTCTGCCTAGGGGCCCGGAATTTCTGTCGGCGGCCCTGCCCTGAGATTGATACTTGGTCATTTGATAGTGGTGCTTGATAAATGCAAAATAATAATAATAATAATAATAATAGTAATAATAACAACATGATAAGAAAAATGATGATAATAATAATGATAATAGTAATATTATAAAAGTAATGATGATAATAATATAATGATAAAAGAATAATAATAGTAACAATGTAATAATAATAGTAGTAGTAGAAATACCGGTAATAATAACGATGAATTATACATAGAAGGATACATACATACTACCACTACTGCTGCTACTACTGCTACTACTACTACTACTAATAATAATAATAATAATTAGTACGAATAATAGGATGGTGCTTCGTGAGATGACGTTCAGTGATGACAAACCTTCCAGTTGCAGTTAAGAACAAGAACAACAACGACAACAACAATAGAACAACAACATATTAATATTAACATAAATAATAATATATTAACATAATAATCTGTCAGGTCTGTGTCCTGAAAAGGCTCCACGTGAATTAGCTCTGAAAGACGAACCAGTCGCGAGCATCAGTGCACTCGTATATTAATTGTTGGATTTCAATTTTATTTCAATTTGTCTTCTGTTTTATGTCTTGACAAGACAAACGGACAACAGTTGGCAGTTGTACTGTCCACGTAAACGGATCTGTCTGTCTGTGTGGCTGTCTATGTGTCTGTCTGTCGGTCTATGTGTCTGTCTGTGTGTCTGTCTGTCTGTGTGTGTCTGTGTGTGTGTCTGTCTATGTGACTGTGTGTATGTCTGTGTGTGTATGTCTGTGTGTGTGTGTGTGTGTCTGTCTCTGTGTGTGTCTGTCTGTGTGTGTCTGTCTGTCTATGTGTCTGTCTATCTGTCTGTGTGTGTGTGTGTCTTTCTGTGTGTGTGTGTGTGTGTGTGTGTCTGTCTGTCTGTCTGTCTGTCTGTCTGTCTGTCTGTCTGTCTGTCTGTCTGTCTGGGTAAATGGAATTTGAGAGGCTGGCGGCTGTATACAAAGGCTTCCTGTAATATATATCCGTCAGTTGTCTGTGTGTGTATGTGTCTGTCTGTCTGTTCGTCTCTGTCTGTCTGTGTGTATGTGTAAATGGAATCTGAGAGGCTTCCTGTTATATCCTTCCTCATTAACTGTCTCGTGCCCTATATCCTGTTCGTTGATTGAGTGTCGATGACAAAGACAAAGAGACATAGAGAGGGGGGGGCTGACCTGACAGAAGAGAGGCGGAGAGACAGCTTGAGGGCGTGAGATAGGGAGAGACGGGCGGAGGTGACAGATAGGAGGAGGAAGAAAGACGGACAATGAGACAGAGAGATAGGCAGACGAACCATGAGAGAGACAGACAGACACAGAAAGAGACAGACAGAGAGAGAGACAAACAGAGACAGACAGACAGAGACAGACACCAACAAATCGAGGCCTCTGTCCGATTTAACATCCGTTGAACTTGTGATATGCGTCTCGGAAATCGGATCCTGGAAAGGCGACATTGTCCTAAGCTTTATCTTCCGACTTCACTGTTGCTCTGTTGAAGTCTGTTCCACGCATCTGTGCTATCCTATCCGGTTTATAATTGAAAAAATGTCCCACAGCGTTGGGTCAGCCACAGTGACTTGTTTCTACTACCAATGACTACCATATGTATACAATTGTACATTGTTTGTATGGTTACATAAGCAGTTGCATATGTATATGCATACATACATCCATAAGTCCATATATATATATATACATGCATACATAATACTTACATACATATATAATACATACATGCATACATATATCCATACATACATAATACATACATATATCCATACATACATAATATATACATCCATATATCCACGCTTACATACATAATACACATACAAACATACCTAATACATACATACGTAATACATATATTCATGCATACATATATATCCAATTATCTGTACATACATAGCACATACATATATACATGATACATACATTCATCCATATATCCATGCATATATGCATCATACATGTATGCATACATATATCCATACATACATATATCCATGCATACATACATACAAATATACATACATACATAATACATGCACACGTACATATTTATACATACAACTTACACACACACTTACAACACACATACTTGTGCATAATTATACATACTCATGTGTACTTGTACATACTTAAACATATTTTTGCATACTATGCTTACTTATACTTACTTACCTATACATATGCAGATTCACTTAATGTCAGACGAAAGGAAGAACCTTTATATATTTATGATCTTTATTATTGTTTCTCATTCATTTTCTTCTCCCAATGTAGAAAAAAGACGAGAAGCTTTTTGGCACAACTGTTTTTGACGCATTGTTCCGCAATCACAGATCACGAGCGATTAATTTTAACGATATATAAATATTATTAATCAATATTAACGATACTATTCTTAATAATATTAATGATAACATTAATTAATATAAATGATAATATTAATTAATATTAACGGTGATATTATTATTTAATATTAATGATTATTTTATTAATTGCTGTTGTTTGTGTTATGCAGTGACTAGCACAGCGAGCAGTGTGATGGAAAAGTCGATCGACTTTGGATCGACCTGGAAACAACTGCGTGATCGCATCTACACATTCGGAATGGGAGACAAGTTCGTCTACGCCTCAGTCTACAAGGATCGGGTCAGTAGTTGCTCGATCAAGTCACGATCTCTTTCGATCGGTTGGTCGATCTCAGTGTCAGCTTAAGCTGTGGGTCTGTTGCGTGGTTTGATCATGTTGGGGACTTTGAAAAGCTCGAAAAGGAGCTTCATAAATCGTGTATACATACATACATACATGCACATGTACGTACATACAAGCTTGCATACATAATACATATATAAATATGCATACATGCATACTTGTATAAAAAATATATGAATGTATGCATACATACATTTATAAATGCATGTAATCTCGTTCCCTCCGTGCCTTTCTTTTTCTTTCCTCTCTTTCTTTCCCTGCCTCTCTGTCTCTCTTTGTCTCTCCCTGTCTCTCTCTCTCTTTGTCTGTCTCTCTCTGCTTGCCTGCCTCCCTCTGACTCTCTGTCCTCTCCTTCTCCTCTCTCTCTCTCACTTCTGTCTCCTCTCACTTTCTTACTCCCTCCCTCCCTCCCTCCCTCCCTCCCTCCCTCCCTCCCTCCCTCCCTCCCTCCCTCCCTCTTCTCTGTGTGTTGTTATGTGTTCTGTTTTCTCGTACAGACTCCAGGCAGCGACCGATTCCTCATCGTCTCAACGGACGCCGGTGATTCGTGGAACGAAGTCCATCTGCCTGTCATCACTCCGGAACGGGTTCGTACTCCACCTCCCTTCGCTTCCCAGTCATTCCTTTCAATCTGTAATCAGTCCCATTCCAGGGAGATCGGTTTCATAATGACTGGCCAGAAATCTTGGGATCCTTCAGAGAAGGCATTTCGAAATCCGTCAGTAGTTTAGTATTACCCAAACAGCATATGCTGACAAGAACAAGAAGATCTTCGTTCATTCATATCGAGGTTAATGTGGCGCCCTCTCCAGAGTTGACTACTCAGAGTGGCGTCCGGCCGAACGCCAGTGGAAGAGAATAGTTTTCAACTGATTGTAGAAAGTGCATGCAGAATCCCTGCAGAGATAAGATGATGTGCAGATCCGAAGGGAGTCTGTTCAAAACAACGAGACAGTGCAACGCTGCATGGTTTAGGTGCTTGGAAAAATGAATAACCAGATCATCCTGAGCAACTAAACGGATCAGGTGGTTCCTGATCAACCAGGAGCAACCAGTACACCCTGAGCAACTGGTGGTTCACAAGCAACCAGGAGCAACCAGTTCACCCAGAGCAACTGGTTGTTCCTGAGCAACCAGGAACAGGTTGTACTGGTTGTTCCTGGTTGCTCAGGAACAACTAGTGCACTCTGAGCAACTAGTTGTTTCTGAGCAACCAGGAACAACCAGTGCACAACCGTTTGTTCCTGAGCAACCAGGAACAACCAGTTCACCCAAAGCAAAGGTTTCTCCGATCTGGCAGTGAAATTGAGGTCGCTAACATGTCGCCTTGCACCAGTGATGAGTCTATTCTTAAGTGGCACAAGTTTTACAAATGTCGGATTAATATTGCAATTACGGATGGTCTGCCTTCCTGTGGGTTAGGTCTTGTGGGTTAGGTTTTGTGGGTTAGGTCTTGTGGGTTAGGTCTTGTGGGTTAGGTCTTGTGGGTTAGGTCTTATGGGTTAGGTCTTGTGGGTTAGGTCTTGTGGGACAATGTGGGTTTGATTTTGTGGGTTAGGTCTTGTGGGTTAGGTCTTGTGGGTTAGGTCTTGAGGGTTTGACCTAAGGCACAGCTCATATCTTTGCTAAATATTAATTTATGTTAAATATGTTTCAAGAAATATCCGAGATAGTATTAGTAATCCGGATCTAGTTCATCGTTTCAAGTACACGAGATATTTAAGGCATTCCAATTACATTTAAAAGTTTTACGATCGTTTGTCTGTTTCGATCTTCAGTTTTATTCGATCTTGGACTCGACCGAGGGGCAGATTTTCCTGCACGTGGATCATCCTGGCGGTAATGATTATTATTATTATTATTTATTATTTATTATTATTTATTATTATTTATTATTATTATTCTTTATATAAGGCAGAAATTATCCTCACGTACAAAGAAGTTTGATTAGAAGCAGAAAATTATTTCTATTGTTATTATTATTAATTATTGTTGATTTGTTGTTGTTTATCGGATGTTTATATAATTTATGAATATGCCTCAAACTTGCACAAAGCTGGCAAACAGGAAGGCTTGCATTGTTCACAGAAATGAGAAAGAGAAGTGTTCTCACGAAGCTTGTGGTAATGAACTCCGTAGATAAGGACCAGCGTCCTCATAATAATATTAACAATTAATTAATATAATATTAATTATTAATTAGCAGCTTCCAAGGTGCCCACGACGCACCAAAACGAAGCCGTAATCAGGTAACATCCAGAAGATTTTTCTTCACTTGCTTGCTGTAGCATGTTGCGGTGTGTCAACGTGCGATGAGAATAAACGAATAATCAATCAATCAATCAATCAATCAAGATGTGACCCTGCGTTAACATATCAAGAAGAACCACCTGTGATGTCGACGTAAGTTATGATGAGTCATAGTGCTGCTTTATAAATGCATGATAATAATAATAATAATAATAATAATAATTAATTATAATAATTTTTTTGTCATGCAGACACGGGCCGTGGGACCCTCTATACGTCGGACGCTACGGGCATCGTCTTTTCCGAGTCCCTAGCGAACCACCTCTACCCAAACTACGAGGACTTGACCGATTTCTACCGGGTGCAGTCGATGCGGGGCGTCTACATCGCCAGCCAGCTTCTCGAAGACGACAGTATCCATACGATGATCACGTTCGATCGCGGTGGCGAGTGGCAGCCGATCCGAAGGCCAGAGGGAGTGCCCTGTAAGGATGAGACAAAGGTTGGTTCACTGGAGTTTTTCTAGTTCATTTCTGATCACATTTTTCTTTGTGTGGGGGGTGTGCAGGGATCGGGTGGTTATTGGGGAGGGGGATAGAGTAATGGTAACACTTATGGCCAGGAGAGCATAAGGTACGCAGATCGATTCCCGTAACCCCCCTCTAGGGCGGCGCCTTGTATGGCTGCCAAACCGTGTGTTTAATTAAGATCTTGATTGTACGTTCATGTTTCAATGTAATCTTACTGCGTCTGTGGGTTTTAAATAATAAAGAATATAATTATTATTATTATATTATTATTATTCTTGTTTCCCTGCTCTATCGTTTGTTCATATGGTTGTTTGTTCGTTCATTGGGGGTGCTCGATAGTGTAGTGGTTAGCGCGCTGGACTGTCAGTCGAGAGGTCGGGGGTTCAAATCCCGCCAGGGCAGAAATTTGGTTCGAGGTTTCTACTCCACTTTCGCCCCCTAGGCAACTCAGCTATGATGAGTACGCGGACTGTACATTGTCGGTGGGAAGATGAAACGGCGAGGGAGAGGACTGGCCGACCGCCCTCATATGCTGAGGAGGCTAAGAAAATGAAATCGCTAACACTTCATACCCACGGCTGCCTCAGGGCTAGTTTAAGGGACTGCTCTTCTTCGTCTTTCATTCATTAGTTCATTCATTAATTCGTTCATGATCATTCAACCTGCGTCTGGTTTCCCTGATGGTTTCCTCAGATTTCAACCCATCTTCCGGAATGGATTGTAATTTTGATTGTGATTTTATGGAAGTCGTTAGATTAGGTTATGAAATATCCGATGGACATTTTGGCATACATGTTTCTTTGGCTGTTTTCTTTCCTCAGGAGTGCTATCTGCAGATCCATAGTCTTTATAGCATCAAGAGAGGAATTCAGGCCGATCCACCCATGAGCGTTCCCAACGCAGCCGGAATCATTCTAGTTCACGGTAAGTTTCCAATGCGGCCGGAATCATTCTAGTTCATGGTTAGTTTCCGAATGCGGTCGGAATCATTCTAGTTCATAGAACGGTTTCTGCATGCGGCCCTGATCATTCTTGTTCATATTTAGTTTTCGAATGTGACCGGAATTCTAATTCGTGGCTAGTTTCCGAATGCGGTCGGAATCATTCTAGTTCATAGAACGGTTTCTGAATGTTGCGAGTGGAATTATTCTAATTCATGGTTAGTTAAAATTCAAATGCGGCCGGAATTATTCTAATTCACGTTTAGTTTTCGAATGCGGCCGGAATCGTTCTTGTTCTGGGTGTGTTTGTCCATGTTTATGTCTCTGTATGTGTTTGAAATTTATACAGCACCTTTAAAACGAGTACAGAGCATTTATGTAGAGCCATTTGTGATCGATTAATTAGGAGCGCTGTATGTTGTGGAGTGTGTCTGTATGTTTCTCTGTATGTGTTGTTGTGTGTGTGTATCTGTATGTGTTGTGGAGTGTGTCTGTATGTTTCTCTGTATGTGTGTGTCTCTGTATGTGTTGTGGAGTGTGTCTGTATGTTTCTCTGTATGTGTGTGTCTCTGTATGTGTTGTAGAGTGTGTCTGTATGTTTCTCTGTATGTGTTGTTGTGTGTGTGTCTCTGTATGTGTTGTAGAGTGTGTCTGTATGTTTCTCTGTATGTGTTGTTGTGTGTGTGTCTCTGTATGTGTTGTTGAGTGTGTCTGTATGTTTCTCTGTATGTGTGTGTCTCTGTATGTGTTGTTGAGTGTGTCTGTATGTTTCTCTGTATGTGTTGTTGTGTGTGTGTATCTGTATGTGTTGTTGTGTGTGTATCTGTATGTGTTGTTGAGTGTGTCTGTATGTTTCTCTGTATGTGTGTGTCTCTGTATGTGTTGTAGAGTGTGTCTGTATGTTTCTCTGTATGTGTTGTTGTGTGTGTGTCTCTGTATGTGTTGTTGAGTGTGTCTGTATGTTTCTCTGTATGTGTGTGTCTCTGTATGTGTTGTTGAGTGTGTCTGTATGTTTTTCTGTATGTGTTGTTGTGTGTGTGTATCTGTATGTGTTGTTGAGTGTGTCTGTATGTTTCTCTGTATGTGTTGTGTGTGTACAGGTCACATTGCCGACGCCCTGCAGACTACTGCACCAGATGTATTCGTAACGAGCGACGGAGGCTACACCTGGCGACTCGTGAGTTAACAATTTTATTTCGTTCGAAACAGTCTTAGATGCGCTGTCGTAGGCGCAGGGGAAGTTTCAGGTATGGGGGGCAAGATTTTACTTCTGATCGGAAAAAAATAATGTTGAGCATTTTCCCGGGTGCCTATAGACACTTGCCCGAAAAACAGGAATGCCCAAAATTTGGGAGGAATGCCTTCTCCGACTCCCTGCTTCCTATGCCTATGTGAGCTGTGGCATACTGGTCGAGCATTTTCCATCAGGAATGAATTGTTCTGGTCCCTGTTGATTTTATCCTGTTGGGTAAGAAATATAAAAATTATGTCATAAGAACTGGAATAATTATTATTGTTATTGTTGTCTCTGGAGAGTTCCTTCAATCCTAAGCATTCGTGTACCTTTGGTAATCAGAAAATATTAAGAAAATTGATGACAGTAGTGGCAGTAGTAGCAATAATAATAGTACTAATAAAAGTGGTAGTAATAATAACATGATAATGATAATAATAATAGTAATAATATTAGTAAAATTTAATGATAGCACAATAGTAGCTGCTTGGCCTTGTAAGATGACTTGAACAGGTAAGTCTTCAGTTCTTCCTGAAGCTTTCGATTGAAAGTTCCGGAGCACGGAGTTCGACGGGAAGTGCATTCCAAACCGTTGGGCCAGTGCACCAAATTTTCTACACATTGCATAGCCTTTCCAGACCACACTATGTTGTAGCTCTTTCCCGAACGCAATCGAGACCAACCAGGAGTGGAAAATACTGGCACTCAGTCTTTGGCTAGGTATAGTGGTGCCATTCCGTGAAGACACTTTTCATCAAGTGTCGCAACCTTGAAGGCAATCCTCTTGCGGACGGGCAGCCAGTGGAGTTCTCGAAGTACAGGGGTGATATGATCAAACTTTCCAACCCTGTTATAAGTAAGTAAGTAAGTATGTCCTTTATTGAACCAACTGCTGACCGCACGTTGGTATACATGAGTTTTATCGTGAATAAACAACCTGGCTGCTGCATTCTGAGCACTGTAGCTTCTTGAGCCACATTTAGCAGCTTCTTGAGCCACATTTGGCAGCTTCTTGAGCCACATTTGGCAGCTTCTTGAGCCACATTTGGTTATTCGTGTGTGTTGCAGGCACTCAAAGGTCCGCATCACTACCAGATTGCTGACCACGGCGGCCTACTGGTGGCAGTTCCTTCCAATACTGAAACTCCTTCAATTGTGAAGTTTTCGACGGACGAGGGCCGATGTTGGATCAGCTACAACTTCACGGAGAAGCAGATAGTGTATACGGGTCTGCTGATCGAACCGGGGAATCGTGATATGACGGTCGCGATCTGGGGGTACACGAGGGAGGACAGGACTTGGCATACCCACCTGCTGAACTTTAGCACGATCATCGACAAGCAGTGTTTGTTGCTTTCTCTGTCTCTGTGTTGATAGATTAATATGTTACTCAAAGCGAATCTAGCGATATGTTCATGTGGTGATTTGTTAATCTAATCTAGGTCTAATGATTTGTCAAGCTGCTCTAATCTAATCTAAACTAATGATATGTTAATGTTATCTTAATCATTGTTTATCCGTGGTCATGCCTTAAACTAGAACTGTTCTTGGTGGATGGACTTTTTCAATTGCTAGACCTAGATTCTGTAACTCTCTTGCTGTGTCTGTGCGCTCTGCTCAGTCGCTTGTGTCATTTCATTCTCAACTTAAACCTTACCTCTTTCAAATTGCTTATCCACAGTAGTCTGCCTCTCTGTCTTACTGACTGATCTTCTGGATATTGACCCGATTACGGCTTGGTTTTGAAGTGCCATCGGTCTATGCCTTGCGCATTAGACACCGGCACAACAGAGGTTTCTTATTAACCAAAATTCAACTGCCATGTATGTCTCGTAATGTATGTATGAGATGCTTTATGAAGGTGCTGTATAAACGTGCGGTCAGTGAACAGGTGGTTGTTTTTCTATTACAGGTGACGCCAATGACTACGAAGACTGGGTTCCTCATCAGCACAACGACGACAAAGGCTGTCTCCTCGGAAGCAAGGAAACATTTCGCCGGCTCAAGGCTGACTCGTGGTAAGAATACAGACGTCTTACAATACAATACAACTGTATTTGATACAATTTGATTTAGTACTGTCGTGGGCTGTCCTGCATTTCATTGTTGCTGCCCTCAGGGAATGGAATCGACTACCAATGCTTATTCATGGCTCGAACCCCTTTTCTTCTTTCAAGAAATGCCTCAAAAATCACTGCTTTTCATTGGCCTTCAAACATCTGGGTATCTAATTGCTCTTCACTTGGCAACTGACTAACGACGCTTCAAATTCGCATTTCTGTGTGACTTTGCTGTATTAAAAATGTTTGTAATAATAATAATAATAATAATAATAATAATAATAATAATAATAATAATAATAATAATAATAATAATAATAATAATAATAATAATAATAATAATAATCAATACAACTGTAATTTGATACAATACAATGCAACTGTATTTGATACAATACAACTGTAATTTGATACAATACAATGCAACTGTATTTGATACAATACAACTGTAATTTGATACAATACAATGCAACTGTATTTGATACAATACAACTGTAATTTGATAATGCCATCCTTCAGAAGTTCGGAAGTGCACACTGAAACTAGGCAACCATTTTGTAAGAGCCATAAATAGACTGGAAGAGGTAAGTTTGCAGTTTTGAGCGAAGGACAGTCTCGACGAGAGAGTTGCGAACATGAGGAGGTAGAAAGTTCCAGATGGAGGACCGGCAACTGTGGAGGAACACCAGTCAAAGACAAGACGTGTACCAGGAACATGTTTCCAGCGCCGTCGGTTGATGCCTTGTGCATTAGACACTGGCGCGATGAAGTTACTAACTAACAATAGCGTGTAGTACCTTTTACTTGTTTACAATACCTGATCTGTCTTGTGTGCAAGGTGCTACAACGGAAAGTCGTATGAAGTCACAAAGAAGAGCGAAATCTGCCCATGTACTGCAGACGATTTTGACTGGTATATCAAGTTTCTATCATGTTTATTTTTAATATAATCTATTTAATTGGAATCTAATCTCTCCTGTGGTTTCAGTGGCTAATGCGGGATGGCATCCTAAAGCAAAGCGTAGGGTAGTTTGAAACGAGTAGTCAGCAGTAGTTGGTAGATGAGCCAGTCACAGGGAGATGTTGTCCTGTTGCACTGGGAGCACCTCTGAACGGTTCACCCTACTAGAGGTGCTTTATAAATGTTTAAATACGATACAATACGATTATTTTAATATTGATATAATGGTGTAATATTCTGTCGCCATTTTTGTAGAGTTTGAACCATTAATTTTGTTACTATTATTATTATTATTATAATAATTTTTTCACATTTGTTAAATACCTAATAACTTAGCGTCAATCGATGGTACTTGATTGGTTCATTGATTGGTTCAGTGATTGATCATTTGCTGATTGGCAGAATAAATTTATTGATTGGATTGATTGCTTGATTGAATTGTTTAGCTAATTAAAAATTATTACCTGTACCTGTGAAATTCCTAAAGTGTGTTTCGTTCCTTTAAATTTGTTACCATTGTGTATTCATTATAATTAATTATTTATTATTTGGGTATTAAAATTGCTTTTGTGTCTGTAGTGATTACGGATACAAACGCATTGGCGATATCTGCGTGAAAGATACGTCGGCGACCTTTAAGGAGATCGACATATGTATGCGGGGTCATGAAGAAAAGGTCGTGCCAATGGGGTGAGTAGCCAATGGGGTGAGTAGCGGGGAATCTGTCCAAACGCCCCAGGATCACTTGTAATGTCTTTGGGGCTCATTTCGGCTATTCCTGGCTGCTGGAGTTGAATTGGCCTCATGGACCTAGTTTGACCTTGAATCTGATTTGGCCTTGGACCTAGTTTGTCCTTGGATCTGATTTCGCCTCGGATCTTGTCCTTGGACGGGATCAATCCTTAGACATGATACGTATGGCCTTAGAACTGAATTATCCTTAGGTCTGATTTGGTCTTCGACCTGATTTGACCTCAGACATGATTTGACCTTGGAACTGATTTATCCTTCGATATGATTTGGCCGTGGACCCTATTTGGCATTTATATATAGGCAGTTATGTATTTATGTGTGCATGTGGTCATATACCCGATTGATAGTGATGGTGTTCAAATGCGGGTGGGGCCTTGTTGGTGTCACTCTGCTTTCCTTCTGCAGTAGTCGGATGAATAGATTCTGTCCAGCTGACCCTTAAGACTGTGTCACTTCGACCTATTTACATCTGTTTAACAGGTGCTGTACAGGTAGGCAGGTTAGCGCCTTCATGACGTTCTCGTAATGCCATATACACACATAGATGCATACTTGCAAGCATACCTAACCACATACACACACATACACACAGGCACGCGTGATGTCATACATACATGCATGTATGTGCATTTGTACACAGATAGATGCGTTCATGCTTTCTTACATACATGCATATATACGTGCAAACACATACACACCCGAGCATAATACATTCATACTTACATACATACATACATACATACTTGCATACTTACATACATGCACACACGCATGCATTCATACATACATACATACATACATACACTTACACGCATGCATTTACATGCATACATACATACATACATGTATACACAATTACACATACATACTTGCATACACTTACACACACACATGCATAGATACATACATGAATACACATACTTACATGGACGCGTACATACTACTTACATACTTATACGAGTACACCCATGCACAGCTCCAACAACAAAAGGTGCTGGAGATACTCTTAACTGGGTCGCCTGTGGTTATTCCATCCAGGTACCACAAGATTCCAGGTGATCGATGTTCCGGAGGGTTTCTGCCAGCTGAGGCCAAGATGGTCGACCTCGGTACGGTCTGTTCGTCAGATCCTCTTTCCGACTTACATCAACCATCAGCTTCCGCTTCTGACATTCCGGTAAGTGATCGATGCTGTTGATCGAAGCGTTGTATGTTGATTTGCAGGTGTAATTGTGTGCTGAACGAAAGAGAGATCGTGGATGGATTGGGTAGATGGGTGGGTGGGTGGGTGGGTGGATGGATGGATTGGATGGGTGGATGGATCAGTCAGTGAATGATTGGATGGATCAATGAATGGATCGATGGATTAATGAATGAATGGATCGATGGATGGATCAATGAATGGATCGATGGATCAATGAATGAATGGATTGATGGATGGATCAATGAATGGATCGATGGTTCGATGGTTCAATCACTTGATGGATGGATCAATGAATGAATGGATGGATCAATGAATGAATGGATTGATGGATGGATGGATGGATCAATGAATGGATCGATGGATCAATGAATGAATGGATTGATGGATGGATCAATGAATGGATCGATGGTTCGATGGTTCAATCACTTGATGGATGGATCAATGAATGAATGGATGGATCAATGAATGAATGGATTGATGGATGGATGGATGGATCAATGAATGGATCGATGGATCAATGAATGAATGGATTGATGGATGGATCAATGAATGGATCGATGGTTCGATGGTTCAATCACTTGATGGATGGATCAATGAATGAATGGATCGATGGATCAATGAATGAATGGATTGATGGATGGATGGATGGATCAATGAATGGATCGATGGTTCGATGGTTCAATCACTTGATGGATGGATCAATGAATGAATGGATCGATGGATCAATGAATGAATGGATTGATGGATGGATGGATGGATCAATGAATGGATCGATGGTTCAATGAATGAATGGATCGATGGATGGATCAATGAATGGATCGATGAATGGATGGATTAACCAATGAATGAATCGGTAAATAGGTAGATTGATGTATGTATGGGTGGGTGAATAATTGGCTGACTGACTGACTGTGACTGGCTGGCTGCCTTATGAACGGATGGGTGGGTGGATTGACAGGTGGGTGTATTTGATGGGTGGATGGACACATGGGTGTATTTGATGGGTGGATGGACATGTGGGTGTATTTGATGGGTGGATGGACAGGTGGGTGTATTTGATGGGTGGATGGATGGATGGGTGTATTTGATGGATGGATAGATGGGTGTATTTGATGGTTTGGACGGATAGCCTGATTAAAGATCCGTGACTTACTTAACATCTGTGATTCTTTGCAGTCGACCAGGAAAGATAGTCGCCGCGCCGCGGTCATCCTGACCGCCATGTTTGCCATCTTCTCCGTCATCCTCCTCATCATCCTCGTCACGTTCCTCGCTCGGAAGTACAAGTCCGTCCGCAATAGGTGAGCCACTCATCTGGCCATCCTCATCGCACACGCCTTTTGCCGACGTGCTTGCTCGCCGAGCTGTGTGGCCGTAAATTGGTAGAAATTTATGTAGCGCCAGAAGGAGAGAAACTGTCTATGCTATCTTAAATGAAATTAGAAAGTGCGTAAGTTGTTTTGTTATTATTATTATTATTATTTTTATTAGTATTATTATTATCAGTTATTATTATTATCATCATTATTATTATTATTATTATTATTTTTACCCGAGATAACAATGATCCATCAGGATTTTGAAGAAATATCTTTTAGGAGTTGAGTAAAGGTCTGGAGTGTCGGGCTTCGTCGACAGGGTTTGAAGGAAAGGTAATTATTATTTTTATTATTATCAGATTTTTATTATTATTATTATTATTATTATTATCATCTGTTGTTATTTATTATTTTTATGCTCTTGTTGAGTACCACTGTCTGATAACTAAGCATCAATCGATGGCACTTGATTGATTCATTTATTTTTGATTGTTGGAATAAATTGATTGATTGATTGATTGATTGATTGATTGATTGATTGATTGATTGATTGATTGATTGGTTGGTTGGTTGGTTGGTGTAACAGGCCGACATATCGCTATTCAAGCATCCGCTGTGATGATGACGAGCCGACCGTTGTGATTCCGATCCACCACGGAACATCTCTCTTCGAGGACACTTCAGACGATGTAAGCTATTCTGATCAAATTCAATCATATCTAGTAATGGAATATGTGACTTCGGCCGACAGAAGGGACTGCTTGTCGCTTTCTAGATTAGCTTGAAAATGCGTTTTTACGCAAGACCATGAATATTGATTTTTGCGTATAATTAATCAATCTGCAGCTCGGACTCACTGTACTACAACAAATCTTATGCTACTTGATGCGTTAAGGCTAAATTTAGGCATTAATGCATTGGGTAGAGACACATTAAATTTTTTTGTGCGGTTTCCCGCCAAATGATATCTTATATTTTTGTGAAAATGCATAAATTATGGGCCACATGTTGTGAAATTTTTTCCTCATTTTACCTAAGGTTTGAGCTTGTGGAAACTGCTAATAAGTGCATTCGCGACAAGTGGTCCCTTCTCTCGGCCGAGGTCACTTATAATCAAATGAAATATTATGAAATCTAAACCTAATCAAATCTTATCTAATAGTGAAATATAATGAATTGTAATCAGATCAAATCTAATAATGGAATATAATGAATTGTAATCAAATTTAATCTAATAATGGAATATAATGAATTGTAATCAAATTTAATCTAATAATGGAATATAATGAATTGTAATCAAATTTAATCTAATAATGGAATATAATTAATTGTAATCAAATTTAATCTAATAATGGAATATAATGAATTGTAATCAAATTTAATCTAATAATGGAATATAATTAATTGTAATCAAATTTAATCTAATAATGGAATATAATTAATTGTAATCAAATCATATATCAATTGTCGTCTGACGTTGTTTCGCTGTCAACAGGAAGTGCCTGAAACGCTGAAACTGGTCGCGAACGGCAAACGCCCCAACGGACAACAGGTCGTCAACGGTCACATTCCAAACGGGTCGGTCGCCGTGGAAACCAAGGCCTCTGTCCATAGCAACTCAAAGACGAAGCTCATCGACTCCGATGATGTGAGTCAACCGAGTCACAACTCATTTGGGCAGCAGTTAATTACCCATCTTGTTTTGGGGCTCATTTATTGATCCTGTAAGGATGGATGGAGGGATGAGTTGGCACATAGGTGGCCTGGTGTTCTGTCGATGATCAGTGGTTATAAATTCAAGTACTATTGTACGTACACACACTCACACACAAACATGTGCAGAATACAAGCAGACAGACACACATACATTCAGAAACACATACATATACACACATACATATGTGTATACATACATAAATACAAACAGACATAATACATACATACATACATAGCTGCATACAAATACATTCATGACACACAGACAGGCGGACATGTTTCACACACGCACACATGTGTGCATACATAAATAACATAACGTAGAAGAAGAGCAGTTGCTTGACCTAGCCTGAGAGGCAGCTATGGGTATGAAGTGTAAGTGACTTCATTTTCTTAGCCTTGGCATACAAGAGCAGGTGGCCAGTCCTCTCCTCGCTGTCTCTTCTTTCCACCAACATTGTACGGTCAGTGTACTCGTTATAGCTGAGTTTGGTAGGGGGCGCAGGTGGAGCAGAAATCTCGAACAAAATCTCTTCCCTGGCGGGGATTTGAACCTCTTGGTTGACACTAACCACTACACTATCTTTGTAATAAAGGGCATTATCAAATTACAATTGTATTGTATCTAATTAATAGTAAACAATATTAATAAAGGGCTGTGATGTTTGTGTTTTAGGAACTGCTGGATTAACGGAGAGGTCGTTACCGTGTTGCCTTGCACGAGTTTTTGTATATGTGTGTGTATTATAAGTGCTTTGGCAACCCTTGAAGAATGAATGAAACCTAGCATATAACCAACCGGTCAACAACTCTACTTGCAAACAGAAATAACTGCATCGAAGCCGATTTGCTTCACGAACGCTTTTAACGCTTTACGTCTCGTCGCGTTTTAAACGGGGTGTTTAAGTTTTCGTTGCGCGCTACACTAATGCTCTTTGTGGCTGGAATTTTCTTATTATTAAGTCGAGATGTTGTCACCTGGGGAAAAAATGTTTTGTGTTAATTTCTAAGATCGTAACAACGATGTCTGGTTCGTCGTATCTGATAGTTTTTTGTGAGTATATTCCAGGAAAATGCTTCTTATTTGTGGCGCTTTGCAAGGTTGCTTCTGGGTAGGTAAGGAGTGTAGGGAGGGTCTCTGGGGGAGGTGAAGGACCCAGTAAAACTTACCCAATCAACCCCTGTGGAACATGGTAGCCAATTGGTTAGAGGGCTTGTCTTTTAACGCGGAGAGTACAGGTTCGAGCCTCCTCCTCTGAGACGGTTACTGTGTAGGGACCTTGAGCAAGACTTGACTCACAAGTGCTTCGTGCCATCGATTGATGCTTGGTCATTATCTAGTGGCACTTAATAAATGTGTAACAATAATAAAAATAAGTGTGTAATAATCTCGAAAGCGCAAGCGATTTAATTTTGTTGAAACCTCGTCATCTTGGCGCTTGGGAAGGGCATCTTATAGATAATGAAAACATCTAGAATTCATGTCCCGGTCATCTGTAACTACGGTCAGTTGTCAACTTTGGTCTGCCATTTCAAAACTCCGGGCTTTTTGTATGGTTCGACTGGGGCCATTTATGTAGCTGCTTTCGTAGACTCGCGTGGGGGCTATGTCGCTCTTTGGGCCATTTCGGTTGGCATCTTGGGGTTTGTGTTGGGTTTGAAGGCTGACTTGTTGCGGCTTTATACCTTGGAAATGCTTTTGAACATGCTTCTCGTTGGATAACAACTGCACGATTTTGCCTTAGAATTTCTTACTACTTGCCTTTTGATATACTGTGCCTTCTAGCGTCTGCTCCGGCTGTCCTTGCTTCATGTTGTTTCAATCCAGGGTTTTCTACAGTGTCTTGTCTCTACCCCGTGGGACATAGTAGCCGATTGGTTAGAGCGCTCGCCTTGTAACGCAGAGTGTACGGGTTTGAGCCTACTCCACTGAGACGGTTACTGTGTAGGGACCTTGAGCAAGTCCTTCACTCATAATTGCTGAGCGCGATCGATTGATGCTTGGCCGTTAGACAGTGGTGCTTTATAAGTGCAACATAATAATAATAACAACCGCTGTTAATGTTTCCGCATGGCGTGTGAGTAACTGCAATCATCTTCACAGAATATCGTGATGAAGTGTTTTTATAAGAAAAACAACCGTTTGTAACCGGAGACTTTACAATGTACAGTGTGAACTCGTTAATGCGCTCCCGGTTTATGTCCCTCGAAAGCTAATAACGTAACAGGGTGTATATGCATCACACAAGAACCGCAGTGTAGAGCTAAGTGTTGACTATCGGCATTATTCCTATCAATGTACAGTCTGGGTTACAGGCTGTATCATAGGGCTTGTTCCCAATGACTTCGCGTTAAAGAGTACACACTGTTTCTCATATTGGTAATCAGAAGTTCTTGCGAGATGTTCTTTTGCTTGGTGTAGTGATTTTGAGAACTGTTCATTGCTTTGTGAAACTTGTGGAACAGTTTTGAACTGTTCATCGATTGATCCACAAGTGTAAAATCATTGTTTGATCGAGAGGCTTTGAACCGTTTACTGCATAATTGAGTGGTTCTTGAACGATTGTTCAGCGTTAGAACGAGGTTTGAGCCATTCGTAGCTTGTTAGAACGGTTTTGAACTGTTGGATAAGTTTGAACCGTTCATAACTAGAACAGTGTCTGATATGTTCGTAACTTGGTAAAAGGTTTTTGAACTGTTCACGACTTGATTCAATATTGAACCATTCATAACTTGAAAAAACTTTATCTGATGAAATGTACATAGTCTGGTGAAAGGTTTTGAACTGTTCACGGCCTAGTTGAATACATTTGAATCGTTCATAACTCTAAAAGTCGGAAGAAATGTACATAGCCTGGTGAAAGGTTTTGAACTGTTCACGGCCTGGTTGATTAAGTTTGACCCATTCATAACTTGGTGAAAGGTTTCTGAACTGTTCATAGCTTCGTTCGTTTCTGCTTTACTTTTCAACGTTCATTATTCGTAATTTTGCTGAGACGGTGATTTCAGTTTTGTTTGTTTTTCCACTCGTCAGACATCAGTTTTCTGCTTGAAGGAAATTTTCGGAGGCATTTATTTTGTCGTGTTTTGCGTGCAAGGTTTTGATTCGTCGGCAGGCAGGGTCAAGAACGAGTGTTTTGTACATAGCGCTTTAACATTTCCGAAGTGGTGAATATGGCATTTTCTTTTATTCAGTGATCAATCAGAGTAATTAGTTAATTGGTGGCTCAAAGTGGTTAATTGGTGGCTCTCAAAGTGGTTAATTGGTGGCTCAAAGTGGTGGCATTGTATGGTGAAACCGTACATCGTTTAGTGTCGCAGATTTGGTAATAGTGTCAACAAAATACTTTGTTTTGGTGTGCCATCGGTTGGTGCCTTGTGCATCATTAGACACCAGCGCAGTAGAAGTTACTGATTAATAAAAGAAAGACCAAGGTTAACGTGGACTAATTTTAATAAAAATAAAACTTAATTGTGCGAATCAATGCTGATTGATCTGGATAAAATGGGATTGACAATTTTCAACTAAATGGTGCAAGTTCAAATTCCCTCTGGTGGCAGAAAAGTGTCTGAGTTGTGTTATACGCTTGTGTTCCCAGTAAACTTAGCTGTAAAGTGAATATACACTGGCAGCTCTAGCAAGATCTGACAGCAAAGGATAAGACTAGCCACCCGCCCCTGTATGCCGAGACTGAGAAATTGAAGTTGTTAACGCTTGATACTCATGACTTGGGTTAAGGGACTGCCCTTCTTCTCTGTCAGTGAATGCTTAGGATAAACTTGACCTGTGATCCACTAATTAATAACAAAAAGACTACCATAAGTGTGGTCTAATTAATTAGCATGGTCTAATTAATTGGTGTGGACAAATTTAGTTAGTATGGACAAATTAATTTGTGTACACTAATTAATTGGTGTAGACTAGTTAATTGGTGTAGGCTAGTTAATTGGTGTGGACTAATTAATTGATGTGGACTAATTAATTGGTTTAGACTAGTTAATTGGTGTGGACTAATTAATTGGTGTGGACTAATTAATTGGTGTGGACTAATTAATTAGTGTGGGCTAATTAGTATTGTGGACTGATTAATTGTGTGGACTGGGTTATTTATTACCTTCCATTAGGTTTTGTTCAGGTTAGACTGGGTGGGCCAGTTAAGTAATTACTTTGCATTGATCATTGTAATGCGCTGTTGGTTGGTGGGACGGTTGGCTTGCATGTCGTGGATCTCAATGTCCATCCATTCCAGCTTATCGGCCTTTCTAAGTTAATTATGCAATCGTAATATTATGCAGATTTATGATGACGTGCAGGAGGCTGTCTGGCACTGACATCCATCTCGTTGCCATGACAACAGCACCATGTGTACAGTAGACGTGTTTGTGTGTGTGTGTGTGTGTGGTTGTTTGTGTGTGTGTGTGGTTGTATGTGTGTGTGAGGTTGTGTAGGTGTGTATGTGTGAGTCTTCTTTGGAAAGGATGTTGCTTGACATGGAACCTCACAAAGACGCTTCTTGTTAGCCTGATCGAATTTTTTTTAATGCATATTTGTATGTATAATAATAGTAGTAGCAGTAATAATAATAGTAATAGTAATGTGATTTATACAGAGCTGTAGCTAAAGTCGAGGCCGAAGAAAAGGGCGCTGTCCTGCATCTTAATATTTCTATTATATTCTTTTGGAACCCATCAAAAAGTTGTTCGCCTGAGTGGGCGGTTAAGTATGTTTACACCAGTACTTCCTTAAAATGTGGTCTGTTGGGTTTACACCAGAACTTCCTTAATTAAAAGGTGGTCCGTTGGATTTACACCAGAAATTCCTAAAAAATCTGGTCTGTTAAGTTTACACCAGTACTTCCTTAAAATGCGGTCTGTTGGGTTTACACCAGAAATTCCTTAAAACACGGTCTGTTGGATTTACACCAGAAATTCCGTAAAACATGGTCTGTTTGGTTTACACCAGAACTTCTTTAAAATGCGGTCTGTTGGATTTTACACCAGAACTTCCTTAAAACACGGTCTGTTGGATTTACACCAGAACTTCTTTTAAAATGCGGTCTGTTGGATTTTACACCAGAACTTCCTTAAAACATGGTCTTCTGTGACTGTAACGAGGACCAACTTACGACGAGGTTGTGTTACTATGACGTTTTTCTCTAAATGGGGGTCCATGTGCCAGACTGTGTTTCATAAGAATTCATGTTCTGGTAACAGAGTGCTTATGAAGAGGTTCTGGTATTTTCATGGTCCTGTATCTGGCTGATTATGTAGCACCCTTTAAGAACTCCTCAGTATGGCTGAAGATTGGCTGAAAAGTGCGCTATATACTTTTAAGTGGCTGAACAGTTTTATGGGTAAGTTAGGAAGCAGTCTTGGTTTGCATCTCACGTTGTTGTGTCGTACAGATTCAACATGGAATTCGAGGCCAAAGGCAAAATTATTAAAAAATAACAAAGTTAATTAAATTATTAGAAGTAATAAAATAAAACAATTAAGCAAAAGCTTAATGATTATGGCTTGCTTAGGATGTTAGTTGTTAGGTAATGCTCCCTAATAAAGTCCCAAAGTTTTTGACCAACTTCCAAAACCGACGCATAAAATGGGGGATGGTAGAATGTGTAGTTTGGAAATGATGCGTTCTGGGTAAGAATGTAAAATGTTGTATTTACTTGTAAAGTAGGATCTTGTTATTACACGGTGTATGATTGTAAAATAGCTTTGAAAGAATTTACTAAACAAGAAGAGGTTTGCTTTTAAAATGGAACTTTGTGTGATTACGGCCAGATGCCTTGATTTTGACTGGTAGTTGAGCGGTGCGCGTTTCAAGATCAGAGTTGAAGCCATACTATCTCGGAGATGTATTGGTGTATTGAAGACTGGAAAGTTTGTCATATTTTCCGTTGATTCATGTTTTCTTTTGTCATAAATGACGTTAACTGAAATGGGTCAGAAGTTTCACTTTTGCTTGGGTAATTTGATCAATTTTAGAATTGGACTTAACACTGTTGGGTACCTTGAAGGTATCCATGTGACCAAGGGAGTCCGTGACAGCCAAGGCTTTAAGGGCCATGAAACTAAAATGCTTATGTAATAATAATAACGATAATAATAATAATAATAATTGTAATAACTGTAATTATAATATTAATAATAATAATAATAATAATAATAATAACAATTGTATTTATAATATCCCTAATTTTTAAAATCCTATTGATTACACGTACCTTGGTTCGATTGACTAAACTGAAAGTCAAACTGTACCTCAGGTAAAAACAGTATTAATAACTATAATAGTAGTAGTAATAATAACAATAGTATTAATAATAATACTAATAATAGACCAGGTGGAATAAGTTTCCTTTCACGAAGCTGCTTACTGTTGTATTAAAGAATGTTTGGCAGAAATATTTGTGTTTTCCGAGGATAGAAATCGGAAGTAGACGAAAACGCCCAGAAATGTAGCTTGGTTTTGGAAAATATGACTTTCGTACATGTCCCTACAAGACGTCAGTTTTTTTTATCGTAATATATTACGCAGCATAATCATTACATTACGAGTAACGTTTACATGCCTCCATCGAAGTTCATGTGAGGTAAATTCCCATATAGTAATAATAATAGAAATAATAACAATAATTATGACAATTTAGTATTAATAATAATAATAAGAAGAATAATAATAGGAGTACAGTTGATCTTCTGTGTTCCATATGTTACCCCTCAGGTATGTAACTGAAAGGTGTTGAGTGGTGAGCCAACTAAAATATCTCGCGAGTCGTCAGTTGTTTCACGTGCAACATGTTAACAACATTAGATTTTGATCTGTGTTCGTGTAATTTGGTAATCTGTTAAATTTTCTACCACCAACCCTTATTTTGACAACTAAAGCACTGGGAGTGGTCCCGTTTTCGGTTTTTCTTTTAAACAGCCAGCGTATAAGACTAAGTTGCAATCTAGCTTTGCCACGTCCTATCGTGATTTCTTCACGAGTTGATTATGGTGCCTTCACCAACTGGAACAGTGCCTTTTCATTCAGTGAGACCTTTTCACAGCTGCCCTGCTGGCATTTTTATGGGCATTAGATGGGACCTATGTGGGTGACATATGGGTACAACATGGGAATATGGGTCCTGTATGGGCTCCATATCGGAATTTGTACTGTATGGGCTCAATATGGGAATATGGGTACGTTGTGGACTCCATATGGGAATATGGATCCAGTATGGGCTTCATATGAGAATATGGGTCCTGTATGGGTTCAATATGGGTCCTGTATGGGCTCAATATGGGAATGTGTCCTGTATTGACTCCATATAGGAATATGGGTCCTGTATGGGCTCATATGGAAATGTGTCCTGTATGGGCCTCATATGGGAACATTGGTCCGTTGTGGACTCCATATGGGAATGTAGATCCAGTATAGGCTCAATATGGAAATGGGGATCCAGTATGGGCTCCATATGGGAATATGGGTCCGTTGTGGACTCCATATGGGAATATGGGTCCTGCATGGGCATGCTGGGTGGGACATGTTGCCTTGTGGCTTTTGCATATACAATACCGAATCTCGCAGAACGTTTCTCTCAGTATCCCGATTATTTTTGTAAGTTATTAACTAATCTTTCGATGGCTTGATTTTTTGGTGCCAGCATTGCAATCGAGGAAGTCCTTGTGATGGAAAAGTTTGGTAGGCTTCTGCTTTCTCTTTGGGAAAACATTGTTCTGTAATTAAACAAGATATGTTTTAAGAGACATGATTTTTTGTGTTTGTTGGTGTTCAAGATCGTAAACTCCAAATTTCCAAAGAGCTACTCCAGAGCTAAGCACAGGGCACCAGCTTATTCATGAGCACTGCGTCGAATCAGAGGGGTTGTCCCTCTTTGCCAGTATGCCAACCTAAAGCCCATATAGGTCCCATATTCCCACATAGGACCTGTGTAACCCTTCCCTCATGGAAATGCTGGCGGGCCCAGATATATCCAGTGTCTGCTTGCCAGGATTGTAATCGTAAACTCCAAATTTCTAAAGTGCCATTCGAAAGCTAAGCGCAGGGCATCAGTCTATTCACGAGCGCTGCGTCAACTCAGAGAGGTTCAGGGAAAATCCGAGTTCGGTTGCCAGAGACCATACACAGTAGGGAGAGGAGCTGTTAGCGGTGCTTTAGAAGTTATTGTCTTTGGCAAATGACAATGGTTTGTGGCCCGATTGAAACGTTAAACGCACTCGATAGAAAGAGTTTTATTTTACAGAAGTTCCAACACACTGAAAAATATACCTCGTTAACGTACGCATGGATATCGACCGTTCCAGTAAAATAACGTTCTCAGTTACTAGTATCTAGCGAACATTAAGTCAAGAAAATAGTTTTACATCACAGAAGTTGTAGAATATATATAACGGTTCTCTACGATCCACAAATAGTTTACCGACTTTCCGGACAAAACGTTCTCTAAACTACCAATAAAATTGAAAGATATATTAAAATTGGATAGAAAAAATCACTACCTAGGGACTTTAATCTTCAATTACTTAACCACAAAACACGTTGCTTTCCAACAAAGAACACAAAAGTTTTCTGTAGCAGCAAAATGAACAAAAACTTCAACAACAGAACTTGGGAGACAGAAGTAGCAGTTAATGACCGGTAATGTAATTTAATGACCGGTAATGTAAGTTAATGACCTGTAGTGTAAACTCCTGGCATACAACAGAACACAATGGCCAGTAAATTAATGACCTGTAATTTGATGATCAATAACAAAATTTCTAAATGTTACAATGTAATAAACTGATGGATAAGCAATCGGAAACAGATAAGTTTTAAGTTGAGCATGAAATGACACAAGCATCCGAGCAGATCGAGCATACAAGGAGAGAATTCCAAAATTTCGGTCCAGCAACTGAAAAAGCTCACTCACCCAGCGCAGTTCTAGCTTTGGACATGATAAAGGATGGACAATTGGAAGATATTGTTGAATATAATTGATGAGACTGAGGAATAAGGATTGATTTTAAACTACTGTGGTTGGCCAGAGTTTAGTGTTTTATCAACCGTGAGCCCCAGCCTCTGTTGAACAGGAAGCCAATGAAACGATCTAAGTAAAGAGGTTACAAGTTAGAGCTCCACATCACTCACCATGTTATACCAGAATCCGTGCTATAGTGAAGCGCGCTATACGAATATTCCACTGTACTTTATACCTATATCTTTCATTCAGTCATACTTCACGATTTTACACCTGTAAATGTATGTATGTATGTATCAGACTATACCTCACAAATTAAGAACAGGTATGTACCGTGCTAACAACGAACTTTATGCTCGACATACACCAGACCAGTGGCTAGTAAGGCACGTCTAAAAGCTGCTGACAAGGCAGAATTTTATGACACGATGGCATAAAGTGGCAGCAAGTAAGCAGTTGTATCAAACCGTAGAACCAACTCGCATAAAGCACCAGTGAGACAGGACACGATTTAGTCCTCCAAGACCAAATTTAGTCCTCAAAGACCAAATTTATTCTTGAAAGTCCAAATTTAGTCCTCAAAGACCAAATTTATTCTCGAAAGTCCAAATTTAGTCCTCAAAGACCAAATTTAGTCCTCAAATACTAAATTTAGTCCTCACTACCAAATTTAGTCCTCAAATACTAAATTTAGTCCTCCAAGACCAAATTTAGTCCTCAAAGACCAAATTTAGTCCTCAAATACTAAATTTAGTCCTCAAATACTAAATTTAGTCCTCCAAGACCAAATTTAGTCCTCAAGATCAAATTTAGTCTTTGTTGGCCTTATGATTATAATCACAAATAATAATAATGACTGACTACAATAATAAAAATCCAATTTATATAGCTCCATACACAGCTAATGCTGAAGAAAATGTGTTTGTGCATTAATCGAGAATTTCAGTGTCAGCTGCTTTGGTTTCTTCTCTCCTGAAGCAACATTACTGACTGCACAAGAATCGATCATGAAACTTCACATTCAAACGAAACACGGGTTTCCTACTGCAGAAACACATTACCAGTTTGCCTGATACCACTGAAACAAGCACAAATGAAAAGGTACGCGAAGAAGTGAGGTAAACAACCAACACTAGTTAAGTTACCATGCACGAGAACCCTGTAAGAACCTTGTAAGAACGTTACGAAGTTCGTGAGCAAATGAACAGTTGCATTGCTCGCACACAGGATATGTTCAACAATGCACAACGTGCCGAGATTTAGCCTAAATTACACTGTGATCAAGCAGGCACCAGTTTTGTCCAGTTTTACTCTGATTTTTCCAATAATATTTCTATCTATTTGCCATCTCTTCATTTCTTTTACTATTTACTTTATTAAGATTTTTCTATTTTTTTCTATTACTCTGTAGCGGGACAAATCATTTCCACAAATATCAAACGCTTTGACGCGCAGGTGCGCGTGGTGTCGGCGGCGCTATCTCGCGAACAATATAAGAACGTTTTTGGTTATTGCTTTCATGGCTTGTACCTAACGAGGGAGGGGATCTATTTAATCGTGGCTCCGAGGGGTTTTATAGAAGAGGGTCTATGCAAATGTGCACTTAGGATACCGATTACAAGCTTGCTAATGATCCGACTACTGTCTTTACTGATACTGGAAGTCGTCGCTGGCGTTTGTACCAAAGTTCATTCAGTGGTGCGTGATAGTGTAGTGGTTAGCGTGCTGGACTGTCAGCCGAGAGTTCAGAGGTTCAAAACCCGCAAGGACAGAATTTGTTTTTCAGATTTCTGCTCCACCTACATCCTCAGCCAACTCAGTTATAATGAGTACATTGACCGTACACTGCCGGTGGGACGATGAGACGGCAAAGGAGAGGACTGGCCACCCGCCCTCGTATGCCTAGACCGAAAAAATGAAGTCACTAACATTTCATACCTATGGATCCTCAGGGCTAGCTTAAGGGACTGCTGCTCTTCTTCTTCGTTCAGTGCGGTCCTGTACCGAAGCTCCCTTACCCCACTGTCTTACCAGTAAACCCAATGAAGCTGCCCTAGTTAACAAAGAGGGTCACCTTATAGCAAATTAGGAACTCCTAGTTGAAAGAACCTTTACACTCAAACACACACACATTTCCACAAACATACACATACAAACATATCACACAAACACAATCAAACAAGGCTACCCACAGCCAAACACAAGAGGCAACTGCCAACGCTGTAATGACCCGCATTTTCCGGGAAGGGCTGCATCAGCTACGGTGCCAGAATTACTGATCGTTCATCAAACGCTTGCATTAACAACCGCTCTCCAAAGGCTCACTGCAGCATCAATTAGTCCCATGGGGAAAATACTGCGTCAACACCCCAAAGGCCGTTAAATCTTTAACGGTCAAACAAATGCATCTGTTAACATTACATATGTCCAGCAGCTGGGGGTGGGGGAGTCGAGGTCATGGGTGGTAAGAGAGTTCCGAGGTCATAAGCAAGACGGTTCCCCCCCCCCGAAACTGTCCGGAACAGTTTCATATACTCGCAGAACGGAGCAAACCCCCAAGAGGCAAAAAATCGACACAATGGAAAGGTAAGACACTTTTAAAGCACCTCAACATAGTCAATATATTATCAGAAGTGAAAAGGTAGACAGGTAACACACCTGTTTAAGAACCTCTGTGAAAACTGCTCAACTGTTGCACGGTGGTCGTTCATCTGTTTAACAGCCATGTATTAGCACCTTTGTGATTTTCTAGAGGTGCTACATAAATTTTCCCATACAAGTATATAGCACACATACATACACACACATGCATACACACACATACATACATACATGCACACATACATACATAAATACACACACACACACACATACATGCATACACACATACATAAACATACACACCCACACATACATACATACATACATACAATACATACACACACATACAATGTCCTACATACATGCATACATACACACACATACATACACACATACATACACACCCACACATACATGCATACACACATACATACATACATACATACATACATACACTTAAACACACACACACTCATATACATAAATACACACATACATACATACATACATACATACATACATACACACACCACCACCCACCCACACACACGCACACACACACACACAGAAAGTGACGTCAGCATATTATGCAAGTCAGTATTCCAACCATGGCAGTGTGTTCGTTATTATTTTCAGAAAAATACGTTAACAAATGAACGAGCTTCTTAAAATATATCAACACATAAACAATAGGAAAAAACGTCTTTAAATCTAAACAGTAATTTAAAAAATCAGCAGAAGTTTCAAGCGCACCAAACAAAACAGATTACCAGCTGGCACTATATAAATTTGCAATTACCAAATACCATTACCTACCACTCAAAGCAGTAACGCTTCATATGGAGAAATCCCAATCCTATCACAAAACTTCACACCCCGTCTGTTTTTGCTGTAGTTAATGTCTTATGTACAGATTTTAACCGAAGATGTTTAACAAGTTTAACGTAAAGATTCTACCAGAATTAACGAATCTCTCAAAGTTTTGCAGTTTAGCAATTTCAAGCAACAAAACAACTTCACTCAACTTGTTTGAAACTAACAGCAAATGTCAAAATATAACATATTAAACGTTGATGAACCACCAAGTGAAAAAATATCGAAATGCTATTTACAAAAGTACAACAGTATCTACAAAAAAGTGTGCAAGAAAACCAGACAAAACAGCCTGAACAACAGTGGAATCCAATACAAGATTAAATAATTTGGTGAATTATGGACAAATTAAAACACGATTTTAATATTGTGTTGATTTTTCACGTGAGAAAAATGAGCAGAGTGATTGCTTTGCGCTATGATGCAGGTTGAAGAACATGAGAACAAAACTGCTCACATCGGTGGACATCAGTTTTCCAACTGTTCGAAATATAGAAAACTTGTAACAATGGAACATACAGGGTCCTATTTCTTAAACAGCCAAACTTAACTGGGAAAACAATAAACTTAGGTGAGCAATTGGGAAACATCGGTTTAAGAAACTAAAAATGTTAACTTATTCAACTGAAAATCATTATTAACACTTCAATGACAAACACGTACTAAAAGTCACTGGGAAACAATTGCAGCTCGTCGTTAAAGTTTTAACTCTAAATCGTTAATTAATTATATATTATTAGTTGTTTATTTATTATTTTCTTTCATCATTAATTTATCAATTACAGTTACTATTACTGATTAGTAGCTTCTATAGCACAAGGCATCAACCGATAGCGCACCAAAACTAAGTTGTAATCAGGTCAATAACCCATGGGTGGCGATCCCGGGGGGGTCGAGGGGGACAAGACCCCCCACCTTTAAGAGTGGGGGGACACGCCATACATCGGACCCCCAAATTTTGAGGAAACCCCAAAAAAAGGTCATCAAATTTTGTCGCGCGTCAGTGCGAAAAAAATTTTTTACCTCTTTTTTTCACCAGATCAGTTCAAAACTCTTTTTTCACCCCCCCCACCTGTCAAACAAGATCGCCGCCACTGCAATAACCAGAAGATCAGTTCACTTAGACAGAGAGACAGCCTGAGGTGGACAAGGCAAGTCTCAAGTACAGAACGAAATGACAAAGCGATTGAGCAGAACAAACAGACACAGGGAGAGAGAGTTCCAAAATCTCGGTCCAGCAACCACAAAAATAATCGTTTTCCATTTTACAATATTGATACAGAGTTAAAACCTAACGAGCATTGTCGAAAGCAGGACTTTAAATGCATTCGTGAAATCCAAGAAGTCAGGCCTGCTTCGCGAACATTTGGAAATGCTTCGACAGATAGAACAGGGCCAAAAGCAGAAGACCTGAAGCTCAGGTAATATACGTCAAGGACAAAGTTGAACATTGTAACTGTAACTGGACATTTGCATGGTGGCAATCAATGAGCAAGCAAATCAAAGCGCTCTTTGCACTAGCCTGTGTGATGTAACACATCTCTGTATTAGACCGAGGACTTAGAAATTTGTATTTATTACTATTTTACAATTTTATAACTAACCATTTAAAATTATTATATCTATAGTACTTTTCATCCACTATAGCACCGACCCATTGCGATTTCAAACAAGTAGTACAATGAAAATTCTAATTGTAATTAGTAACTTCTATTACACCGGTGTCTAATGCACAAGGCTCCAACCGATGGCACATCAAAACCAAGCCATAATCAGGTCAGTATATCCAGATCAGAAAATCAGGTCATTTTATTCTTATCATTACTATTATTATTTTTTTACTCGAGGTAAACATAATCCTTCAAGAATCAGATCATTATTATTATTATTTTTTATTTATTTTTTCGCCCGCGGTAAGTAAGATCCCTCAGGCTCTAAGATATTAACAGTGTTAACAGTATTATTATTATTATTATTATTATTATTGATAATTTTATTATTACCATTATTATATTATTATTGTTTAAATATTATTATTACTATCATCACTATCATTGGTAGCTGTAGCAGTACTATTACTATTTACGTTGCAAAGTTTTAATGTCATACGACAACCAGAAAACAATTATAAACTCTGGGTTGGTTGCATAAGACAACGGTTGTACAAGCTGTTGTCCACAAAACACTGTCACCAAACAACACGCGACTGAAAGTAGAAATGCAAAAAGACAACACTGCACATCACTTCACACAGATTATAAAATGTTGAGCTTCTTCGACCAAGGCAGGATAACTCTGAATGCCATACACGACCCACTTCGTCAAAATATATAGACGTCTGAGCTGGGTCATCTCTCTATGCTGTATACAAAACTCTAAAAATAATGACGATGTCACGATGACATCATATGCGACTCGTCGAGATTGAGAAGTCATGCTCCTATCAAGGGAACCAGCAGATTCTGTTCACAGTAGCAACAGCTAGTTAAGGGCCCTGCAGTAGCAACTGCTATCTAAGAGTCCTAGCAACTGCAACTGTTATATAAGGATTCTAACAGAAGCAACTGTTATTCAAGGGTCATGGCAGTAGCAAATGCTACTAAAGGGCCTTGGCAGTAGCAACTGCAACTTAAGGGCCCTGGCAGTAGCAACTGCTACTTAAGGGACCTGGCAGTAGCAAATGCTACTTAAGGGCCCTGGCAGTAGCAAATGCTACTTAAGGGCCCTGGCAGTAGCAACTGCTACTTAAGGGCCCTTGCAGTAGCAACTGCTACTTATGGGCCCTGGCAGTAGCAAATGCTACTTAAGGGCTTTGGCAGTAGCAAATGCTCCTTAAAAGCCTAAAAGTAGGAACTGTTATATAGGGCCCTAGCAGTAGCAACTGTTATTTAAGGAGCCCAGCAGTAGCAAAAGCAGGAACAACTGCTACACAGGGACCCTTGCTGAAGCCGCTGCTACTGGTGGCACCCACCAGAAACAAATTCAGTCACATAACACGAACACACTTGGCTTTGCGCTTCGAGATTTCGTCAAACAACGCCTCGCAAACATTGCACCAGTCACAGCCGAACGATACCAGTCACTGAACCAAATCGGTAGAGGAAAACAGATGAACCAACCACGCTGTGGAATGAAATCATCCGTGACCTACGAGTTTCGCCACCTGGCGTTCGATTATCAAGACGCCGGCACGATTTTCGATGGCGTCTTCACGTTGGCCGGTGTCTGCAGATTGTCGAAGATGCTGAAGGTCGGGATCGTCAGAGGCGACTGAGCCATGTGGCCGCTCAGGAATGCCGGAAACTGGAAGAGTGACGAGGTGGCGCTCCCGGGTCGCGGACTGTTGTTGGCGAGCGGGCTCAGCGAGCTCCAGAAGTGGAGCGGCGCCATCGGAGTCTTCTGCGGGCCGTGCGGACTCGTGAGGAAGATGGTGGGGGTGGAAAGACTTCCATTGGATGTCTGCGCCGAGCTGGGATGCAGCTGGAAGGGTGTTCCGGAGAGTAAAACAGTCTGGTTGATGGCTGAGCAGAGGTGAAGCGGGTTTGGTTTGGGTTTTGGCATGGCGTTTGGTTTGGATTTGGCTTCCGAACCGCGGTTCTGGCGTTTCTCGTCGGACGACTCGACCGGAGATGTCGGTCGACGTTTGTGACCCGACTTTTGTTCTGACTCGGGTCGGTCGGGTTCTTCACGGGTCAAATTGAGGGTCGTTTCCAGGTCGTGTCTTGATCGACCATCTTCGTCATCATCGTCAGAGTGCATTGTCACCATTATTGGTGGGATTACAATCGCTCGCTTGGTGGGTGATGAACTTTCGGGCATTCGTGAATCTGAACAGACATTTGAAGTGGCAGTGACGGGTTCAGCGGATGCAGTGCCTGGAGTTGGAGTGACGGAACGAGAATACGGACAGGGTTGAAGGGTAGTTGAGGAATGATTCGACAGAGCGGAGCTGGTTATGGTCAGCGCGGATTCAGAAATGGCCGGATTTCGACACGGGTAAGAGAAGGTGAGATGAGACGGGAAAGCTGGAACAGCCAAGCGAGAGGAGGAGAAGCAGTCCGAAACACTGTCGTTTGGAATGATCTTGACACCAAGGGACGTGGCATGATGGGTCGACGGATCTGGAGCGAGCAGGCGAGTAGAAAAGCTAGGAATGCCTAGATGAGCGGAGATATCAGAAGTGTGCAAACCAGTCGACGAGTTGGAAGCGCTCGTTCGTAGAACGACCGAGGGATCTGACGACTCGGTGGCGTCCTGTTGAGCTGAGGCATCTGAGGAGTTAGACATATCGATATCGCTTCTCGGGGACCGATCATCCAAAGGAACGACCGACGTGTCCTCGTTTGTTTCAGGTACTTGACCTGACCCGGTTGCAACCAGGACGAACTGGGGAGTCCCGAACAGGTCCGACCTCGGATACCCCGCAAAGGACCATCCGACTCCGAGCGGAGAGTTCTTCGACTTCGAATCGGGTGCAAGGAAAGTTGGGAACAACTGAAAGACAGAACCGCTTCCGGATGACGCCAGTTCCCCCATCCCACCACCAAAGGAAAAGAACGACGTGCTGGTACCATCTCCATCCTGTCCCACGCTGGACGACACCATTGCTGTCGGCTGCTCCGCGAAAACCACTTGGGGCATTCCCGACGCACTGTATCCAACAGGAATCATCGACGATCGCATTGAAAAGTGATCGGCAAGTTGCTCCATGTTCGCAAAAATCGGCTGAGGAGGAGATTTCGATGAAGCGCTAGAAGCTGCCGCGTTACCCGAAACGTCAACAGATTTCGGACGCACAGAAGTCTTGTTTAAGCCGACGCCATCTGGAGTTTGGGATTCCGATGGGAGACTCGTCTCAACCATTCGTGACAGGAAAACCGTCTGCTTTGCTTCGGTATTCCGTCTGGTATTGGCAGGTTTCGGCGACGCCTTTTCCGAAACACGTTCGCTCGACGCAGCCTCGCTTTCCGCGTTCGGCAAAATCCTTGCAGAACTCGACGGCTTTTTCTCGTACTTGTACGGTTTGCAGCTGGAAAACTGCGTCAGGCCCCAGCATCCTCCGATCTCCGAGGCAGCGGAGGAATCCAGCTGCATCTTCTCACGGAACGGTATCTTGTACTCGGTTTTGACGATCTCCGGAAACGATACGAACTGGTAGACAAACTTCTTTCCGATCACCTTCTTGATGATGTTCTTGTCGTAATAGTAGCGCAGCGCTCGGCTCAGCTTGTCGTAGTTCATGTTCGGTTTGTTCTTGCGGATGCCCCAGAGTCTCGCGACTTCCTCAGCGTCGAGGAGCTTGAACTCGCCGTCCTTGTCATCCGTCCACTGAATAACGTCCAAATGTTGCTTACTTACTAACAGCTCGAGCAAGAACTGCCACAGTGTCACGTTTGATTCCACACCTACAAAAACAAAATACGTAATAATGACACTTTTAACACCATGAAATCACGTAATAACGACAGTTTTAACAGCAAAAAATCCCATAATAACGACAGTTTTAAACAACAGCAACAAAATCACATAATAACAACAGTTTTACAGCAAAAAATCACATAATAACGACAGTTTTAACAGCAATAAATCACAAACTACAACAGTTTTAACAGCAACAAACTAAATAATAACGAGTTTTAACAGTAACAAAATCACATAATAACGACGCAAGCTTTTAACATCAACAAATCACATTATAATGACAGCTTTAACAGCAAAAAATCACATAATAACGACAGCTTTAAAAGCAACAAATCACATAACAAGTTTTAACAGCAACAAATCACATAATAACAACAGTTTTAATAGCACCAAACCAGGTAACGATAACAACCTTATCAGCAAGCCTTGGTACAAAATATGCAAACTGATTGGACTCTTACCTTTCACTGTGTTGCGTAGAACCGAAGTATAACATTCGGCCTCCCTCTTTACACCTATTCCCTGCAAGTCGGACATTTTCACAGGATGCCTTCACGCTTAGTCACCATTCAGTCAACCTAAAATAACATAAGAAACCATCAAAGAAATGTCCATCCCTTCGGGTGGCGTGGTGGCCGATTCCTAACAGGTTCACTCCATCAGGGATACAGGTTTTTTCCCTGCCACAGACTAGTCACCTATCTAATGACAAAACATCAAACAGTGGCGCTGAGCAATTGTGAGTGAAGGACTTGCTCTTGGTCCCTATGCAGTAACCGTCTCAGAGGGGGAGGCTCGAACCCGTAGTCTCCGCATTACAAGGCCAGTGCGCTAACCAATCGTCTACTGGGTCCTATGACTAAGGACACAACTGAACACGGCAGCAAAGGAAACAAACAAACTGTCTAACTTACCACCTGCAGGAACTTAAGATTCCATCGCTATTCGAGTAACTCTACACCCGAAACATCCGCTATTCATAGTCACTCCCTCACCTCTGTCTCTTTCTCTCTGTCTGTCTCTCTCCGTCTGTCTCTGTATGTGTCTCTCTCTGTATCTCTCTTTCTGTGTCTGTGTGTGTGTGTGTGTCTCTGTCTACCTCTGTATGTGTGTCTCTCTCTGTCTGTCTCTGCCCGTCTATCTCTCTCTCTGTCTTTGTCTGTCTGTGTGTCTTTCTGTATCTCTGCGTGTGTCTCTGTCTGCCTCTGTATGTGTCTACTCTCTATCTGTCTCTGCCTGTCTGTCTCTCTTGGTCTGTCTCTGTGTGTGTGTCTCTCTCTCTCTCTCTGTCTGCCTCTGTGTATGTCTCTCTGTCTGTCTCTGTATGTGTCTCTGTCTGTCTCTGTCTGTCACTCTCTACCTCTGGCTCTCACTCTCTTTGTCTCTCTCTATGCGTCTCTATCTTTCTCTGTCTCTCTCTGTCGCTCAACTGTCCGTTATTTATAACAACTGAAACACTTTTTTCAGAAACGAATTAAACATTTCCTCAGAAATGATGCGCTATCCTGCGAAGCACTTAGGCACTTGCCTTCAAAAGAAACGACCCCATTGGCCAGCCTATAGTCGCTGGCCTAAACCTGGTCCATTATTAGAACCACTGGGTCCATTATTAGAACCGCTGGGCTTCGGCTGAGTGGCGTCAAACCAACTAGCAGACCGCGACAATCACTGATGCGGAATCACTCACACATGCGCACAAAAAGCAGTCGCAAACACGTATTGAAAAAGATGCGAAACCCTGCTGAGCACATGACAAGTAATTAGGTCTTTTGTCTGCCTCCTCCACCTCCTCCTCTGTCTGTCTGTGTGTCTAAGTCTGTCTGTTTCTTTGTGCCTGCTTCATGGCGGGGCACAGAGAGTAAGTAAGTAAGTAAGTATGTTCTTTAATAAACCACCTGCAAACGCACTGTGGCTGACAAACAGGTTAATACAAAAAGAGGTGCATGAAACATAATATAAAAACTTATAACCGATTGGTTACACCACTCTACCTGTAATTCTGAGGGTACAGGTTCGAAACCTCTTCCCCTGAAATACTGTGTAGGGACCTTGATAAGTCCCTCAATTGCTCAACTGCTCAATCAATATAAACTCGATACACATGTAGCGCCCCTTCAAGACACCTACTCAGAGGCGCTCAGCGCCATCGATTGATGTGGTCATAAAATAATGAACTTAACAAGGAGGGCCATCTATCAAATACAGTTGTATTCCATTGTATTGTATTGTATCTTGACCTACAAAACCCTCAGCACCAGCACACCTCCCTACCTTCAACCACTACTCACTCCTTACATCCCTCCTCGTTGCCTGCGATCATCAAGTACGAGCCTTTTAACTGAGCCACGATGCAGAATGGTGATGGGCTCCATGGGCTGAATTCCATGCCTCTTCCCCCAGAGGAATGGAATTGACTACCACTCTCTCTTCATGGCTCAAATTCACTTTCTACCTTCAAAAGAGGTTCAAAACTCACTATTTCTCCTTGGCTTTCAAACACTTGGATAACTAACTGCATCTTCTCCTGGAGGCTGACAATCACACATTTCGGTGTGATCGTGCGTGCGTTACAAATTTAATTAATAATAATAAATGCATTGCATTCATTTTTTACCTCTGTCTTGCTGTTTTGTCCTTCTTCACTACACTATCAGATTTATATAGCTCCCGACCTAATGACAGAAAAGCAGGATCTTTCAAGCACTTGCAGAATAGAAGACAACAAGCTTGTGGTATAGGATCCTATTACACAATGGATGTTCAGGCTGGAGGAACAACCACTGTCTGTCCGTCTGTGTGTCTGTGTTTGTCTGTGTGTGTCTGTGTGTGTCTCTGTCAGTTTGTCTCTGTGTGTCTGTCAGTATGTCTGCCTCGTGGTCCTTCATCATTCTGGTCTCACAACCTTCTATCAGGACAATTTCCTCTTCACCATCTCTCTCTGTCTGTCTGTCTGTCTGTCTGTTAGTGTGTCTGTCTATCTGTCTTTCTCTCTCTCCATCTGTCTCTGTCTCTCCATTCCTCTTCCTCAATCCCTGTCTCTGCCTGCGCAGTCACAGATCCAGCAGAACAAGACTGGAAACCCATCAGTGTCATCGCAAAACACAGCAACAACAGCGAGTAAGAAGGTGGATGGGTATGATGGATGGGTAGGGTGGATGGGTATGGTGGATGGGTAGAGTGGATGGGTAGGGTGGATGGGTATGGTGGATGGGTAGGTTGGATGGGTAGAGTAGATGGGGAGGGCCGGGCATAGTAGGGTGTTAGCCTTCGTTAAGGATTGCAGCTCCAACTCGGTTTATTTTTTTTTGACAGACCACTGATGGCCTCTACTGTACAACAGTGCAAAGAATAACGACTAACCCAGGAACCCTAACGACAACATTAACTGATGGCAATGATTATGATTATCACTACGATGAAGATGACTATGATCACGATGATGAATGCTTAAAGGAACGATGACAATGTGATGGATGCCTCTACTGTACAACAGTGCAGTACAGTAAAACGCGGTGTCATGACAAAACCTGCGTTACGGAGACCAGCCTAAAGCAAATCAGGTCCACAAGCGCCACATTGGTGAGGTAGGCTTCAGCACTTGATGAAAAAGACAGCAATGATACTACTCTTGGTAATCCTGGGTTTTAGCGTCCGATATTATTCACATTGCGTGAGCGATGAAAACATTTCTTAGTAAAACTCAAACTAGAAGTTCGAAGATTGATAAAATTATTGCTGAAACTAGAAGCTGGATCATCGACGAAAATATTACATAATAAAACAAACTAGAAGTTGGAATTCCGATGAAAAATATCGTTTTAGCGCCGATATCATTGCCGTGAATGAGCGATGAAAACATTTCATAGTAAAACTTGTACTAGAAGTTGGAAGATTGATGAAATATAACTGAAACTAGAAGTTGGATGAACGATGATTATTTACTGTATTAATATTTATTATATAACTTTCAATGAAAATAATTTCGGACGCTAAAACCCAAGATTACCCTACTCTTTATACTACCACGTATACTACTACCACTCTTGCTGTTACTACTACTACCACTACTGCCACTACTGCTCCCACCACTTCCACAACTACCACTACTACGATATTACTACTACTTAGAACTACTAATACGATTAGTACTACTACTACTTATAAAGATAATAGCAATAATAACCGTAACAGACATAAGATCTTAACAACCTAATTAAATTTTTATTAACTGCATCCCCGCCAAGCACCTGGCAAAGAAAGCGGAAGCGCGCCCAACCCGCCAATCAATTCGAACAGGCGATCGCAGGCAGCCATTGACCAGCGCATTGAGAAATCGCTGGTCTACCTGGCCCTACCCAAGTTTCTCGTATTGATCGCAAGACGAGGAGGGGTGATGCAGCCACTGCGCGTACGTGGGCGTGCCCGCAAATCGCGCAGACGGACTAATGACGCTCGATCGAGTTTAGTCAGTTGTCAAAGTATTACCTTTCGGATCGATAAGACGGCAATAATCGAACGATTTCTTTCGTCTTTATCGCTACTAAGTCATTTTTTCCACTTTTCTGACTCATACGACCTAAGACTTGAGAGGAGCGCATGAATGCATGACGTCACTTTCACACTCCGCCCACATCCGCATTACGTCATCCGCTAAAAATAGATTATGCCATGTTTAAGACACGCCTTTAAGGTCGGCTGTCGACGCCATCTGTCAGAATATGTTCTTCAGGAAAAATATTCAAAACTCCTTGCGGATTTCTGTAGCAGCTTCAACGATGTTTTAGAGCCTCAGGTCATGCTAAACTAGGTGCCAGAGGTCTAACAGCTACAATCCTATAACAGCTACAGTCCTATAAATAAGGCCTCAACAAATTCTCGTACATTTTAAGACTGAAACAATCGGAAAATATTCAAATAACCAAATTCAATCATGTCATTGCCATATTTTGGAAATTGGATATAATTTTGCACGCATCAAAACCATTGCTGATAAATTTAAATAATAATTTGCTTTCAAGGAATTTTCAAACCAGTAGTCCAGCTCAAATCTAGAGGCATACCGCAGAAACCATCTTTACATTTTTATACAGTCAGACTAATTTCTTCCACCAGTAGAAGCATCAGTCAAAATTAATTAGGATCAGTTAACCAATTCACGACTGGTTCAGATGAAAATAGTAAGAAAACTGTTTGCGGATCTATACTCGCGGCAATAGTTGTTGGGCTTTTATTTGACGGCGACACATTGTGCACTCTCGAAACGCGCATCCTTAGCAGCAAATAAAAAATGTCGCAAATTGTAAATAATAGATGTTTACACAGTTTTTCATTTTTAAGATCTTCGCATAGCTGCGTGCTTTTATAGTAATAGTAGTAGTAGTAGTAGTAATAATAATAGTAATAATAAATGTAATAATGGTGATAATAATAGTAGCAAAATAAATTGCAACATTAGACTGGTTCCAGATCTTGCAAATCGATCATCTGACGTTGTCATTGATTTATTCTAGGAAAGATCCATATCTTTTTTCTTAGTGGCGATCACGAGATATCTTTCATTTTTTCTAACCACCTCTAACTCTCCAACATTACAGTATGGAATAATGAAATTTTACTTCGGGTGATGCTGTTGTTAGCTTAATAATGGGATTCATTTAAATGACTCAGAAGTCTGTCTGAGAGGGGCTAAATAAATTTGAGTTGCCTTGTGTTACAGTTTAAGATGCTTTTCTTACAGCTTATTTCTGATCAGTAACCATGGAAACTGATAGCCACAGCGAAGACAGCTCGGTGGAGGGCGATGAGACAGTAACTGCCGAAACCAATCATGAGAATGTTGTTGGAGTACGATCTGCACGTAATAATCCTTTCCTGGTTGATGAGGAAGACAAAGATTCTGAAAAGGCGCTTGGGTTCGAGTCTCCTGACGACGCCTTGAACCCGGATGGTGAATCGCAGAGACCGGCTTCAGAATCTGTGTTAACGGACTCGATGTGCCAATCAGAAGTTGATTCCATCGATCTGAAGTCCAGCGAGACTCTGACTTCTTCGATGATGACTTCAGGCATTGAGGTTCTCGACAGCTCCGACATCGAGATCATTAGAGAAGAACGAGGATCGGCAGACTCGATCGAAATTCTAGAATCTTCTGCTTCTTTGACGCCCGGTGAGAGAACTGACAGTCCGTCAAACGAGCATAGCGATAAGACACTGCTTGACAATTCACACGTTGATACAACACTTGAGTGTTCGACTTCAAACGGGACGCACCATTCCAGTCCAGTTGAAGCAGGCGATGTTCGTGTGACACAAGATGCAGGCGACACTACGACTCTAAAGTCGGGCTCGAGCAACGAAGTCCAGAGTCGCGGCGACACCCCTGTGAGCAACACGAGCGACAGTTCACAATCGGGCGCTCTTCCAAATGTCGGCTACTCGAAACTCCAAGAGTCGAATCCGTCATCCTACTCGCCGTCGCCGTACGACTCGCCGACCCATGTCACGCTCGCCTCTGCTCAGACCCAGCCACCGATGTCGACTGGCGAAACCGAGCATGCTCGGCCAGAAAGCCTGAGTCTGCCACGGTCGCTGCAGTTCTGTGATCGCCAGCGATTGACGAAAAAGGAGAGCTACTCATCGCTGAGCGAGTACAGTAGCCGGAGCGGGAGCATGGACATGCTCATCGAGCAGGCGACGAGCACTCCGTTGCATACCCAGGGTACGGTCAGCGTCGAAGGTGAAATGACTACCTTCATTGCACATGGTTTTAACGAACTAATTAAAAAAGGCAGAGGTGAGCTCTATTGTGCTCTATTCAGAGCTAGTGGTATAAGGTCTTTCTTTTGCTTCTTGTTACTGGTGTTCTGGTCTCTGCCAGGTTGACGCAATTCCTCTGGTTAACAGTAATTTCTGTGTATACCAGAATGTATGTATGCTGTATGTATGTACATGTATGTATACAGTACTTGGTATGTGCATATGTATGTGTGTATATGTATGTATGTATTTATGTAAGCAGTATGTATATATGTAATTATGCATTTAGGTATGTATGTATATATGCAGTATTTAGCATGTATGTTTGTATGTATGGTGTGTTTGTACCGGTTTATATGTATGCATATATGATTGTAGCATGTACATATATATATGTATATGTTTGTATGTATGATTGTTGTATGTATGTGTGTATATTTGTATGTTTCTATCATGTATATATGCAATATATGTGTTTTTGTATGTATGTATGCAGTGTGTACATATGTATACAGCACATCTCAAGCATGTTAGAAAAGCTATATAAGTTAGAGCCATCGATACAATGGGGTGGGTTTTGTTTATTTTTGCAGTTCATTGAGATCATTTTATAGTTAATATTGTTTAAGTCTTGTTTCTTTATTGACTAATTTCTCATTAAGTCAAATCATCTTTATATGTGTACTTCATCAATGGTCAGCACATTTAATTTCTGGTAAATTGATAATCTAAACCAAGAAATTCTGTAGTCCCTTTGTCATAATCAGGAGCCTAACTGCAAGGTGGGATTTACCTGACAGCCTAATGATGAGCCTGCTGAACTATCAACCTCCTGGTTGGGAGTTCAAATCCGCACCATGACAGTCTGTCATTGACATAACATTATTTTGGAATTTCTATTTTGCCTTCTGAGCTTTGACCTTGCACTGTCGGTACGAAGGTCAAACAGTTTTGGTGAATGTGAAGTGTTAACACTCCATGGTTGTCTAACGACGTTAGCTGAAGGGCCTGCACACTTTTCTCCTCCTCATTGCTATTAATTATTAATTAATTTTGTAAGTTCTGTAGCGCCGGTGTCTAATGCACAAGGCATCAACCGATGGCACACCAAAACCAAGCTGTAATCAGGTCAGTATCCAGTAGATCACTCCGTAAGACAGAGAGGCAGACTATTGTGGATAAGCAATTTGAAAGAGGTAAGTTTTAATTTGAGAATTAAATGATGCAAGCAACTGAGCAGAGCGCACAGACGCAGGAAGGGAGTTCCATAATCAGCAATTGAAAAAGCTTCTTCACCTAAAGTTCTGACTATGACCACAGTTGAATAATAATCTTTTCCCTTCTGTTCCTCGTACTCTTCCTCTTTCTTTTCCTCCTCTTCTTTCTCCTCCTTCTCCTCCTCCTTGTCGTCATCCTCCTTCTTCTTCTGTTTCATCCTCACCCTTCTTCCTTCTTGTTCTTTGTGACGTATTAAGTTGCACAGAACTTTCAACACGACGTCGTCGTGACTGACACAAGACCAGGATCTTTTGTTAGCACTGGAACATGAAACGGTAACTCGTTGATCTGAAATGTCTGTCACTTGTCTGCCAGAAAATCCTGCAGCGAACTGGGTGAACGAGGTCGCGCCAAGGTCACGGAGTTCAAGTAGCATATCGAGTACAACATCTGGTTGGTCGGCTTCAGTTGCGTCTCGAGCAACCAGGTAATTGTAAAATTGTGCTGTAATCGTAAATGCAGATCTGTATAAATCTAACAGCCACAGAGAACTATTCACTGTTTTGCTACGACACTGAATATAGTGCATTTTAAGTACCTCACAAAGTGCAGCACCCTTGGGATCTGGTACAACATCACCTCAGGCCAGACTATATATCTGATATGAAGAATGTGCCATCTCTGGAGTCATTCAAATCACAGCTGAAGACCCAGAGTTGGGTCTTCTGGTTGAGCTTCGTTGCAGCACTGTCATGGGCTCTCATGCATTCCATGTTGCTACCCCCAAGGAATGGAATTGCCTACCAATGTCTGTTTGATGCTCGAACTCTATCTCTTCCTTAAAGAAACGCCTCATATCTGCACACTTGCTGGACCTAGATTTTGGAACTCTCTCTCTGTGTCTGTACACTCTGCTCAGTTGCTTGTGTCATATCGTTCTCAAAACTTGTCTCTTTCAACTTGCACCATAGGCTGCCTCTCTGTGTTTGGGACTGTTCTCCTGGATATTGACCTGATTACGGCTTGGTTTTGGTGTGTCATCTGTTGATGCCTTGTGCATTAGACGCCGGCACAATAGAAGTTACTAATTACAATTTATGGTAGTACGGTGGTTGTTTTTGCTGCTAGGTCGCCATCTAGTGTTTATACTCAGAGTCCAGATGACATTCCACCGATTGACCCCAAAGCACTCTTCGACGTCGAAATGCACGCACGCAGGGTCGCCGAAAATCTCGACACGCTGATGCAAGGACTCGTGGGAAAGTTACACAAGGTGCGCACGAGTTACATATTTCTCTTCTGCTGTAATGTAATGTCTTATAAATCCAATCCATTACACTATTTATGGAAGTGCATACATATGAAGCAAATTCCAATCCAGCTGCATTACATGAGAAGTTCTTCAGAGACTTTCGTCACCTAGCAAAGCACGGGCCATTCCAGAACAATGGTACTCCTATCTTTTGTAATCCAGAGGGTTTATTTCTACCGTTTAAACCTATTCTTTCGTGATATTTCTTTTTAACGATCATTTCTGTCTTAGGTAAGTTCTTTATCTAACAATAATAATCATAATAATAAGGGTAATAATAATTATAATATTAATGGTATTAATACTAATGAGTGTTAATAATAGTGATAATAATGAAATAATAATAATAACTATAATAGTTATAGTATAATAATTAGAGAATGATTTATATAGCACCGTAGCACAGCCAAGGCCAAAGAAAGAGTATTGTATGCGAGATACCACAGGACTGAAATCTCTGAAGAACAGGAATGGGTCAAACTTCTCAAGATTCAGCAGATGTTGATAAAATTAATATTTTCGTTATCATTCTTGTGTAATGTTATTAACGGCTTGTCGTATTTGCAGATGTCAACTTCGACATGTGACTGTCTGGACGTTTACAAGGAGGCGGTCGACAAGACATGTGATTCAGTCGATGCAAATATTAAGGTCTGATCCAAAGTGTGTATTGGAAATGTATCAGAAAAGTCGAAAACAACATAAAAATTCAGAAAGAAATTGAAAATTTCTGCCCAAACAAAACATAAATTATATAAATTAAATAAATAAACAGGAAACTCTTTATGTGCAGCCGAATTACTGGCACGCAATTTTGTATCTGTTCAAACCGATACCTTGCACCTTTTGTATTTCTCTCAAATGTCTTGTATTAAAATGTTTTTTATTAGTCGATGTACGCACTGATGGCGAAATGCGAGGAACTGAATCGGACAATGAAGCCGGTCTATCACATCCAAGATCAAATGTATCCTTTGTTCATTCAGTAATGCAATACAATACTCTTCATGCATTTGTAATTTGAAAATACCATCCTTACGAGGATTCGAAGTGCTCGGTGAAGTAGGGCAAACATTAAGAGCCATAAGTAGACTGGAAGAGGTAAGTTCAACTTCAAACTATCTTCTTGTTGGTGTGAGAGAGCAGGGGAGACAGACAGACAGACAGACAGACAAAGAGAGTAGGAGATAGAGAGAGACAGAGAGAGTAGGAGATAGAGAAACGGACAGAGGGAAAGAGAATCTCCTCAGTGTCCTGTAGTGTTCCAGGCACTGGTGTAAACTTGTCCAAAATATTGGGGGATTTGGTTAAATCATTCTACTCTTGTTGCATTAAGTGTACACGCCATCTCAATTATTGGGGGGCACGAGAGTGAGAGCAGGAGATAGAGAGAGAGAGAGACAAGAATCAGACAGACAGAAAAAGAGAGAGAGACAGAGAGAGCAGGAGATAGAGATAAAGAGAGTAGGAGATAGAGAGAGAAAGAGAAACTCATCAGAGTCCTGTAGTGTTTCAGGTTCAGTTTGCACAGTGACTTGCAAGCCGCAAAATTGAACCTGAGAAGTTGAAAATAGAATCTGCATTGTGAGTCGTTTTCCTTGACCTTCCATTTTCTCGTTCAGCAAAGAAATCAAGCGCTTGCTGGACTTATTCGAGACCCAGGTCTCCGACGACGAACCTTGAAGGGCGGCAGGCCACTCCTTGGAATTTTCCAGCTCTCTCGCGTGCGCGTCGACGATCGGAATCAATGTAACTGACGTCACTTACTTTTTGCTTCAGTGTTCTAATCATTGTCGGCCATTTTGTATTTTAAAGAAGCAGTCGCTTTCAATATGAATTTGTGCGTGTTCCACTTTGGCCAACTTCTGTGTTATCTACGTCGAATGTTGTTAAAATATGTGAATGTACAAGTGTACAGTGTGGACTCCTTAACGTGAAGTCATTGGGACACATGCCATGTTATACTGCACATAAGCTAGGCCTGTGCGTGAAGAGGGATATTACTGAAGTAGTCTGTGTTTAGCGCAACACTAAAATTCTTCGATGGCACATTCAATCAGTATGGCATATTAGGTTATTATTATTTTTATTATTGTATTTTATTTATTATTATCATTGTTTTTATGATTGGTATTATGATTAGTTTCATTATTGATATTATATTATATAAAATATACATATTAAATATAAATACATATAATAATAATAATATAATGTTAAATACGTATGATATAATATAATAATATCTAATTTTATATATTATTCCTTTTTGCTTTGGGGTGTAACACCAAATCACGTTAAGCAGAATCGCGTGTAAACTGGGAGCATGTTAACGAGTCTGCACTGTAATTGGTTAATGAACGTGTTAATGCATTTGTTGTTTATCTAGAAAGTCAGCTATTGTGGTTTAAATTAGTCATGAGTCTGAACTTGTAGTCATTTTTGTTTGCAAAACTGCAACGCAGTCTTTGTGTCCTCGTGCTGTGAGTTCGATCCTCCTCCCCTAAGACGGTTACTGTGTATGGACCTTTGCCACGTGAATGCATGGTTTTTCTGAGCACCGTCCGTAGAAGTACACAAGACCTTCCTTATAAACTGTGGAGTTATAACGTGAATTCTGTCATAACTCAGTGAGTTGCATGGATGACAAATGCTGTTGGGGTCATCCGTAATGATGTTTGTAAAAAGTTCCCTTGTTAAAATCTGGCAGTACCTTCCGTGACACCCTTTGCAGACATCCACGTTCCATTAGAGTACTAAGCACTGTTGATGTATCAGGGCTAACTGTGCCACAGGGTGGTGTAAAGCACCTCTCAAAGTGAAAACATGACCATTGCATTTGAAGTACATGTAAGTGAGAAATCGTAACGGATTACCGTAGTCCAAGTCGTTTATTTGCGTAACGTAACGTGCGTGATGTAATTTGTGTAACAGAAACTGTAGTGTTACCAGTCAATTGTGTGATGTCTTATATTAGCGTGCTTGACCAAAATTTATGGGACGAATTACTTGACATAAATTACTGGTCTCGTTTAGAAAGGCGGACATCTTTTAGTACTTTAAACATTTAGCATTTAATGTTAACGTGAATCAAAGGTGTAATCCTTCCGTGTAAATGTTTTTGAAGCATTTATCTGTCAGTGTAAACGTTTCAAAGGTGTTGTCTTTCGGTGTAAATGTTTCCAAAGCAGTATCTTTCAGGGTTTTCAAATCCTGCCCGGATTCTCACCCCTGCCTCGGATTCTGACCTCTTGTCGGAATTGATCAAATAGCCTGGCTTTTGCGGACTTCTTTTGATATGGCTCCTGCGAGTAAGCTGTGGTGCTAAGAAATTTCTTCGATTTAGATTGCACAACATTACATCGATTGATGCTTGGTCATTAGCTAGTGACGCCAAATAAATACGTAATAATAATAGGGGCCTAATAATAATAGTAATAATCTATACATATAGTTTCCTTATATGCAAATTTGTCCGTCGGAGGACGCTACGTCACAAACGGCTTCTGTTCTATTGTAAAACATAAACCGTTGTCTTGACGACGGCGGTCTTGACGATGGCGATAACCAACGATACATATACATGTAGTCCTATAATATGACGTCATAATATGACGGGTTAATAATAACACTATATACTGCCGTCATAATTATGACGGGAAAATACACGTAATAATAATAATAATGTAATATTCGCCAGCCAGGAATTAGACGAATAGGGCCATTCCGGACTTTTAATTTGCTGCATTAGTTAATATTCAGGTACCTGAGTATATTCAAGTAGGCCTACCTGATGGATCCTTTATAGCTTGGGGCTAAAATAAATGCAATAGTCTTGTAGTAGTAGTAGTGCGTAGTAGCAGTAGTGGAAGTAATAGGCGTAGTAGTAGGAGTTTCTGTTTAACTAGCTATAGGGCCTACTACTGTGTCATAAAAATACGATTAACGTTGCCCTCCTTTATCCTGAACAGTAGCCTAGGCCCAATGAAGTGCATATTTTAAAGGGATTTTGACTACTGGGACAAAGTCGCCCACGACTAGGGGTTTGAGGGAGCGTCCAAGCTCCCCTACCGGCATCTGGTGGAGCCTCAGCCGAGAACACATTTTATAGCAGTTGTTGCAAGATTAATATCATATTAATTTTGGCTATAATACAGTTTATACTCAGTGAAGCTGTTTAAACTAACTCAGTCCAGTCTATATTTTCTTAGTTTTAACGTATGTTACGTATCCCAATTCCAAATGGGGTGGGGACCAAAATAAAGCCTGTATAGATTCCAGGTATGCTTGAGACGGGCCTGACGTGATTTACATCGGTGCCGTGATTAGATACTGATTGATGACGTCATTTCATTTGTAAAACAAAGGCTACCTATGACGTAAATCCGTTGCCAATGGCAACGTTCGGAGGATTTTCAACATAGACAGAACATGCATAAGGCGTATATGGACAGAATGATGTTTAGCCTTGAAATTCAATACAGATTGACGTATGTTTGCTGAAACAACAAGCTTATAATGTTCAGAAATAAAAAGATCGACGCGGTGAGCGATATTAAAAGGTAGGCCTACTAAATCTTTGTAATCGAAATATTCGAAGGGAAGGAAAATAAACTAAACAATAAACTCTAGATATACGGCCAACACGAGAGCAAAGCCAAAGTCTTCAAAGTCAATACGTGAGACACGAGGTAAATGTAGAATCAACTTTCTCTTTATTTTCGATCTTTTGGTAATTTAAAGTTGAAGAGACGATTTCAGCAAAGCAAAAGTCCAGGTCGAAGTCCAGATCGACTTTAGATATGGCCAACGTGAAGACAAAGCCAACTTCAGAGTCAACTCCCAATTTGGACCCTGCACACTTCAGGCCCATTGCGAACGTCTCATCTATTTCTAAAATCATCGAGAAAGTAGTCGCTCAGCAATTATTGACTTACATTGATGCTAATAACTTACTTCCTGTCTATCAATCTGGCTTCCGCAAAGGTCACTCTACGGAAACCCTTCTCCTGCGCCTTCTCTCTCGGATCATGTATATTCTATGGCGCCATTGATCGCTCTCTAGTCTCCCTTCTTGCACTCTTCGATGTCAGCGCTGCCTTTGACTCGGTCGACCATGCCATCCTCCTCAATCGCTTGTCTATATCAGCTACGACAGCTTCGCGTTGTTTCTCGCTCTCTTTCCACCCAATCTGCTGCTACTCTCGTTCATGCGTTCATTACCTGTCGGCTTGACTACTGCTGCTCCCTCTATATTGGACTTCCCCTCACTCGACTGAACTGCCTCGAACGTATACTGCTCTCCGCTGTGCGCTTGATTGGGCACATTCGTAAATTTGGCCATCCCAGCAAACACACCCGCAAGGGTCCCTTGTGGGTTTCATCCGGTTTGACGGTACGGAATTCTCGCGGTTTTTGACCACGGTTTGCGTAAGGGACCCTTACGGTCCAGCCCGCGTCGGTGGCGCCTCCTACCGGTATTCGTATTTCTACCGCCGGTCCGCCATTTTGTGTGCCTGCCGTTTCGAATGTACACATATTTGACAGATCGCGATGTGTTTCTGTGAAAAGTAAGATTACGTTATATTTATTATAGGCCTACTAATGAACCTATATCTGCGTATATTAACAGTTTATGTAAATGCTGTAGGCCTATTTAATTGTGGTCGGGATAGACGAAACGGAGATTGCAGTGGGTTAGGGTCAGGGCTGTAGTGGTAAAATTAGAGGTGAGTACACGCTACGGGTTAGTTTTCCGAAACAAATTAGAGGTGAGTCTACGCTACAGTATTTTGTGAGTATACGCTACAGTATTTTAATATAAATAAATATAACTATTTGGGAGGTGAGTAGGCCTATACGGTCTCTAGAGGTGAGTACACACTGTATAGTGTATACCCGCGTATACCCTCGACTACAGCCCTGGTTAGGGTTATGGACTGTACGGTAAACTTGCGCTATGAGGGTCCTAATGTTATGGTCTGACCCAAATTCAAGGGGCTATGTATTACTGTGTGACAAGAGGTCGCACCTTAACACTAGTTAGCGCCCAGACACCAATAAGGCTATTTAAATGAAAGCACATCGACAAATATTCAGCAGCAATGACGCTAGTTTTCAAGTTTATCCGTGTTAGATGTTGACATCTCTCAGTTAAGTCGCATTAAAGTTTCATTTAAACATTTTGAACATTTATCCAATAAATGTAGCTTAAAGTTTCATAGATTATACTTGAACGTTTAGCTTAAACTTCCTATAAATTTAGCTTAAAGTTTCATTTGAACATAGTATCCTTTAAATTTAGCTTATACATTGTTGAACGTTTACAATAAACTTGAAAACTAGCGTAATTGCTGCTGAATTAAACATTGCAGCTGCCGTGACCATCAAAACTGGATAGTTGTCGAGATCAATAAGTACTTCACTCTGTGAAGATGAGAATGACGATATTGCAGGGCTTCATGCAACAAGAGTCGACAACGTTGAAGACTAGTCTGAGAAATTTTCAAGTACACAACCATTTCACTGTCTTTGTGATGACAGTTATAATATCTCTGCAATCCTTAATGAACTGATCGAAAACAAGGTGCAATTAGAATATTTTAAACGGGAGTACGTGTTGAACAAACACATTAAAAAGGCCATGATTATGTAGAATGAAATGGTTTCTTAGTTACTTTTATCTGAATGATTCACTCTTAAGCTTTGCATTCACTAGTTCTTAGTAGCTTGGTAACAGCCTGTGTGATTGACGGGTGTAATGATTACATTTTGTTTTATTATGTTACATTAGTCAACATTGTTCAGGCAGTGTCTCTAAATATTGTCATTTAATAACAGAAAGAGTTATAGGAATAATACCATTTTACAATACAAATCAGAGCACATCAAATTCTTAATTCTTGTTCTTTGTAACTTGTTATTTTTAATTTAAATGTTGCATGTTTGAAATTTCAGGTTCGGTAAAACATAATATTGCTACCAAGGACAGCACGAGGAAAATGGTTGAAGACGAGTTGGCCATTTGGTTTGGTAATGCTAGGGATCATGGCACTGGAGGCCGCCAACTATTGAAATCGGCGCCATTCAAAGAGACCGAGTCAGAGTCGATCAGTGTTGATCAGGAGTTCACCAATACTGCTGATGACATTATTGTTAAATGAAATTACAGAGCAGATCGACTGCATGATTACTTTACTTTATTAAATTGACTTTATTAAATTGATGTGTCATTTAACGCTTTTGTTGATTATTTATTGCTTTAACTATATAGCACAGTTTACAGTACAGTTTGCATACTATACTGTAAACTGTGCCACTGGCAGAGTTCTTGCTTGACAGGTGGGGGGCGACGTTTTTGAACTGATCAGGTCAAAAAAAGAGTTTTGAACTGATCTGCTCAAAAGATGTATAAAAAAACTGGGGTGACTTTTTTGCTGTTTCCTAAAAATTTGGGGGTGGGGGCAGATGTATGGTGTGTGCCCCTACTGTTCAAGGGGGTCTTGTCCCTTTTGAACTGATCTGGTCAAAAAGAGTTTTGAACTGATCTGCTCAAAAAGAGATTAAGAAACTGGGTTGACTTTTTTGGTGTTTCTTCAAAATTGGGGGGGGGGCAGATGTATGGTGTGTCCTCCCCACTGTTAAAAGGGGTCTTGTCCCCCTCGACCCCGGGATCGCCGCCCATTAACTGTGCTAAACTGGGTATCACTTTTTAGTCATCTGGGAATGAACTGGGATGCCCGGCGGGATATCCCGTATGGGTCCCGTACGGAAACCGCGGACAAAAACCGGCGGGATCCCGCCGGGTATCCCGTACGGGTCCCGTATGGCAACCCGTATGGGACCCGTCTGGGTCCCGTGTGGGTGTGTTAGCTGGGATGTCTCTGAATACATGCGAGATGTCCTCCACTCTCGCAACGCATTGTCTACCGGGTTACCTCCGTTGGTTGGCAATATCAGCTTGGCCGTGCTTCCTCCTACTGTATCTGCGCGAGCTCTGTTCTCGTGCCTCTGTTCCACCTGGTCACCGCTCTCTTCGCTCTGCCACCCGTGTTGATCTCTCGAGATCTGTTCCTTTCGCACGCACCGCTACTATGCAGCAGCGCGCTTTCTCCGTCGTTGGACCCACAGTTTGGAGTGGCTTCCTCCTGATCGAGCTGCGTTCTCTTCCTTGAAACTCGAACTCATCCACCACTTTCTTCTCTGCTTTAAAGACTGTTCTCTTTCGCCGGGGTTGGGCTGGGAACGCCTTTGAATAGCTTCCTTGAAGAGGCGCTATATAACTGTTGATTGATTTGTTGATTGATTGATTTGAAGTAAAGACACGAGGTATATTTTAACTTAACTTTTCTTTGGTTCCAATCTTAAGGTAATTTAAAGTTGAATGGGGGGGTTTTCAGCAAAGCATAAGTCCAGATCTAAGGTTAACTTTAGATATATGGCCAACATGAAAGCAAAGTCAACTTCAAGTCAACATTTAAAGACAAGAGGTAAATTTAAACTTAACTTCATTGTTTTTGAACTTATGGTAATTTAAAGTTGAAAGCGGTTTTCAGCAAAGTAAAAAGTCCAGATTGAAGGTCAACTTTAGATATATGGCCAACATGAAAGCAAAGTCAATATCGTCAACATGTGAAGTCAAGACACGAGGTAAATTTAAACTTAACTTTTCATTGCTCTTTTGGTCTTATGGTAATTTAAAGTTGAAGGCGGTTTTCAACAAAGCAAAAAGTCCAGACCGAAGGTCAACTTTAGATGTATGGGCAACATGAAAGCAAAGTCAACTTCAAGTCAACATGTGAAGTCAAGACACGAGGTAAATTTAAACTTAACTTCTTCATTGGTTTCGATCTGATTGATATGGTAATTTAAAGTTGAAGGCGGTTTTCAGCAAAGCAAAAAGTCCAGACCAAAGGTCAACTTGAGATGTATGGGCAACATGAAAGCAAAGTCAACTTCAAAATCAATATGTAGATTGAAGACACGAGGTATGTTCAAACGTAAACTTTTCATTGGTATCGATCTTATGGTAATTTAAGGTTAGGCCTAATGGGAGGTTTTCAGCAAATCAAAATGTGAAAAGTCCAGATCGGAGGTCAACTTTAGACATATGGCCAACATGACGGCAAAGCCAACTACTAAGTCAACATGTGAAGACCCGAGGTACCGGTATGCTTAAACTTGAATTTTTAATTGGTTTCGATTTTATGGTAATCTGAAGTTGAAGAGAGATATTTCAGCAACGCAAAAAGTCCTGATCGAAGGTAAACTTTAGATATATGGCCAACATGAACGCAAAGCCAACTTCAAAATCAACATGTGAAGACACGAGGTATATTTAAACTTAACTTCTTCATTGGTTTCGATCTTATAGTAATTTAAAGTTTAAGGGGGTTTTCAGCAAAACAAAAAGTCCAGATCGAAGGTCAACTTTAGATATATATGGCCAACATGAAAGCAAACTCGATCAACGTCAAGTCAACATGTGAAGACACGAGGTATATTTAAACATAACTTTTTCATTGCTTTTGATCTTATGGTAACTTAAAGTGTTGAAGGGGTTTCAGCAAAGCAACAGTCCAAATCGAAGGTCAACTTTAGATATATGGCCAACATGGAAGCAAAGCCAACTTCAAAGTCAACATGTGAAGACACGAGGTATATTTAAACCTAACTTTTTTCGATTTTATGGTAATTTAAAGTTGAAGAGAGATATTCAGCAAAACAAAAAGTCCAGATCGAAGGTCAACTTTAGATAAAAGATATATGGCCAAGATGAAAGCAAAGCTAGCCTCAATGTCAACATTTGAAGACACGAGGTATATTTAAACTTAACTTTTTCTTTGGTTTCGATCTCATGGTAAGTTAAAGTTGAATGGCGGGGGGAGTTTCAGCAAAACAAGACATCCAGATCGAAGGTCAACTTTAAATATATGGCCAGCATGAAAGCAAAGCCAACTTCAAAATCAACATTTGAATTGAAGACACGAGGTAGGCTATATTTAAACTTAAATTTTTCAGACGATATGGATGGTCGTCGTACTGAGATCGCTCGGAACAGTGTTATTATTTACACGGTGACTGTATCGCTCTCTTTATGTTGATCGTAGATCTTGTAGATATCTCCTCTGCTATCGTTCGCTATGAACGACGGCGTGACGCCCCTTTTCACAATGTCTTAATTCGAGTCAGAATCGGACTTTCAATTATATTCATGAGAGAGAATGCGAGTGCGTGAACCCAGCAATGTAGAGTCCATAGCTAACGAGAGTGAACTGATACTAATGGAAATGAGCTGGCACAGTCGAAGGGCCCGACGGTAAAGAGGACGGTGATTGCGGAAGTGCTTCTTGAATCGTCGTCTAATATCGTGAGTCAGCTGGTGCTCTGCACTTAGCATTCGAGTGGAACTTCATAACTTCGAAGATTGCTGTTTGTTTTGGACTCTGCGCCTCTTAACAAGCCGGTCCCCGTGAATGAGCAGAGCGGTAACTTTGGTCTAGAAAGTGGGGTGAAAATTTTCGCCTTTGCCATTGTTAAATACTTAATTGTAGCGGCTCAGTTTTATAATGCAGGAAAAACACCCATTATCATTATTATTATTATTATTATTATTATTATTATTATTATTATTATTATTATTATTATTATTATTATTATTTTTTTTTTTTTTTTTTTTTTTTTTTTTTGTCGCCCGAGGTACCAAGGATCCCTCAGGCTCTAAGAAACTATATCAAGTTAGAGGTTCTCGTCCCCCATGTGCTGATCGAAAGAGCCCTTATTATTATTATTATTATTATTATTATTATTATTATTATTATTATTATTATTATTATTATTATTATTATTAGCCTATTATTAACGATGAAGACGATGATGGGTAGGCCTAAATGTTTTGGGTCTTGAGGGCTCATATGAATGCCTTCTTCCGAGAAAATAATAATGGGCATTGTTTCATCTGGATATGAAAAGTACCCTCCAGTCTAAAAAAAGTACGGGGTACGGGGCCCTCGTAGCCCCATATTTCTTGGATGGAGCATTTGCGCCAAGATTTCTTTGGTGTAGACGCCTCTGGATGAATATACGACTTACTTGTCTTCTTTTTGTTATAGCGGAAAGTTTGATTTCAAAAGCAATTAACATAGCCTACGTGTCTCTGATCAGAGCGTCAGTGCTACTTCCTTAATTCGCTCAGCGGCATCTCGGTCAGAAGTTGAGAGCTGGTGTCAGCCTATACATGTAGATACGAGGATTTAGTTACTCGGAAAGTCTGACTCATTCGATGAGACGAAATCGGTATTTGTGCTCAACGAATTCACAGAACCCTGGCCAGCATTTCCATGGACATTAGATGGGACTCGCACGGGCCTCTGTGTACGGGTCCCTTATTGGAACATGGGCTCTATTTGGGCTCCATGTGTACGGCCATGATGGCAGGAAGTGGTCCGTACGAGAATGACTGCATGCAATATCATGGTCCCTAGACTCCCTACATTTGAATTTCTGCACAATGTAAATGTAATGCCCTCCCCAAATGTGATGCAAATGCAATTTCTCCCCTCAAATGTGATGAACGTGCAGAATGTAATCTCGCTTTATGGAAGGTCGTGAAAACTAAAATTCAAGTCTTCGAAATTTCTCAGCGTCAAAGAAAATCCGCGTCATGAAGACCAGTTCAAACACCGGCGTTGTATCAAATCAAATCATTGTTACACTTACCTATGTGGGTCATTTAACAGCTAGGGGGTGCTCGATCCGCGCAAGGAAAGAAATTTTGTTCGAGATTTCTTCTCCGTCTGCACCCCCTAGCCAACTCAACTATTATGAGTACACTGACCGTACACTGTCGGTGGGAAGATGAGACGGCGAGGGAGAGGACTGGCTACCCTCTCTCACATACCGAGGCTAAGAAAATGAAGTCGTTAACACTTCATACCAATGGCTGCCCTGAAGCGTGCCCCAGAGCTAACTTAAGGGACTCTCCTTTTTTCTTCTTCTTCTAAGTCATTAACACATATATTTAGCCTAATTCAAACAAGAAAAATATTAATGAACAGTTATATTTTAAAGCTTACAGCCTTACAGAACTATCGTGCAAATCTTGTCAAGTGCATGTTTGCTTTGCGATCATACTGTGGAATATTGTTATTTACACATATTAAATTTTGTGTGATTTACAACATTCACAGCCCAGGGCAATTGCCGCCAAAGTACTTTACGGAAAAACCTACGGCCTAAAAATAGCGTCATTTGGGAATTTCCCACAGGGTCTCTAGATCGATGCCTGGTTGGATGCGAACATATTTAAATTCTCTTCTTGCAAGTTCCTCAATAACAATACTCGTTCATTGACTCGCATTTGCGTCCGAAAATACAATAAACAACTCGAATCGCTATTACTCTTGCAGTTAGTTGCCGGAAAATACGGAAATCTGTGCTGAAAGCGGACAACGCGATGGCAAAGACTGTGTATATTTACGATTTGCCGATATCATTAAGAAGGCAACTATGCGTTCTACTAGACAGCCCCGAAGGAAGTCCGTGGAAACTACTAGGTAAATTTAAATGTAAATTTACACGTTTCGGTAATCCTGTGTTATAGCGTCCGAAGTTAGGCTATTTACATTGCTTGAGCGATGAAAACATTTCTTAGTAAAATTCAGACCAGAAGTTTGATGAATATATTACTCAAACTAGAAGTGGATCATCGATGAAAATATTGGCCTAGCCTACATAATAAAACTCAAACTAGAAGTTGGAAGATTGATGAAAATGTAGCTCAAATTATAACTGAAACTGGAAGTTGGATGAAAGATGATTATTTGTATTAATATTTATTGTATTATAACGTTTCAATGAAAATAATTTCGGACGCTAAAACCCAGGATTACCAAACTTGAAATGGCGCAGTAAAAATACTCGACTACACTACATTATCTCGTTTTCATCTGGCATTTATTTAGCGTCAGTAGTAATTCTTAAATGGTGCTGCCGAAATCATGAACGTTCGCATTTCTTCTTTTTCGTCGTGTGCAGCAGAAAAAATCGGTCTGAACTACGATGAAATCGCACATCTAGAGCTTGCCCACCAGCGGCAGGGTGGCAGCCCCACAAACGACCTTCTGACCCGATGGGGGCTACAGAACCCCACGAAGGATGACCTCATCGCCTACCTCGAAAAACTGGGACTTCTACGAGCTGCAGATCTAATTAGGTAACAGAGGCTCTTCGAGACCTTTTGTCATCATCACTTAGTCTTCTGAACCATTTAAAACCCTTGTTATGTTATGTTATGTTACTTGCAGAAACAGCAGTACTTAGCATCTTTGTATTCATCACCATAGTTGTCATCATGGCCGTCATCGTCGTCGTTGCGGTCGTTGTTGTCGGCATGCATCATCATCATCATCGTCATCATCATTATCAACATCATTATCATCATCATCATCATCATCATAATTATCATAATCATCATTGTAATAATAATAATAATCGTCATCATTATCATAGTCATTATCATTATCCTAATCATCATCATCATCATCATCATCATCATCATCATCATCATCATCATCATCATCATCATCATCATCATCATCCTGTTTCATGCTTACTAGATGCCAGTATATGACCCATATTCCCACATAGGCCCATTTGCACACCCATAGTTTTAGTTTTCCGGGGAATGGGGGGGGGTTGAACCCACTAGCTCGTCTTCTTACCCCTCAGCTAACTAACTGAAAAGCTGTTGGGGGTCAGGAAACTAAACTATCTCATGAGTCGTCAGTCGGCTTGACCTCCCCGGACTTTGATCTGGCACCGGAACGGATAAGGCGGACATGGCTATTGCGGACTTGATTTGATATAGCCCGGTGAATAAGCTGGTCTCCCTGACGTGGCTTTTGTGTGGCGCTGAGAAATTTTGGGGATTTACATTACATTGGTTTGTGTGCAACATATTAAGAACATTAGATTTTGACCTGCATTCGTGTACTTTGGTATTCTGTAACCCCCAGCTCTTTTTACAGCTTAAATAGGCCTACTGTGTACACCTCACTTGGCAAACGTCTTTAATTAAAATATGCTAAGTGCATTCATTGTCTTATCTGGTGAAAACTAACAATACTTTTATTGTCTATTTTGTTAACAGGAAAGGCTGTTAACTTCAGAATCGAATATCGTGCCTTGAAAACAGATTTGACTACAGTATAGGAGATTTTTGCCTGAAAATTTAGCTCACCTTATAAGTATGTTCTACGAGATCTGTCAGAAGTTTACATAATATGCCCTATAGAAACTGGTTTGAACAGAGGCGTTGGGGGCATGGGAACATGTCCGTGATGTCCCCAATATATATGACGGTGACACCTATTGTGATGGTGATGTCCCCTTGTGTTTGGATTTTCTAAATTCTTTCTTAAAACTTATCACGCTGTGAAACAATCCCCCAAACGCGCCCGGTATTGAACTGCAAAAACATTGACAAGATAACGAATTGTACGCACGCTTCCATATGGCTGGTTATAGTTAGTTTTTAACGAAACTGTCATAAGTTCATAACAAAGATGATTAGCGTCGCCCTCCTCCTTTCTCCAGACTTAGGACTGGTACTACCAGAGTACGGTCGGCGGCGGAGTTTTTGCCAGATAGCGTTAGGCCATTAAAGTAGTTGCCAAATTGTTGTCAAAATAGTCGCTAGATAGCGCATGTGCGCAATCATTAAATTAGACGAAATTTGCAAAATCGCAATCTTGTGTTTTCTTTCTTTTAACGTAAAACTCAAGAGGCGGAGTAAGGCATGTTCAACATGTTCGGCCGATTCTACTCCTGCGCCACTACACTACCACCACCATCACCGATTACCACCGTAGCAACATGCTGTCTTCTCGGCTTGACCTCCCCGGATTTTGACCTGGCACCGGAACGGACAAACAACCCGACTATTGCGGACTTGATTTGATATAGCGCCGAAAACAGTCCCTTAAGCTAGCCCTGAGGCAGCCACAGGTGTGAAGTGCTAACGACTTCATTTTCTTAGCCTCGGTATATGAGGGCGGGTGGCCAGTCCTGTCCCTCGTTGTCTCATCTTAACACCGACAGTGTACAGTCAGTGTACTCATTATAGCTGAGCTGGCCAGAGGGTGCAGGTGGAGCAGAAATCACGAACCAAACCTGCCTTGGAGGGGATTTGAATCCCCGACCTCTCGCATGACAGTCCAGCACGCTAACCACTACACTATCTCTGACCCCCGGGTGCCATAGGCCCAATTAATTCTGTAAAATGAATTGCCAAGCTCAGAGCCTGGTGAACGAACGAGAATACCTATTCGCGTCAGACTGCCACACATACACACACACACACACACACACACACACACACACACACACACACACACACACACACACACACACACACACACACACACACACAACCTTCGCAATCGTTACCATAACTTTACATGTCTGAAGCGCTACTCCATTGATAAGCACAGGGCATCCACTTCTTCACGAGCGCTTCTTATCGCACTTTCTCTAAAGGCCATTATCCCACTTGGTCGTAGTTGTTGGTCTCATCGTGTTGGCTGAACCAACGAGCAGTTTCCTCTTAAGGGGAATAGAGTAGTGGTAACACTCATGGCCAGGAGAGCATAAGGTACGCGGATCGACTCCCGTAACCTCCCTCTAGGGCGGCGCCTTGCATGGCTGCCAAACCGTGTGTTTAATTAAGATATTGATTGTACTTTCATGTTTCAATGTAATCTTACTGCGTCTGTCGGTTTGAAATAATAAAGAATATTATTATTATAATTATTATCTAAATGCACGATCACGAGTAAGCAGCCCCTGTAAAAAGATTCCCGTGTGTGCTTCAGATAATGTCGTTTACGACCTTCTGTTGGGCGTGGCTTTTCGCTAATGTCTGCGCCTTAGTCTATCAATTAATTAATTAATTAATTTTGGCCGTCGTGCGTTAGGCGTACCTTAGTTTATTAAAAGCACACATCGATTCCACGAATAAACTAAAAATCAATAACAAAAATAAATGTTCAAGATTCGCATATTTCTGTTTCAAAGGCCAACACCTGCGTCACCTGGCGAATTGATTACATATTAATTGAGTTCAATATCCGTTCTCCCTAGGCTGTGTGCCTGTGTTTGTCTGTCTGTGTGTCTGTCAGTCAGTCCGTCTCTCTGTCTGTGTCTCTCTGTGTGACTGTCTGTGTGTCTGTTTGTCTGTCCGTATGTCTATCTATAGTTCTAAATTTACTGAAATTTTCCATGTCGTCTGCTCCATACCGGAGACAGCATCTTTCACAGTCAATTATTTTATTGCCTCTCCTTTCCATTCACTCCAGTGGAGACGTCATGCGTCCACTTCCGGTCTCCCAGAATTCACCGCGCGTAGACACGCATCGCACGTCAGGCCTCCGTCGCCCGGAAACGTTACTTCGCCGTCTAATTAATATTTATATGATGTCATTAATATTTATAACGTTCAGAAACACATCGAACGCTTCGAATAATTATCGATATCCGATTTTTACGACGCCTGCGATGTTTTGCGGTCGGTTGATGACATTTCTGGAACATTCTTTGAAACGCGCATCGAGAAATGCGAGCGATATTAGGCGTAAACAGAGGCGGATGGATAAATACGTTGCCTGTTAAGAGAGGATAAACTAAATCGCACCGAGTAGAGTAAGATTGCTCGTACGACCAGTGAACGCTAAAAACTAAATCGCACGGAGTAGAGTAAGATATTTTGATACAACCACTGAGTGCTAAAACTAAATCGCACCGACTAGAGTAAGGTTTTAGCCAGTGACGAGAAAACCTAAAATGCACCGAGTAGAGTAAGATTGCTGTACGACCAATGAAAGCTAAAAACTAAATCGCACCGAGTAGAGTCAGATTACTTTACAATGACCACTGAGGTTTGTGGTTACGCTGAGCGGACGACGTGCGATTGTTCCTTTGTCGTAGGGAGAAGCCACTCGAGTCCAAATAGGTGTAGCGTACATACACGATCACGGTCAAGAATATGCCCGTTCGCGTATGCTCAAGGCTGTGGCCGACCGCTGCCAGTTCAGCCTAGGCTGTCCACAGCGGCTGAGGCTCGAGCGGCCGCGTAGTATGCATGCGGCCACAGCGCAGCGGCAGCGTTGTCTAATGTGACCATTACGATCGGTGAATCACTGACGCTGGCGCAGTATAAATTAATTCAACGGGAGACGGTTTGGCTTACCCGGCGGAGCGCTGCCGAATATTCCGGGAGCGAATAGCGCTACACAACTCGTCGTACACAGGGGCTTTGAAATAGGCCGAGTACGGTCTTGTGCGTTGAGAATTACGGCCATCGATATCCGGCGACGGTAGGTTCGATGTCTTTTGCCGAAAGGTGACACGGATTTAGCCGAAATGGGGTTAAACAATCCCCAAAACGAGCTCGGTAAAACTGCAGTTGCTTCTCCGGATTACAATACCGTCCGCAGATGGCGTTTTAATCGGAAACGTAGCGATGAAGAACAGTGATGACGTCATTGGCGTTGCGTCGTGTTTTCTCCGGGCGATTGGAGATCTATGCATTTTTCGAAGCAAAAACTGATGAATTTTAAATAACTCGATTTCAACGAATCGTTAATATTTTTTATATTTATACCCTCTTCGAGATGATTTTCGGTTAAGTGCTTTCAGTTACATCTATGATCTGGCCACGCCCATCATCCGCAGTATCCATGGCGACCGGGTAAATGGTCGTCGATGATTGGAGGATTTTCAATTCTACGTATATTCTGGAAGTATATTAGTTTTCAAGCATTATTTTCAAGTAGAAACGAAATAATACAGGATAAGATCATTTTTGATTTAGCGAAAGTAACGTGATATTACGCAATGATGACGTATCAATCATTAGCCAATTTTTAAAAACAATCGTGTGAAAATCGATCACTCTTCACCATGACCTTTTAACAAACCCAACCACTCGCAAAGCTGCACGCTTATTGGCTATCACGAAAACTAGGTCAGCTTACGGCGGGAACGAATACGTCGTCAACATCGAAATAAAAAAGGTCAAAACGTCATTACTGACATGCATTCTGGAGTTTACAGTTCACGATAACGAGATCTACGTTACAAACGATTTCAGAAATGAGTATCTTTGGAAGTATTTCCGGATTTTTCTCCGCGATCGGACGAACTGGGACAGAGTCTCACGAATCTGGGTCGTTGTCCGAGAGCCTCAGCGAATCCTCGTCCATCCAGAGTGTTACGGAGACACAGACGAGCGGGAGTCGACGAACTTCGGCCGCGTCCTTGGTGGGGCCGACGGGGCCGTCCGTCGCGGCCATCTTGGACACCCCCGAGGTCGACTTGAGTCACCTGAGCGAGGAAGAACGTGCCCAGATTGCGGCTGTCATTGCGAGGGCGAAGACCCTGCAGACGTTGGACGATCTGACGGGAGGAGAGCCAGTCAGGTGCGTTGGTTGATTAGTTCCCGTTTAACGAAACTGTATCGTAACAAAGATGATTAGCGCCGCCCTCCTCCTTTCTCCAGGCTTGGGGCTGGCTCTGTGGGAGAACGAGCAGTGGCGGAGTTAGTGAAGGTGCGTTCGATCGTAGTGATGCTTATATATACGCGGAAATAGGTCAACTACAGCCAGTCGTG
>OY744613.1:2648765-2678765 GCA_963556255.1 Allolobophora icterica
AAATCTCCAAAGCAATTTATATAAAGAGACAACCGAGGCAAAACATTTATTTATCTATTTATTATTTATTTATTTATTGATCTTTTTATTTATTTGTGTATCTATTTATTTATCTATCTTTTATTTATTTGTTTATTTATTTGCTTGTTTATTTGTTTAATAATTTATTTATTTATATATCTATCTTTTATATATTTATTTATTTATTTGTTTATTTCTTTATCAATTTATTTCTTTATCTTTTTATTTATTAATTTTTATTTATTTATCTGTTTATTTAATCATCTGTTATTTATTGTCGCTTGAGTTACTATGGTGACACACCTTGGACAAGGTACCCGCGAAGCGAGGGCGCACCTGCTCCATCGATCGAGAACGGAGCCTGGTACACAGTGATACAAACACACACACACACACACACACACACACACCTACACACACACACACACACACACCTACACACACACACACACACACACATATATACACACACACACACACACGCCATCATACACACACACACACACACACACACACACACGCATGCTTTATTTCGCTCAAAGCAGAAGCACGAAGATTAGAAAAACGAAAAACAGTTACAAAGACAAGAAAACACAAGGACAGAGTTAGAGACAAGCAGAGACAGAGGAGAACCAGGGAACGGGAGATAGACAGACGGACGGACAGGCATGCAGCTGCCTTCTGCTGGTTGATATTCTGGCGAGTTTTGTTCAGACGTAACCAAGGCAGAGAGAGACAGAGACAGAGAGAGAGAGAGAGTGAGAGAGAGAGCCATACAAAAAGACATGTCACGGCGTCACGCAATCATCCTACAACTGCAACACATGCACACACATATTTATACTCATACATACACACACATATATATATACATATAATATCCATATATGTATATATATATATATATATTTATATATGCGTAAATATATACTCTAACAAGATCAACATGTAATATATATATAGTCCTAAGATCAATATGTAATAAATTATATATATATAATATATATAGTCCTTTAATAAATAGGACAACGGCACAACGTCCGCGAAAAGGTCGTGCGTTGGGACCCTCCCTCCTTATCCGCATTTGGCATGACCATCCCTCCTTCCGAGATTAGGTATATCATGTTGATCTTTTAGGGCTGACTATGTCACTGGGTGGGGTACAGCAAAGACTATAATTAGACTTCCGTGGTCCGATTGCATTTGGAGTCTTAGACAGCGCTTGCATTAAAATGATTGGGTTGCACGTTTATATGTGGAAGGCAGTGGTTGATATAACCCCCATCTCCCCCTCTGGATAGGGAAGGCTCCCGCATTGGATTATCCCGGCTGCCCCTCTTTGACGAGTTCTTAACGAAAAACTGATATTCCTCTTTTTTTCTCGCTTTATGTGTGTGTGTGTGTGTGTGTGTCTCTCTCTCTTTCTCTTTTTCTGTCTGTCTCTGTCTGTCTGTCTGTCTGTCTCTGTCTGTCTCTGTTTTTGTCTCTGTCTTTATCTCTGTCTGTCTGTTTGTCTCTGTCTGTCTGTCTCTCTCACTCTTTCTCGCTCTTTCTGTGTCTCTGTCTCTGTCCGTCTTTTTTTCTCTGTCTGTCCGCCTGTCTCTCTTTCTCTCTTCCTCTGTCTCTGTCTCTTTCTTTCTCACTCTGTCTCTGTGTCTCTCTGTCTCTGTCACTGTCTATGTCTCTGTCCCTGTGTGTCTGTCTGTCTCTCTTACTATATATATGCATATATAATATTATATATAATTATTATATATAAATAGTGTGAATGATATATATATATATCATTGAAAGTGAGTCTTAGACATGCGCGCAAAAGCACTCTTTAACTATATATATATATATATATATATATATATATCGAGAGATAGAGATAGCATGCACATACATGTTTACGCACACTATATATACATATATACATATATATATATATATATATAATAGAATTCCCGACGGAGGGTTATATTCTAAGCGTATTGATGAGCTGCGCTGGTTCCCTGCTTGGCTTAGAAGCACAGGACCGGAAATGCATCGTAAATCCCGACTAAGAACCACACGGTGAATAAAGTGCTACTGAACATGTCATAAATGTGTGCGAAGATGCTTGCGCAGCACTTTATGACTTCCGGTTGTGGAGACAGGCCTCCGAATGGAAGGCAGACGACTTATAAAGGCGCCTCATAAATTACGAATGACCTCCGATCCTACTGCATGTGTGTGTGGATATCTGTCAATGTATTTAAGTCTTTGAATGCACGTATGAATGGCTGTATGCGTGCATGAGTGCATTTATGTATATGTGTGTGAATGCTAGTATGTGGGCATGTGTGTATGTATGTATGTATGTGTGTATGTATGCTCGCATTTATGTATGTATGTATGTGCGTATGCATTGTGGCGTCGCTGTATGTGGGTATGTGTGTATGCATATATGTGTGTATGTATGTATATTATGTGTGTAAGTGTGTATTTATTTATGTGTGCATGTATGTGTGTATTTATGTATGTGTGGGTATACGTGTGTATGCATGTATGGGTGTGTATGTATGTATATATTTGTCCATGTGCGTATTTATGTATGTGTATATTTATGTATATGTGGGTATGTGTGCTTGCATGTTTGAATGTATGTATGTTTGTACGTATGCATTGTGTTATAAACAGTGCTCTATATAAATAGTCAGATACATATATAAGTATATATACACATACATACACGCACGCAAACATACTTAAGTACACTCGAAAGTCTGCGTACTCTTGTAGCGACTCCTGTTGGCCATACGGAATGTGTATCCATCCTTGTACTATCTCCATAGCAACACTCGTTTCCATGACAGCTGAATATCCGTCTCTGTGGCAGAATGATTCCAATAATGCCTTCAGTATGTCGCTGTTCATCTCAATAAAGAATTGTGTGTGTCGCCACCTTCTGACCGTCGGCAGAGTCTCTCGCGCTGAACAGAAAAATAATTTCTGTCAACAGCTAAAGCCTCTGTGATCGTAATTTGACATCAGAGTGGCATTTCAGTGGCATTATATAATCCAATCCATTCTAATCTTCTCCAGTCCATTCTAATGTAATCAAATCCATTATAATAAAATCCATTCTAATCCAGTCCATTCTAATCTAATCCAATTCATTATATTCTAATTCAACCCATTCTAATCTTATCCAGTCCATTGTAATCCAATCCATTCCATTCTTATCTGATCTAATCGATTCCAATCTAATCCAATCCATTCTAATCTCATCCAATCCATTTTTATCTAATCTAATCCATTCTAGAATAATCCAATCCATTCTAGAATAATCCAATCCATTCTAGAATAATCCAATCCATTCTAGAATAATCCAATCCATTCTAGAATAATCCAATCCATTCTAGAATAATCCAATCCATTCTAGAATAATCCAATCCATTCTAGAATAATCCAATCCGTCCTATTCTAATGCAGTCCATTCTAATCTCATCCGATCCATTCTAATCCAATCCGATCCATTCTAATCTAATCAAATCCATTCTAATCTAATCAAATCCATTCTAATCTCATCCGATCCATTCTAATCCAATCCGATCCATTCTAATCTAATCAAATCCATTCTAATCTAATCAAATCCATTCTAATCTAATCAAATCCATTCTAATCTAATCAAATCCATTCTAATCTAATCAAATCCATTCTAATCTAATCAAATCCATTCTAATCTAATCAAATCCATTCTAATCTAATCAAATCCATTCTAATCTAATCAAATCCATTCTAATCTAATCAAATCCATTCTAATCTAATCAAATCCATTCTAATCTAATCAAATCCATTCTAATCTAATATTATCCATTCTAATCTAATCAAATCCATTCTAATCTAATATTATCCATTCTAATCTAATCAAATCCATTCTAATCTAATATTATCCATTCTAATCTAATCAAATCCATTCTAATCTAATATTATCCATTCTAATCTAATCAAATCCATTCTAATCTAATATTATCCATTCTAATCTAATCAAATCCATTCTAATCTAATATTATCCATTCTAATCTAATCAAATCCATTCTAATCTAATATTATCCATTCTAATCTAATCAAATCCATTCTAATCTAATATTATCCATTCTAATCTAATCAAATCCATTCTAATCTAATATTATCCATTCTAATCTAATCAAATCCATTCTAATCTAATATTATCCATTCTAATCTAATCAAATCCATTCTAATCTAATATTATCCATTCTAATCTAATCAAATCCATTCTAATCTAATATTATCCATTCTAATCTAATCAAATCCATTCTAATCTAATATTATCCAGTCTAATCTAATCAAATCCATTCTAATCTAATATTATCCATTCTAATCTAATCAAATCCATTCTAATCTAATATTATCCATTCTAATCTAATCAAATCCATTCTAATCTAATATTATCCATTCTAATCTAATCAAATCCATTCTAATCTAATATTATCCATTCTAATCTAATCAAATCCATTCTAATCTAATATTATCCATTCTAATCTAATCAAATCCATTCTAATCTAATATTATCCATTCTAATCTAATCAAATCCATTCTAATCTAATATTATCCATTCTAATCTAATCAAATCCATTCTAATCTAATATTATCCATTCTAATCTAATCAAATCCATTCTAATCTAATATTATCCATTCTAATCTAATCAAATCCATTCTAATCTAATATTATCCATTCTAATCTAATCAAATCCATTCTAATCTAATATTATCCATTCTAATCTAATCAAATCCATTCTAATCTAATATTATCCATTCTAATCTAATCAAATCCATTCTAATCTAATATTATCCATTCTAATCTAATCAAATCCATTCTAATCTAATATTATCCATTCTAATCTAATCAAATCCATTCTAATCTAATATTATCCATTCTAATCTAATCAAATCCATTCTAATCTAATATTATCCATTCTAATCTAATCAAATCCATTCTAATCTAATATTATCCAGTCTAATCTAATCAAATCCATTCTAATCTAATATTATCCAGTCTAATCTAATCAAATCCATTCTAATCTAATATTATCCAGTCTAATCTAATCAAATCCATTCTAATCTAATATTATCCATTCTAATCTAATCAAATCCATTCTAATCTAATATTATCCATTCTAATCTAATCAAATCCATTCTAATCTAATATTATCCAGTCTAATCTAATCCAATCCATTCTAATCTAATCAAATCCATTCTAATCTAATCAAATCCATTCTAATCTAATCAAATCCATTCTAATCTAATCAAATCCATTCTAATCTAATCAAATCCATTCTAATCCAATCAAATCCATTCTAATCTAATCAAATCCATTCTAATCTAATCAAATCCATTCTAATCTAATCAAATCCATTCTAATCTAATCAAATCCATTCTAATCCAATCAAATCCATTCTAATCTAATCAAATCCATTCTAATCTAATCAAATCCATTCTAATCTAATCAAATCCATTCTAATCCAATCAAATCCATTCTAATCCAATCAAATCCATTCTAATCTAATCAAATCCATTCTAATCCAATCCAATCCATTCTAATCTAATCAAATCCATTCTAATCTAATCAAATCCATTCTAATCTAATCAAATCCATTCTAATCTAATATTATCCAGTCTAGGCCTAATCCAATCTAATCTGATCCTGGTCCATTCACTTGTCATGTCGTAGATCGACTATTCTAATTCGATCCTAGGCCACGATATTGGTACGAGAGGTGCAGCGAAATTACGCAGTGCTTAGCCTGGTTAGTACTCGGGTGCGTGACCGTATAGCACCAAATCATCTGGGGCCAACTAAGCCCTTCATCCTTCTGTTGTGGTCAGTACACTGTTATTTAAAAATTCATGTAACACCAACTGAAGCACAGAGTAATCATGCAGAGGCGCGATCTCTCCGATGCTAAAGGTCACTAAGAACCGAGTTTTCATCAGTTAGCAAAACAAACCCCACGCAAACACGTATGACACTGGACCAGGAATTGACGTTCATTGAGCACATGAAGACAGTATGTCGAACATGCACTAGATCCACACTAAACGCCAAGGGCTGTCCGTCAAAGATATGCTTCTACCTTGATGCGTGAATTCATTATATGCACTATAGGGTGGACTATAACAATGCCAGTTTATGTGCGCCTGCTTATCTCTCGGATTTATCAACTTCGATCCATCTAATTGGTGATATTCCGACGTATGGTCTTGTATCTGGGACGAGCTGCCTGTTCGATAATGCACTGATCCTTATGCTACCTGGCCGGTTGTGTTCAACACACCTAAGAGATCTATGTATTACAGTGTCACAATTACCTGGTCGTAGATCTCTTCGCTCTGCACACAGACAGGGGTGGAAAAAGTTTTTATTTTTTTAAACAAACCCAGAAAACCACAAAATTTAGTTTTTTGCTTTTTCTTATTAATTTCTTATTCTTGTAAGTTATTTTAATATTATTGATTTAATGACTTTTTAATTTCGGTAATCGCAATTACATTAAACTGAGTTGGAGCTCTTATTAATGCCATTTTTTTATGATTTTTATGATCTGAAATCCGAAAATCTTAAACAAAAAAGCAAGACAGCACAAAACAAAACAAAAACAAACAACATTAACAACCAACTTTCAATCTTGAAAAAAAACTTGTTTTTTCCACCTCTGCACAAGAGTAATCTGGTTATTCCCCCGTTCCGTAATGCCACAGTGCAACACGGAAGCTTTGCAGAGGTCTGCCCCGCGTGGGCGTTGTGTAACTGGCTTTCCATGCAATCTGAGATACGAGCTCCTTGTACTTTCCATGCCTCTTTTTCGCAAGCGGTTGAAGACCATCCTTTTTTACCATGGTCTGGTGTAGTCAGGTTGGTGGCATCCCTAATGAGTTTTCTTGAAGAGGAGCTATATAAATTAGCACAATTACAATTACACGTGAAGTCCAACCAACTCTTGATGGTAACCCTTTCGTTGGACCATGGACGAAACTGTCACCTATACCTTTATACTTCTGAAGAGCTTCTACAACAGCCATGTAACCCTTTCGTTGGACCATGGACGAAACTGTCACCTATACCTTTATACTTCTGAAGAGCTTCTACAAAAGCCATGTAATCAATCAATCAATCAATCAATCAATCAATCAATCAATCAATCAATCAATCAATCAATCAATCAATCAATCAATCAATCAATCAATCAATCAATCAGTCAATCAATCAATCAATCAATCAACTAATCAATCATTCAATCAATCAGAATTTATATAGCGCCCCTTCAAGATCTCTACTCGTTTGTAACCTTTGCTAGTAAGCAAGTAAATAAGAAGTAAGCAAGTAAGTAGGCTTTATTTTTTTCATCTGAGAGACGTGCACGCAAGAATCTGCCGTCTGCCGTAATTACTCTACATCTCCCTTCGTCAACAACAGGACATCACCGCTTCTTCGAGCAGTCAGCCGTCGGGTCTGAATAATTCATCAGGTCATGAATTATTCACGTCGTGCTGAATTATTCATGAGCGCGACGTCATCGCGTGTGTATCGCTGAAGGAAATAAGAAATGCTACGGTCACTGACGTAATGAATTTATATGGAGCCAGGTCTTAAGGTCTGTCAACCTCCAGCGATGTTAACAAGACGAGGCAAGAACCAACTTAATGGGAATTGTAATTACAATAGTTGGTCGTGTAGTAATAACAGTAGTTGTCGCAGTAGTTGTGGTAGTAGTGGTAATAGTTACGGTTCGGTGGTGGTGGTGGTGGTGGTGGTGGTGGTGGTGGTGGTGGTGGTGGTGGTGGTGGTGGTGGTGGTGGTGGTGGTGGTGGTGGTGGTGGTGGTGGTGGTGGTGCAGTAGTAGTTATTGTTGTTGTTGTAGTAGTTCCATAAAATCTATTTGCTCTGTTCAAGTCTCGATCGGTTAGAATAGTTAGATCAAAGTTCAGACAAAATAATAATATTAATATCAATAAATGCTGTCGCCATACACACAGATACATACATACATACATACATACATACATACATACATACATACATACATACATACATACACACAAAGCAAACACATACATGCACACATACACATACTCATTCATTCATTCATTTTGAAAATTTAATATAACGCCCCCTCAAGTTACCTACTCAGAAGCGCTCCCAGCCCCACCACGGCAATATAAACTGGACTTACGTAACTTATAAAACATAAGCGAACTATTCTTAGGCAACAGGAGTATCTGCAATGGGAGTTGATTCCAGTTGGAGGGGGCCGACCACATACATACACACATACATACACACACACACACACACACACACACACACACACACACACACACACACACACATACATATACATACTTACAAACAAGACCAGACTGTCGACCTTTTCTTATGTATCGCGTGACCTAAGAGACTCGCACGAGGCAGTCTATCCATCGGAACATTGCCAGAACGCCAACCACGAATCTCTCAAAGGCCAACGGACACACGCACGACTAAAATAGCCACATCAGAATTATTATTGCCGCCAAATGAAAGCAATTCGCCACGAAACGTCACCAGAGGGAGCTCGTTAGTCCAGGATTTATGTGGCGCTCGATACGACATCGCTATATGAAATTAGATAAGTTACTATAACAACTGCAACTTGCAGTTGGTTGACTATTGCACGACCTACAGCATTTGTGTGACCCGTATGTATGTACATGTATGTATGTATGTATGTATGTATATTGGATGTATATTTGTGTTTATGTATGTATGCATATATGTATGTATGTATGCATGCATTGTGTATGAATATATCTATGTATGTATGTATGTATGTATGAATGTATGTATCCGTGTGTGTATGAATGTATGTATGTATGCATGCATGTATAAATGTATGTACATTTGCATACATAAGTGTATGTATGCATGCATGCATGTATATGTGTATGTTTGTATGCATATGCATTCATGTATGTATGTGTGCAACTATGCATATATGTTTGTATTTATGCATGTATGTATGTATGTATGTATGTATGTATGTATGTATGTATGTATGTATGTATGTATGTATGTATGTATGTATGTATGTATGCATGCATGTGTGTATGTATGTATTATGTATCTCTAGGAATGTGTGTGTATATGCTATGTATACATAGCATTTGTCGTTCCTGTGTTGGTGAACGAATAACATGAGAAAGTAAAGCTTCTTTTATCGCAATGGTAATGTCGAAATTTCTAAAGCGCTGCTTCAGCTACGAGCAGGGCACCAGCTAATCGAGAAAGCTTCGTCAGGTCCGAAGGGTTGTCTAAAGCGACACGTTTTACTGTGTGCTGTTGAAAGTCCTGTGTTGTGGAAAACGGACGATTTGGACAGTGTACGCATAGAAATTCCGCGCAGCACTTATGGGCGGATCAACTCGATTTCTTCAGAAAGTCCCACGTGTCAATCAAACTGTTTTACTGCAGTTCTTTGCCGTTTCGGTCGTTAATTATTCATGAGGTGCGATGATTCTGAAAGATTAATTATTCATGAATTTTGAATATTCATGAGGTGGCGTGTACATAAAATTTAATGTTGTCGTCGCTCCTCGTAGGAATTTCTTGCAACAGGAACGGAGAAAGGAAATCAGAAATTAATATAAATTAAATAAATGTATAAAGAATTTAAGTAAATAAATAAACGTAAATTAAACGAATGGAAACTAATAAATATAAATAAAAATGGAAGGAGGTAGCCTGGGTCACGCATCCCAGCATCGTCTGTCGCGGTCTAACCTATTCTTATCTAACCTATTTCTGAATAACCCATCTGTCGCGGTCTAACCTATTCTTATCTAACCTATTTCTAATATATTCTGACCAAATCCACTCTATAAAATAAGGTGGTGATAGTGACGATGATAAATGATGATGATGATAAAAAGATGATGCTGCTGCTGATGATGATAAAGATGATGATAAAGATGACGATAACGATGATGATAGGGACGCTGATGATGACCTTAATGAAGATTATGACACTAATGATAATGATGATGACGATAACGATGATGATGTCGTTGATGATGATGATGATGATGATGATGATGATGATGATGATGATGATGTCGTTGATGATGTCGTTGTTGATGTTGATGATGATGATTACTCCTATGATTATTCTGATGATGTCGTTGATGATGACGATCGCGCTGCTTTTGCTAATGATGACGACAACAACAACAACACTGATGATGCTAACGAATGCAATGATAACAACGACACCACCTTCACACTGTTCTACAGGCGTCCAGCTGGCACTGACCAGCCAATCAACGACCGACTGATCGAACCCGACAGAGAATTCGTCACCGGAAATGAAAAGTCGGCGGCCATTACCGCCATCTGTCGCCTGCCAGACAGAGAAGCGTCTTCGTCGTCGACTTCCTGTTCCGGTTGCGGCCAGCCAACGTGCCTTAGCTGCTGCTCCTGCTCCTGTCTCTCTGAAGATGGCGGCAAAGTGAGTAGTCCCGCATCCCGCGCAACAAAGGGATGCTGACGGGGCGAGATGAACTCAATTGGATTTATGTTGATGAGTTGTGGCTGGGTGGGGCGTTAGATAAATTGGGTTTCGGTTGACGGTCGACACGTGGTCTTGACCGGAAACCGCTGGAGGTCTAATCCAATGTCAACGCATTAGTCTAATATAGTCTGTTCTAGTCTGTTCTAGTCTATTCTAGTCTGTTCTAATCTAATCTTAGCTATTCTAATATGTTCCGTTCTAACCAAATACACTCTGTATTAATCTATCCTAACTTAATCTATTCCTATGTAACCTATTTCTAATATTTTCTATTCTAACCAATCCATTCTGAATTAATGGTGGGGCGTGGTGGCTCAGTGGTAAGTTCGGCACCTTGTGACCGGAGGGTTGCAGGTTCGAACCCAACTCTAGCCGCTGCGTACGGACCTTGGGCAAGTCCTTCACTCGCAATTGCTCGTGGCGCTTCGGCATGAAAATTCCGGCACAGTATCAAATGCTGTTAGTCGGGAGCACGTCTGAGTAGTAGTTGACTTCCAGAGGCGCTATAGAAATATCCGGAATAAGAATAATAATAATGTCTCCTAACCTAACCTATGCTTTTCTTACCTATTTCTAATATATTCTTTTCTAACTAAATTAATCTATCCTAACCAAGCCTATTTTTATCTAACCAATTTGTAATAAAGTCTAGTTAAACCAAGTCCATTCTAAACAGGCCCGCCGAGAGGGGAGCAAGGGGGGAATGCCCAGGGGGCCGGCGATTTTCCGGGGCCCTGGTCGGGTCCGCAATCAACTTTTCTCATCAAGCCTAATGATAGTTTAGGGGCCCGTGACTGCTATGCCTAGGGGTCCGGAATTTCTGTCGGTGGCCCTGATTCTAAATTAATCTATCCTTATCTAATTCATTCTTATCTAACCTATTTCTAATGCATTCTAACTAAATCCATTCTAAATTAATCTATCTTAATCTAATATTTTCTTATCTATTCCAATTATGATATTTTCTAGTATAATCTAATCTATTTGAATTTATTCTTGTTTAAACTATTCTAACTCCATCTATTTTAACTTAATCTGTTTTCTGTTATAGTCTAACAGATCTTGCATGTTAACCACTCTGGGCCCCATGCAAATTCCATCTCACCTGAGTAAATGCATTCATATGAAAATAATTTGAATTCTTCACTTTAAAAGACATATAATTATGTTTCAAAGTTTTGTGAGACTTTCTCATGTAATTTTTTAACAAGGCGCCTCCAAGCTTTATATAGCTTAGGGTCTCACCAAGTCTAAACCCGGCAATGATGATGACTATCATAACGACGGCAACAACCTTCGAACCCGCTCTAGCAATTTGCATACGTAATATTCAAACGACCCCGATATGCAAATATACGGTAATTACAGAGATAAGCGTGACATATCCTGCAATACGGCCACCCGACACGAAAGCGCCAAAGCTCCCGCCTAAGACCTATTGATTGAGCGTGCGGGAAAAAACGTGGTGGGAATCGTCCCACCGGGAGAACGCGGGATCCACAACGACTATGGGAAACGAGACGCGGGAACCACAACGACTGCGGGAAGCGAGACGCATTTATATAGCGGTCAGCGAAAGAGTAGATGGTGATCTAAAGGCAGGGATATAACCAAAGGTCTTCTATTTCTGGGGATGGTGGTAGTAATGCTGGTGCAACACGGGCTCTTGTGATCTGCAATTAGGCAGGTTGTTTCATCACGGAATCTTATTTTGGAATTGCATTTGCACAGTTATATTACGCCACTGTTGCATACTGTATCCAATGCATACATAAAGGACACGTACGCGTGTGCTTGTAATGCGTATACACACATTTAGATTTCTTTCTCTTTCTGACTGTCTCTCTGTGTCTGTGTCTGTGTCTGTGTCTGTGTCTGTGTCTGTCTGTCTGTCTGTCTGTCTGTCTGTCTGTCTGTCTGTCTGTCTGTCTGTCTGTCTGTCTGTCTGTCTGTCTGTCTCTCTCTCTCTCTCTCTCTCTCTCTCTCTCTCTCTCTCTCTCTCTCTCTCTCTAGCTGAGCAATGCTCTGTCTGTCTACCTGACCTGTCTGTCTGTCTGCCCGCCTCTCTCTGTTCTCCCTCCCTCTCCCTGGCTGACCTATTCTCTGTCTGTCTGTATGTGTGTGTGTGTGTATGTATTTTTGTCCGCCTCCTGTCTGGTCACCCCATACATGAGACTGGGTCACGAGGGTACACTCAAAGCACACTGCTTTTAGGCATATCAGGCGGAAAGGTAGAGAACTTACCACCCGCCCTCGTATGCCGAGGCTGAGAAAAGGAAGTGGCCAGCATTTCATAACCAAGTCTATCCCCCAGAGTCAGCTCACGGAAGCCCGGATATGCCGAGGCTAAGAAATAAAGTCGCTAACATTTCATGGCTATGAGTCAACTTCAGGGCATAGGTTGGCCCTCGGGGTCATCTTATGAGCTGTTCAATCTGGTTGTACAGTGTTACCCGTCGTTACTTTACCCTCCTCAACCAAGCTTAATTAACTACACATGCTAATGACTGGGGCTGTGTACTGTGTAGTCTTGACCAGCAGCCACTGGTTAGCAGGTTGCCCGGAAGAAGCCTTCATGTTGTCCGATGATCAATGTCTCCTCCGGGGCTTGAATCTGATTGGTCCTTTGCAGATCACCATGGAAACGCTTCACAGCCATCCGTATCAAACCTCGGCGTTCCAGTCTCATCAGTCAGACCCAGGAATTGACTTCTACATCTTACAGATATATATATATATATATATATATATACGCATGTAAAATAGTCAGAGAGAGATATATATACCTAGTACATGTATGTATATATATATATACGCATGCTATATGAACTCGTGTAATGTCTGTGTGTGTCCGTCTGTGTCACTGTGTGTCTATCTTTCTGTCTGTCTTTCTGTCTGTGTCTGTCTGTCTTCCTGTATGTCTGTCTTTCTGTATGTCTGTCTGTATATGTCTGTCTTTCTGTATGTCTGTCTTTCTGTCTGTGTATGTCTGTCTTTCTGTATGTCTGTCTTTCTGTCTGTGTATGTCTGTCTTTCTGTATGTCTGTCTTTCTGTCTGTGTATGTCTGTCTTTCTGTATGTCTGTCTTTCTGTCTGTGTATGTCTGTCTTTCTGTATGTCTGTCTTTCTGTATGTTTGTCTTTCCCTCTGCGTCTGTCTGTTTTTCCGTCTGTCAGTCTGTCTTTATCGTACGCTGAGAAGTGTAGGCCTATATGTACAGAGGTGCAAAACAAAGAATCACAATGACAACTTTGCATCTACAATAATAGGGGCACAACAGCAACAGTTATTAGAACTACAGCAAAAACAGCTAGAGCAATAACAATAACAACAACGATAATAACAACAACAAATGCAACAATACCAGCAACAATGAAGACAGTAAAATTAAATAACAGTGAGCAGTAACAGAAAACGATAACAACCACGGTTACAGCAACTCCGTCACTGCAGTTTTCTGGTGGTGCCAGTCGAAAGCCAGTCTTTATCCTAAAGGAGGAGGGCGCCACTAATTGTCTTCTTTGTGAGAAACTTGTGGCACAGCGTCGTTTAGCAGAAATAAAGATCGATCTATAACAGCCATGATAGCAATTACACAAGGCCGAGAAACTTGAAATCGCAGTTATTAGAACAACAGAACAGTTATTAGAACAACAACAGAGCTTTTAGAACAACATAGGAGATACTAGAACAACAGAATGGCTTTTAGCTATTTGAACAACAGAGTTATTGGAACAACATAAGCTATTACAAAAACATAAGAGCCATTAGAATAAAAGTAGAGTTATTGGAGCCGTAGAGGAACTATTAGAGCAACAGAAGAGCTATTAGAACAACAAAATGGTTATTAGAGCAACATACTGGTTTTTATAACAACAGAAGAGTTGTTAGAACGGAAGAGTTATTAGAACAACAGGAGAGTTATTAGAACAGCAGATCTTTTAGAACAAAGAGAGCTATTAGAATAACACAACAGCTGCTAGAACAACATAACTGCTCTTCGAACAACCAAAGAGCTGTTAGAACAACAGAAGAGTTACTAGAACAACGGAAGAGCTACTGTAACAGCCGAAGAGAATTGTGATTAGAACAACAGAGTGGTTATTAGAACAACAGATGAGCTTGTAGAACAACAGAAGAGCTTTTAGAACAACAGAATTGTTATTAGAACAACATATGAGATATTAGAACAACAGAAGAGCTGTTAGAACAACAGCACCAACTCTAAGAGGAGCAATGACAGAAGCGATAACAATATCAATTACTGCTCAGATAAACACAGTGATGATGGGTATGATGTTTCCATATATTGTGTTTCCATACAGGTACACAATGAGAAGTGTTCGCTCTGTTCCAAGACCTCCCAATCTGCGCTTCAATCGAACGCCCTTCACGACACCGGAAGTGAGTCGTCTCCTGAGACGCGGACCAAAGAACCGGAAGCGGAAATCGGTGAAACTTCCGCCTTGGACAAGACGCCGCCGCCAAACGGTATTTCCGTTTAATCTAAACACTTCCGAAATCGTGGTGTACTTGAATAAGGTGTTGAGGCGTGAATTAATTGTTGATGCTTTTGCTTGTGTGTAACATCCAGGTCCCTCCCTTTGGAACAGTCTTCCTGTAAACATCAGCGCTATTCCAGTTAACTCGGCCAAGTAACATCCCAATCGTTCTTAAGACGCACCTGTTTATAGCTCTTAGACAGCCATTAGTATAGCGCTTTGAGCGGTTCACATAGGCCCTACATGCACACATACAATCCAGGTATTGGAGAAACGCATTTTTTAATGTCGAGTGTAGCAGACTATGTTCGAGATTCGACTCTCACCGCGTTCCTCTAATCTACAACTCATTCGTTCTTTCATTCATTCCCTCAATCGGAGCATTTATATAGCGCCTCCCCAAGAGAACTACTAAGAGGCGCACCTTGCCCAGCCTCGACGGAAAAGAACAGCTTTTAGATGTTTATGGAGAGTCCCAATTCGTTTCCAAAATATGTGCCAGTAAGGAAATATTGGACTGAGATTGTTGGTTTTATTTGCACTGGCTTCCCGTCTATCGAAGGATTTGTTTCGTACTGGATCCTACCGTTCATAAATAAACATTGAATTCTGGCCAATTGCAAATCTGAAAATCAGTTCTTATTCCACAGACTGGTCGCTTTATTCAACGAAGTTATCTTATTATCTTTCTCTGGTCATATGGAAATCTGTTACTGTTCTTGATGAATGAGCCTCTTCGGTTCTTGGACCTAGATTTCGGAAATCTCTGCCTGTATCTGACCGTTCTGCTTAGTCGCTTACGCCATTTCGCTTTCACCTCAAGACTTGTCTTTTCAGACTCATTGTCCACTATAGGCGGCCTCTCTGTCTTATCGGGCTGATCTTCTAGATATTGACCTGATTACGGCTTGGGTTTTGGTGCGCCATCGGTTAATGCCTTGTACATTAGACACCGGCGCAATAGAAGTTACTAATTACAATTCCAAAAGATCCCCCATTTCCGACAACTTTATCTCAAAGAAACGATCCAAGTAACTGGTGAGGAAGGTACAGATCCAACAGACCCGGAACCACATCTCATAGGACACACCGTAAACATTCCTAATCAGCCTTGTTGCTAAATTAAAAGTTACTAACATTTGAACAGTGTTGATTTTTGTACGAAGCTAACGTGACGACTGGTTCAGCGGAGAAGGCGGTTACCTGCATCCGGGGAGACTACCCAGCTACACGGTGTTCCTCGAGTCCCAAGGATGTTGAGAACCAAGAGTCTCCAACAGGCTTCGCCAGCTTCGACGACTCCGAGATTGAGAGTCCGACGCAGCGAGGAGCCGCTTCCCATCGACCAAAGGACCTCCTGCTCAGCAACCTCTCAAGCCTCTCCTCATCGACCGACAGCCTGGCCGACACGACGAGCTGGTCCAGCGATGGAGCAGGATGTCGTGTGCCGGAGCCCAAGTCTACGTCTGAGCCCCAACTGTCAGGGACCGCCGGGGACCGTCAGCCGGAGGAAGCGATCATACCCAGGCCCGAGCCGCGTTGCCGGTCGCGTAGCTTCGACGGGTCCGATCGCAAGCGACCAACGGTGGCGAAGGACCGCGGGACCGGGCATGCCACGGGGTACCACGACTGCGACCGTAACCAGAGTCCGTCACGACGGAGTCCAAAGAGTCCGCCTCGTAGTCCGTCGTGGCTGCGAATGCGAGAGAGTCCGACGCGAACCAGCTGCATCCGGACGAGATCCCCGCAGGTCTCGCCGAGTGAAAAGTATCCGTCGAAACTACTCGACGAGCCGCACCATACGGGACTGCCGTGCTCGGACGAGTATCGAGACTACGAAGCGTACCTGGACGAACGGAGAAACCCGACGACCGGTCTGGAAACGACAGAGGGAAAGTTAGGAGCAGCGGACGACGACGAGGACGGCCACTCCTCGCTACACCACGGCAACCATTTCTTTTCCTCCTCAGGCTACGAAGAGGCGCGCGAATCCATCGATCTGGCCAGCTTTGCGGCTACAGTCGCAAGTGGGACCGCGCACTTGACCAATATGAGTTTCTCACCTCCAAGGCCCGAGGAATCGCTTGAGACCGCTACGGGTGCTATGCCGAACGTCGACGGGATTACGGATGACCAACCGTGCCTGCCTGTCTCCTCAGAAAATAAACTTGAAGAACCGAGTTTCTCTGCTCCCAATGCCACCGAGGATCATTCTATTGGAGGGACGGATTATCCGAGAGACGCGGCGGATTCGCCAGAAGATTTGTTATTCCTAACATCATCACTGTCGGCTGGAGGTATCTGGTCCGGGCGATTGGAGCTCTCCCCAATCCCCGATGTATCCCCATCAGCTGAGTCGGAGGAACTGGAACGCGTTCGGTCGCACGTGGCACTCCGAAGGACTCATTCAAACGAGGACCAAGGTTCTGGGTCTTACAGCGCGAAGTGCATTGCAGAGACTTCGCCAACATTTGGATCGTTCAAGCGATGTCCGAGCTACCACAACATTCTGGCTCTGCCGGAGCTGGAAAAACCCGAACCGGGTGCAAAACTTCCCGATCAGACAGTTGCGATCAGAGAGGAGAGAAACGTCCAGGTGACGGGTATCGAAACCGCGGTCCTTCCCAAACTGCCTGAAGAGCAGGAGCTATTAATGGAGGAAGATGTCGCTGAAGTTGAGAAGCATGAACAAACAGAAGATTGGCCTGGATGCGCATCCTTTTCGGAAGAGAAATTTAGTGATGCGGCTGGAAACGGAGTGATGACTGCGGAGATTGAACTCAACAGAAATCAGGGTCTCTTCGTGACAGGTTTCGACGGAACGAGACGGAAAAACGGGTCATATGGGAACGACGAAGAAGAGACCGCCGTGAACTACGGTTCCTTCCAGGTCGATAACAAACGGCGCAGTTCCATGGGTAACGTTCTTACGGCCGATGTCGACGAACAAATCTTTCTGAGCGATGAAGAACTGCGTGAGATCGATCTGGATGAAGAACTTCCTCCAAAGCACCTGCTCGTTCGGAAACCGAAAAGGTGTCCGCCATCGGTCACTTCAGCCATTAGACAACCCCTTTCAACGGAGTCTCCGACCGAGGATATCGACTCCGGTCTTGCTGTCGACGAACCTAGTTGTGCGCCCGAGCGAATGAAACCAGACGGTTGTTCTGCTAGAGAGGATTCCGGAAAGGTAGGAGGCTAGATATCTACGATTGTCCGTTTGAAAAAAAAACATTTTAAGTAAATCTTTGCATTTTAAGAGGCTTAATTTTCTTGGGTCAAGAAGGATCTGCAGTTCTCGAGAATTATTGAAGATGGTATTTTCTGGACGGTATATCAAACATAGCCAGATTGGTGTATATATTGCGCGTCAGACATTACATCGCGTACTGGTATTACTAAACTGTACATAACATAGTTACCAAGCATAAGGTTGTAGAAAGCAACCTTCGTGCTAACATAAATAGGAACTGGCGAGTTTACTTTCGCGATGCTGCTAACCATGCTGTTTATTTTAGGATGGCACCGAGCTACCGGTGAAGCCAAGCAGCCGCAGAAAGTTGCCTCCTGTGCCGGGAGAATGTGACAACTTTTGGTCAGGTAATATCCGAGGCAGGACCGGAGAGACAAGAGATATTGTCGGCAGGGCATGGACAAAAGGTTATCCCCACGAGGAAGAAGAGGAAGAGAGCGTCCAGGAGATATCGGAGAGGTCCGACCAAGTTTCGGGTCTTCTGTCGGGCATAGGAGATGCCAGGTCCCAAGACGAACTGTCCAGAGGCAACGTTGCCTCCACCACCGACACGGTCCCTGAGGATCTAGTTTCAGGAGAACCCGACGCAGCCCGGTCGTCGCCAATGACGAAGCACAGGTCGAAATCAAACGACGAGAAGACGATAAGTGAACAAAACAGGTCAGCCTTGAAACCCCGTTCGGTGTCTGCAGATGATAGACAAATCCACCACAGATCAAGTCGCCAGGGAATCGCTGGTCCGGACGATGTTCACTCGGCCGCCGTCAAGGACGACGAGCGACGACTGCAGACCGTCTGCAGGTCAAGTAGCGTGGAGCAGAGCGTTACCAGGGGCGTCGATCGGTCGGTGGTCATTAGGAACACGGCGTACATAGAGAATGACTCATCCCAAACGAACAGGTGTCATAGAAATCTAGATATGCAAGCGTCTGTGATGACGAGTCGCGTGGACGATTCTACGGAAGCAGGCAAAACAGGTCAGGAAGTTTCTTCGGCGCGTGGACCACCAGTCAACGAGAACGAAAGTCACTCAACCGTAGACGCAGAGAGAACGATGGATGTAGTGACGAAGACGTCGTTAGTAGCAGCTCCAGTCTCGACGAAGAATTCGGGAACGGTGGAAAGAAAGAAGTCGCTATCGGAAAATCTCAGCGCCGTCAGGCTCAGACCAAAGGTCCCACCGAAGCCTTCTCGACCGAAGACGGACGAGTCTGGACTGACTCTCGTCGCCACGATTTCTCTGAAAAAACAGGGTCTCGAAGTTCCCGTCTCCGTCCACGGTCTGCAGCTGAGAGTTAAGGACGAGATCAAGATCGTGACGGCCACGCGACGACTTCGGCTCGACGAGGCGGAGGAGATCCGAATCCTGGAGGCGGAGTTTGCCGAGAGATCGAAAGAACGACGGTTGAAAGCAGGGCTTCGCGTCGTCTCAGGCCCTGCGTCTAGAGACCGGGGCTCGTGGAGCGATGACGAACATCAGAGAGGATCCGGAGACGAAAGAGAAACGGGGAAGGCGAGGTGCTGCGGAAAGATGGAGGAAATGTTGAACTACGAGGATCCGGAATCGAGAAAAGCGGGAAGGTCTGTTTCTCTGGTGTCGGTTTCTAAGCAGTCGAAACGCCCCACTTCGGATCCGATATTCGCAAAGTTCTCTCCGATCGAAGAAGACGGTGATGCGGAGACCGTCTTTCTGAGCAAGACCTTGCCCGACGTCGGTAGACAGTACGCCAGCCTGGATAGGCAGAACATGACGCCGATCCGTCTTGGAACCGCTGTTCTGACAGGCCACAAGATGCCTCTCAGCGAGAATCAGCAGCAGATGTCGCAATCGTCGTTTCTGTCCAGATCGACGCTGGTACTTCACAGCGAGCTGCTTTCGGGGAGTTCCTCGCTCGGCAGTTTATCGGCTGCGTCGCTTTCGTTTGCCGATCACAAGGAGCTGTCGACGCTCTTAGCCGACAACGAGTACGACGCCAAGGGAAAAGAAGAGCGGCTTCAATACCTCCAGACGGAGATTGAAAAGCGACGGAAACACCTGAGCGAAATGGCTCAACGCGTCGGCGGAGTTCCAGCCCAAAACGTTCTGGAGAGCTTCGCCGCGAAGTCCGACCCGCGCGGAAGGAAACATCGCGAGGACTCGCCGGATCTGATCTCGTCACGACACTCGGTCAGTTCCGGACTGATCAAGCCGATCGATTACCAGATCAATCCGGAAAACTACTACGTTCGCTCGAAGACGGGGCCCCGGCAGGTGCGAGTGGAAGCCAGGGCAGCGATTATTCAGACTGGTGGAGAACCTGATTCGTCCGTCTACAGTTCTTTCGAGTACCTCACGCACAAAACGGAGAGCGCCCAGAAGAGTTTAATGTTACCCGAGAAGGTGGAGGATTTATTTCCATCGGACGTGGCAGTCTACCAGGGCGACTACGGCCAACCTTCGTTCGCTGCCCCGATCGAAAAGGACATCATCCGATACTCCGAGTCGGAAGATTCGCTGCTCTACTGCCCGGCGAACTACGGAAGCAGTCGAGACTCGGGAGTCAGCAGCAACATGACTGGACCGGATGTGTACGCGTTCAGGTCGGACCTCGAGAACACTCCGCCGCAGGAGGACTTCCGGAGCGCCTGCTGCTACCCGACAGTAGCCTCCTCGTGCTCCTCAGTGATCGAGTACTACCAACACAGGGAAGCCGCGGCGACCCCAGCGATGCCCTTGCTCGGCGATGTGACAAGTCGGTCGAGAAGTCTCCTGCGCGACATCGGGAGTCGACCGCTGTCGGACGACCTCGAGAAATACTTCCAGGTGGAAGGTTAGGCAAGCAGTTAACCCCAATTGTTTGTTCAGATTTTTATTCTACGGTTAAGTCAGCATTGACTCCAATTACTTATTCAGACATTTAGTTTAATTTTGAAGGTTTTGCAAGCAATTGGTTATTAAGTTAATATTTTTACATCTATTTATGTAGTTATTTTAAACAGATTTCAATCACAACCTATAAATATGGTATCCTTATTTATTTATTTATTTATTTATTATTTAAGCATTTAGTAATTTATTAATCTGTTAAATATTGATCAGGCATTAGCTCATTTCATTTCCGTTTTACCTGGAGACTGCTTGCATTTGCGCCGACAGTTAAAACTGTAAAGCATCCTAGAAGTAGCTTGTAGAAGTAGCTTGTTACTGACGATGCTATATGCATTGTTGTAACTACAATTACAGTTGCCTTCAACTGCTGCTTCGGTAATTGTAATTGTAATTTTATAACTGCTATGGCGCCGGTGTCCAGTACAGAAGGCATCAGCCACTGGCGCACCAAAATCAAGCCGTAATCAGATCACACGAATTAAAGAAGTGGTAAAGGTAGATGTTGAGATTAGATCTTAGTGTTTTTGCATATCTGTTTTGTTAAACAGATGATTCGCATACCTGTGTTGTTATTGTTATTGTATTCATAACTGCTTTGTATTCCAGGTGATTGTTGCACACCTGTGTTGTTGCACAGGTGACTGTTTCATGCCTGAGTTGTTTACCAGGTGATTGTTTCATGCCTGAGTTGTTTAACAGGTTATTGTTGTATAGTTCTGCTGTTGGTTTCAGAGCCGTTGAGTCTGATGTGTCGTGATGACAGCGACTACAGTGTCACGGATTCTACCGACGATTACATCATGGAAGGTGGAGTGACGATACGACTCAACAGCGAACGAAAGCCGCAGGTTCGAATCCAGCCTTTTAGTCGATCTACTGCTTTAGCTTGTTTGCGTGGTTAGCGTAACGGACGGTACAGTATACCCAGATGCCGTGGATTCAAATCCCCACGGAGACGAACAGGTCTTCCAGAAGAGCTGTCCAAGTTGCGCCCCCTAGTGACTTCCGCTGACTATACTATGAGTACAGATGCACAACCGGTTGGCAAAAGCAGACAGCGAAAGTCAGATTAAAGTATATACGACTAGATTGGACTAGGCTAGATGGATTAGATTAGCTTAAGTTTGATTAGATTCGATTAAATATATTACAGTGAAATATAATAATATGAAAATGAATCGAAGGAATCCTTTCATCATTTCAGCGTTCCGTTACAACTCCCCGAAAGTATCCTTTTCCGACGAAACGAATTCTTCTGACATCCGACCCAAAGGACCGATCCTCTCGGGGTAAGATTTACTTCGGATCTGGACGCATTCATATAGCGCCTATCTGAAGTTCTTCAAGAGCAGTGCGTCGTGCTAGTAGCTGTACTGTGACGTGCTAGCAGCAGGTCGTACTGTTGGCTTCACAGGAAATATAGGTTAGCAGCTGTTCTATATATACAGGCCCGGCTCAAGACATTTGGCGGCCCTGGGCAAACCGGCGGCCCTAGGCAAACCGGCGGCCCTAAGCACAAAAAAGTTGATGACCTTTTTTAGTTATTCACCTCTTTTTACGAATAATAATTAAATAATTTTTGACAAATGGAAAATTGGCGGCCCCTAAAAATCGGCGGCCCTGGGCGGCTGCCCAGTTGCCCATATGGACGAACCGGGCCTGTATATATATAGCTGTTCTATATAGCTGTTGCTATAGAAACTCCGCCAATGTTCGTACTCTGACAGTGCCAGTCCCAAGCCTGGATAAAGGAGGAGGGCGACGCTAATCATCATTGTTGAGACACAGCGTCGTTAAACTGAAACTACCAGCTGTTGCTATAGTGTAGCAGCTGTTCTTGCTGGTGGAGAGTCTTGAAAGAGAATAAACAGGTCATTCATCCAATCAATCAATCACTCACTCACTCAATCACTCACTCACTCACTCACTCATTCAATCAATCAATCAACCAATCAATCAATCAATCAATCAATAAATGAACGAATCAAGCAGTGATTATATGAATGAATGAACGAGCATATAAAAGAATGAATGAATGTATGAATGAATGAAAGAATTAATCAGTGGATGAATGAATGAATGAATGAATGAATGAATGACGCCCTTGTGTGATTGGTGAAGGGTTTGGAGTGAAGATCGTTGGCGGCCAGTACCTGCCGTGGTGTGGAGACCACCTCTGCGCCTACGTTGCCTACATCTTTCCAGGAAGCGTGGCAGATCAGATTCATGGTGAACTACAGGAAGGTAATTACACTCGCAATTACACTTTCAATTACAGTTGCATTTACACTTGCAATTACACCTGCAATTACACCTGCAATTGCACTCGCAGAATAGTTTATACTGCGAGGGGCGCCTTATAAATTACTAGATCCTTACAATTACAGTTACATTTACACTTTCAATTACACTTTCAGTTACACTTGCAATTACATTTAAAATTAGTTTTACAACTACGTTTACAATTGCACTTATAATTACGCTTTACTCTGTAATAATCATTTACACCCACAGCTTACAAATGCATTTTACAGTTTTACAGAGGCTGCCTCGCTGATTTGCTTAAGCAGCTGACTACGTATTCCTATTTCCTATTTCTCGGTGTAATGTAATCGTACAGGCCATTTTTGTAGCGCCGTTCATTTAGGGCGTTTTTCCATAAGTTCTTTAAGAACTTCATCTGTAATCAACTTAAAAGTCGCCGTAGGCGTGCACCCGCATACACGCAGAATCAGACCAGCGGAGTCCCAGCCAAATTTAATTGGTTGTCTGTACATCCATAATTTACGTAGCACCTTTTCCCTAGGTGTTGAAGTACATATTACTATTATTATTATTGTTGTTATTATTATTATTGTTATTATTATTATTGTTATTATTATTATTGTTGTTGTAATTATTATTATTTATTATTATTATTATTATTATTATTATTATTATTATTATTATTATTAAATGTTATTATTTTTTATTAGTGTTGTTATTGTGCATTTATTAAGTCCCACTATCTAAATACCAAGCCTCAGAAGATAGCGATGAGGAATTGTGAGTAAAGGACTTGTTCGAGGTCATACTCTCCGCGTTTCAGAGCCCACATTTTGTACAAGATCATACCAACAATAAATCACCTATCTTGTAGCGTCCTTATATAGCATCGGGTGACACCGTTCTAAAGGTGTCTAAGGACAGCGCTCTAGCTAATTGGCTACGAGGTCCTAAATTTGTTTATACACCCATTCGAAACTTTTTCAAATAAAGATGTTGAAAGAAATGAGCTAAGATTAATCAGATGTCGGGTCGCATCCTTATATGGCATCTGTTGACACAGTTTTAAAGGTGTCTAAAGAGAGCGCTCTAACCAGAGCTATCTATGTATTACCGAAATAGATAGCTCTGGCTCTAACCAATTGGGTTACGAAGTCCTAATTATATATATATATATATATATATATATATATACCCATTCAAGGAAGAGAGCTGTTATATAATAATATAATCTTTTCTTTGCTAATTCAAACCGACAAACGCAGTAAGATTACATTGAGACATGACAGTACAATTATCTTAACTAATTATCTTAACTAAACACACGTTATGGCACCCATACAAGGCGCCCGCCCGACGGTGTTGCGGGAATCGAACCGCGTACTGCTGCTCTCCTGGCCATGAGTGTTACCATTACTCTATCCCCTCCCATTACAAAATTATTAACCAATTAATGAGCTATCGTGTCGCATCCTTATATAGCATCGGTTGACAACGTTTTAAAGGTGTCGAAGTACAGCACTCTAACCAATTGGCCTACCCATATTTACGTCGACGGCCTACCAGGTCATATATATATATATATATATATATATATATATATATATATATATATATATATATATATACCATTCAAGATTTTCTCAAATAAAGGTGTCTAAAGAGAGCGCTCTAACCAAATATATTGCTGTGTCCCACATAAACTGTATTGTATAGCAGCGGTTCTCAACCTTTTGAGACTCAAGGACCACTTATAAATATGTGTCTTGGTTGCGGACCACCACTAAAAATTGTGCCAAAACAAATTAATACAAAAGAAATGTTTTGCCACAAATCCGCGTATTATTAGTTTCATGCTGCCATCTAGGCCTAACAGATTTTAGCGATTGAAACAAAGCAAAAATTTTAAAAATTGACAAAATTTGTCTGTTTGCATGTTCTTAATTGTAAAAAAAATATAAATTGTAGGCCTTGCTCGCGGACCACCAGGCAGAGGCTGCGGACCACCGGTGGTCCGCGGACCACAGGTTGAGAACCGCTGTTGTATAGGATTGCATTGCACCGGGAGAGAATGGACTGGAATAGTTTAGATTGGATCAGGTTGGATTAGATAAGAGTTGATTAGAATAAAACTGACTAGATAAGCTTTTTAATGCCTCTACTAAATCGGCAACCGAACCTGGATGTTCACTTGACCCCTTTGACTTGACGCAGCGCTTGTGAATAGACTGGTGCCTCGCGCTTAGCTTTCGAATGGCAGTTTAGAAATTTTGGCAACCGGACTCAGACCACACTGGACATCTCTGGCCCTGCTAGCATTTCCATGGGCGATAGATGGAGGGGGTTACACAGGTCCTATGTGGGAATGTGGGACCTATGTGGGCTCCAGGTGGGCATGCTGGCAGAGAGACAATCCCACTGACTCGACGCAGCGCTCGTGAGTAAGCTGGTGCCCTGGTGCTTAGCTCTGGAATAGCTCTTCAGAAATTTTGAGATTACGGTTACGATTATTATTACGATTACTATTAGGATTATTATTGCGATTATTATTTCGATTACTATTAAGATTATTATTGCGATTATTATTACGATTACTATTAGGATTATTATTGCGATTATTATTACGATTACTATTAGGATTATTATTGCGATTATTATTACGATTACTATTAGGATTATTATTGCGATTATTATTACGATTACTATTAGGATTATTATTGCGATTATTGTTTACGAATACTATTAGGATTATTATTGCGATTATTATTACGATTACTATTAAGATTACGATTACTATTACGATTACATCAGGCGACCAAGTGTTGGAGTTGAATGGCGAAACGTTGACTGGGAAAACGAACGAGGAGGTCAACCAGATCCTCGCCAACTGTAACTGCGAGGTGGAACTCGTTGTCCGCCAGTAAGTACATTAACAGCTTCCCCAAACGACTCCGGTACTTATTGGCATCAGTACTTATACTTAGCTGCACAAGTACTGATACTTTTATGCATGGTAGTGATACTTGTCTCCATGGGTACCGGTATTTGTGCATGGGTACTGAGACTTGTGTGTGTGGGTACTGGTTGGTTGTATGCAATAGTACTGATACTTGTATTCATCGGTAGTGATACTTGTATGCATGAGTACTAATCTAAATGCTTGTATTTTAAGTATGTAATCCTAATGAAGGGAAATGAAAGTTGCATAGCATCGCTTCCGGAGAAACTGTACATGTATATTTTTATGTATGTATGCTTAGCTGTATTAGATGTATGTATGTATGTTTTTATATAGTTTCATGTGTGTGGGTCCTATGTATGATGTATAGATACACTTATCTGGATTCTGTATATATAGCACATCTTCTCTCAGGCAGAGAAACAACTTAAGCCGTCTTCAACCAACCATTTTTCCATCCATCCATCTATTCATCATCCATCCATCGGAACATCTATTCTTCCTTCTATTCACTCATCCATTCTTCAATCCATCCATCCATGCATCCATCCATCCCCCTCCATCCACTCATCCATCTATCCCTCCCTCCATCCTTCCAATCATCCCTCCATCCACTCATCCATCCATTCCTCCATCCCTCCATCCACTTATCGCAGTAGCATCTGTCTAATGCTCGTCCATCCTCCTTCCTCTTAATGTCTTCTGCTGCTGCTGCTGAGGCTGAGTCTGCTGCTGAGGCTGCTGCTGTTTTCTTCCATCAGTGGATTGAACCTGAGAACGTTTAGATCGATCACCATGTCGACCATTAACACGGACAGCAACCGCTCGTCCTACGATAACATGCCGACGGCAAGCTCCTTCGAAGGTAAGACGGTTTTAAAAAAGAAGGTAACAAAGGTAAAGAAGGTAATAACGGTAAAAGAATGTAACGAAAGGTAAAAGAAGGTAACGAAGGTACAAGAGATAACGACGGTAAAAGAAGGTAACGGCCTAAATGAAGGTACTGACGGTAAAAGGAGATACCGACCGTAAAAGAAGGTATTGACGGTAAAAGGAGGCGACGACGGTAAAAAGACCATGGTTAAAGAAGGTAACGAAAGTAAAGTACGCAAACATGTTTCCTACCTATGCACCTCTCTGTCTGTCTGTCTGTCTGTCTGTCTGTCTGTCTGTGTATTTATTTGCCTGTCTATGTATGTGTGCGTGTTACCTATCTGTCTGTTTGTCTTTGTATCTGTATTTGTATGTATAGCTAGTGTCTGTCAGTCGTCCTTCCGTCTGTCTGTCTGTCTGCCCTTCTATCTGTTTGTGTGTCACTGTGTCTGTCTGTGTGTCATCTGTGTGTGCGTCTATAATGTTGTATGTCCATACGTCTGTCTTTGCGTGACTGCCATGTTGCATGTCTCCCGTCTGTCTGTGTCTGTCTGTTTGTTTCTCACTCTATAATTATGTCTGTATGTCTGTCTTTCTGTCTGTATGATATCGGCTCTAACTGATCCTTGGATAAGCAACCAATTTAGATTCAACACTTAAAGACCAGTCACTTAGCAGATGCATATAAATTATACTATTTAAATAAGTGACAATTAAACGAAACCGGTGCTTGTATTGTCCAGAATCGATTGATGGATTGGATAGGGACTCGACACGCATGACTTCTTCCAATCAGAGAGGCCACGCCTCCTCTTCACAGCACCAGCAGCAGTACCTTGGCTCCGACTACATCCAGCAAGGCAGCGTTCCGCTCCAGCGAACATCCTCTGCAACAGCGGAATTCAAGCGGAAAGTCGCAGCAAGGGAAGATGTAAGGACATCTTGAAGACATTATTATATCTAATTTCAGGTGCAAGCATATTGATCCATCTATATAAATAAAGCCAGCTTTCTGTGTGTGTGTTTGTGTGTGTGTGTGTGTGTGTCTGTCTGTCTGTTTGACCGGGCTTAACTTCTACAATTTTGCACCTTTTCACTCGAAACCTTCACTAATGTGTCGGCCTCGGCTTCGGACACCCAGTGGAGGGGTTCGCGTCCCCCGTTTTCACCCCTACCATGGTGAAAATCCCCCAAAACTCTACCCACCCGACCGTCCATAACGCGCAAGCTCGCTTATTCCACTGCCAAGCGGTTCTATTTATGGCGCAGGTATTCCCCAACGTCATTAATAATCCGCTTAACGACACCGCGGTTCTATTTATGGCGCCGGTATTCCCCAACGTCATTAATATTGCCCATAAGCTGTTTACTTTCGCACAAAATATAATGACGATCGATTCGAAGTATATTCATCGTTTTACAGTAAAATTTTAACACATGTATGTTCAAAGACAAAGATCTAAATTATTTACAGTATATCAAACAACCAGTCTGCTTTACTAAGGGCGAGGCCGACTACAGACCGGCAGTGAGGGCTAGATTTCTGGCGTTTTCTTTAACACGCCAACGCCCGGTTCACCCTCTTCGACTGCGAAGCAGTCAGTCCACGGGAGACTGCTAAGCAATCTCCCCCACAGGTCGCCAGACGCCACAAGGTCCTCCAAGACTGCGAAGCAGTCGCCGCCAGAGGGTGACTGCGAAGCAGTCACTTCACGGCAGAGGTCGCTAGATGCCAGAAGGCGTATACAAGACTGCGAAGCAGTCTCCGCTGTACGCCAGAAGGCGTCTTCGCAGTCTCCCCCACAGGTCGCCACACGCCACAAGGGCCTCTAAGACTGCGAAGCAGTCGCCGCCAGAGGGCGACTGCGAAGCAGTCACTCCACGGCAGAGGTCGCTAGACGCCAGAAGGCGTCTACAAGACTGCGAAGCAGTCTCCGCCAGAGGTCGCCAGACGCCAGAAGGAGTCTACAAGACTGCGAAGCAGTCTCCGCCAGACGTCGCCAGACGCCACAAGGGCCTCCAAGACTGCGAAGCAGTCGCCGCCAGAGGGCGACTGCGAAGCAGTCACTCCACGGCAGAGGTCGCTAGATGCCAGAAGGCGTCTACAAGACTGCGAAGCAGTCTCCGCCACAGGTCGCCAGACGCCACAAGGGCCTCCAAGACTGCGAAGCAATCGCCGCCAGAGGGCGACTGCCAAGATTGCCAAGCAGTCGTTGTTGTTGTTGTTGTTGTTGTTGTTGTTGGTGGTGGTGGTGGTGGTGGTGGTGGTGGTGGTGGTGGTGGTGGTGGTGGTGGTGGTGGTGGTGGTGGTGGTGGTGGTGGTGGTGGTGGTGGTGGTGGTGGTGGTGTGAAACTTATAACCCCGGGCAACGCCGGGTAATCCAGCTAGTATATCAATAAATACACACAAATATATTATATAAATACACAAATATGTGTATATATATATATTATATATATACATAGTTGTTGACAACATGAAATGAAATTTGGATAATTACCTTAACATACTTTGCCTCTTACCTTGCCTTGTTCCCTGACTTACCTTTCTTCTTGCCTTACCCTGTTCCCTGACTTACCTTTCCTCTTAATTTACCCTGTTCTCTGACTTACCCTGCCTTACCTTGTTCTCTGACGTACCTTGGCTTTAACCCCACCGTGTTCCC
>OY744613.1:2681265-2728765 GCA_963556255.1 Allolobophora icterica
TGTCCCAACGTTTGTGTGTGTAACAGTCGACAATCCGTAACTGATTCGCTCATATGTAGCGGAAGCGATGGTTTGTTGAACGTTGCAGTAGTTCCGAGTGCAAGCGAAGAACGAGGTGTGTGGCGAGGACGTTGAACCCGGAGTGGCATCGAACCGTTGTCTTCTTGAACATTCCGCAGCAGGACCTAGCGACGAAAACGATCGACCTTTCCGTCTGGGACCATGACCGATTCATGCCGAACCAGTTCATGGGCGAGCTTCTCATCGATCTCTCCGGTAATCGTAATCGTAGCTGTAAATTTTATCGTAATTGTTACTATAATTGTAAAGTTGTAACTTGTTGCAAATAACTGTAAATTTAATTGTAATCGTAATTGCAGTTGCAAAGTATCGTAAGTCTCGGATAGCTTCTTTGTCAGATGAACTCAAAACGCTTATTTGATAAGACTCAATGCGACCTGGGTTTGGGTGTAAAATTTATTGATATTTTCAACTTGTTTACTCGCCGCACAATACAGTCAACGGCCCAATCCTCTGCAGGAGCTTTGGAACAGTCAGCCTGGAACAGTCTTCCACAGTCCCTCCGCCAAGAGTTTCTTGCCCTCTCTCCAGTTCCGTAGACGCTTGAAAACCTTTCTTTTTACCGGTGCTGGCATTGATGCGGGTCTGATTTGAGTTGCGCTATATAAATGTTCAGTTACAATTCCAAAAAGTACAATTGTTTTTGCTATTGTTCTCCTTAAAAATTCAGAATGGCACTGAGCAACTGTGTGTGAAGAACTTTAAATTATTCAATGATTTTTTCATTCAAATACGCGCACAGACTTTCGTAATAGTCTCGTGTTGTGTATTTTACTACTAGCCAGAATATTAACATAGGCTATTACAAATGGAATATTACACAACAAGTAGTAAATTACAATTACGATCGTTTTGTTACCTCTCTTCCAGACGACTCCTACCTCGACAATCGTCCCCATTGGTACCGTCTCAGCGAAGACTCTGACAACAGATACGGAAAACGGCCGCGTACCGGAACGATGTCATCCTCCGACAGCGCCCAGAGTTCTTCCAGCAGCCGCAGCCGTCGACCTGACCGGGAGGGACCAACCAGCGGCGGAGGCGGTGGCCTGGGTCTCGGTCGAAGGGAGGACCCACGGGGGCCAGATCACCGTCCTAACCTTTCCAGTTCCCCTCCACCCTACCATTGTCTGAGCACCGATTCCCCTCCACCGTACCGCTATCAGGGTACCAACAGAACCCTCAGCGATTCGGAGGAGTCGATTGCCAAGCGGTCGTGCAGGTATGAGGACCTGGCCGCTTCGTCGTCGAGGGAGCTGGGCGCGGTGGGTCAGTCGGGCGGCGGCGGTGGCGGCGCTGGTCAGCAGTACAAGAGTGACCAGCAACTGACCGTTGCCTCCGCCGGGAGACAGGATCCGGTGGAACAACGCCTAACCTACACCGACGAATCTTGGGTACTGACAACTATTTTATCCACTTGAAGATAAACTAGATAATTGTAATTGTAAATAGTAACTTCTATTGTGCCGGTGTCTAATGCACAAGGCATCAACCGATGGCACACCAAAACCAAGCCATAATCAGGTCAATATCCAGAAGATCAGTTCGTAAGCCAGAGAGGCAGCCTGTGGTGGATAAGCAATTTGAAAGAGGTAAGTTTTAAGTTGAGAACGAAATGACACAAGCGACCGAGCAGAGCGCACAGATACAGGAAGTCAGTTCCAGAATCTAGATCCAGCAGCCGAAAAAGCTCGTTCATTATAGTAACCGTAACCGCACATTTATATAGCACCCTTCATAACAGCATCTCATACATACACTCAGAGGCATGGCAGTCGATTTCTTTTAAATTAGTAACTTCATTTGCGCCGATGTCTAAAGCATACTGCATCAACCGATGGCACGCCAAAACCAATCCGTAATCAGACCAATATCCAGAAGATCAGTTCGTAAGACAGAGAGTTCTCGTGCCCTCTATAGATAATGTAAAATAAGCTATGGTAGGATAAGGTAAGTCAAGATAAGGAAAGTTTAGCTAATGTTATCTAAGCCTACGGTAAGGTAAGCACAAACTCATTGTGCGTCTTCCTTAATTAGATCTAAAACTAAATTCTAACTAACAATGCCTAACCTTAACCCTCTTGACCTTACCTACCTTCAACCAGTCGCAGTTTAACAGATTACCTCTGCAGAGGATTTCAGACGACTGCCCGCGCGTAGGCGCTATATAAATTTTGCCAATGGAATGCTGCAGCGGAATCGGACATTTATATTGCGCCCTCTGATTAAAATCCTTCGGCAAAGCTTTCAACCGACAGCGCTAAGCCGCGAATACGACTGCGCCGTAAAATTATACAGCGCCACAATTCAAGATCTACCGGTCGGCAACGTCTAGACATGTCGTACTTATTGTTCTTTTACGTAGACGGATTGTTCGGACAGAGGCCACGGCGGCCTCGCATTCAGCAGAGGACAAGTCCTTGGATGCGACAGAGGACAGGGCCTTGGATGCGACAGTCGATCACGTGACGGAGAAAGTGAGTGGTCTGTTTCAACAACAGTTCGGGTGTTTTTGCATTGTAAGCGTCGGTCACGGGACTCATGATCATGTGATAGTTCTCGTGCCCGAGACTCATGATCATGTGATAGTTCTCGTGCCCGAGACTCATGATCAAGTGATAGTTTTCGTGCCAGGTACTCATGATCATGTGATAGTTGTCGTGTCCGACACTCATGATCATGTGGTAGTTCTCGTGCCCGAGACTCATGATCATGTGATAGTTATCGTGCCAGAGACTCATGATCATGTGATAGTTCTCGTGCCCTGTATGTCTATAATGATTGATGACTAACATCATGCTTTTAATCAATCAAGCTTGTCAAGTGTTTCTATCTCTGAAGAGTCAGATTAATCAAAAGCAGATTAATCACATCAAGTCAGATTAACGACGCATGGAATCGGTTGCTGCTGTTGTTATAAAATCTAACCGATCGATTCTCCAATTAACGCTATGCAAATCGGCTAATTAATTATTATTTCATAGTTTTTCTACAGATGGTATAATTCCATCAAGACGGTCTACTTGTGTTGCATGATTTGAATCTCACCTAGATATTTTAAACTTGCCGCTAGGGATTGACCGGAAACCGTTTCGGATACTCGGTTCGGCCGGAAATCCCGTTTCCGGAAGTATTCGCCTCGGCAAATATTGTAGACGCAAATAGTTGCAAAAAATTTGTTTCTTTCAGAATTTATTTAATAAACTTACGTATATAAAATTATTAATGTTCAGCCTTAAAACAATTAAACATCCATTGAATTCAATTCCATTTTCTTGATTATTTAATATTTATTTCTACAATTCAAAATGTATCAGTCAGTTATTACACGTACACAAATTTATTTCGATAATTTTTTATTACATGAAAATTTGAAAATGTGAAGCTTCGCATATGGAACAAATGGTACCGGTTCGTTTCCGGTTCGTTTCCGGCAAATAGTTCATCCAAATACTCGGTTCCGGTTTCCGGTGGAAAATCTCTTTCCGGTCAATCCCTACTTGCCGCTATATAAATGAAATGCTCTTTAATGAATAGCGCTATGCAAACTGTCTGCCACCTTAGACGGTGTGATCAGTACATCTCTCTGGAGCCTGTTAATTAATATTTAATCAATAATCAATATTTCTAGAGTTCTGATCATCGTCACCGTCACCACTACCGTCTCTGTCACTGGTGCAACCACCACCATCGCAAACATCATCACCACCGTTACAGTCATCATCTCATCATTTGACTCTGCTACCATCTGTTATACAGCATTGGATAGGCCTACATGTATATATGCAGCTGTGTTTGCCATAGTCCTCCTTCCGCAGTTCACAAGTGCACACAGGACCGTACGACAACAACATCAATAGCACTGAGCAATTGTGAGTGAAGGTCTTGCTCAAGGTCCCTACACAGTGAAACCGTCTCAGTGGAGTCTCGAACCCGTACTCTTCGAGTTACAGGCCGAGCGCTTTAACCAATCGGCCACCGTGCCACACATTTGCAAATATACATTTAATATATTTACAGATTATGTAATAACTCTAAAAAATATTTGCAGCATTAAGCTCACATATAGCTTAAACTGAAAAATAGATGGACGGTTTGAAGACCACATTTATACCTATCCGCGAGGGCTGCTCTTCCTAGAAACAACTGATTTATAAATTCGTTCTTTCCAACTAAAGAAAGTTTTTCGATTCGAATTTTTACAGTTTTTCGTTCATCCTGAAATCGCCCAACAAAAATGTACAACTAGTTTAATCCGATAACAGTTATTAAAACGTCTTTTTGGAAATTTAACTGTTTATTTAAAATAATTTGCAAGTTACGCATCACGTGACAGCTTAATAGCCAATGACAGAACGCCACGTCATTCTGTTCGGTGCAGTTCGTGCAACCCATTTTAAGCTGGTTCTAGGACTTTTCGCCCCCGGAAGATTCGCCCCCGGAAGATTCGCCCCCGACATTTCGCCCCCCGGAAGTTTCGCCCCCGTCGATCCAGCTTCTAATCTTAGTTACATTTTCATCATAGATCCAGTTTCTAGTCTTCTAGTTACATTTTCATCGCTAATCCAGCTTCTAGTCTTAGTTACATTTTCATCATGGATCCCGGAGGCGAAACTTCCTCGGGGGCGAATCTTCCCGGGGGCGAAATGTCGGGGGCGAATCTTCCGGGGGCGAATCTTCCGGGGGCGAAACTTCCGTATCCCTTTTAAGCTTGCGTAAACAAATCTAAATTGATAAAATAACTGTCATGATACATTTAAAAGCATTATCATGTCATCATACATTATTAAGTAATTAAATGAATATATCAGAAACGGTAAATTTTTAATCCTACACACATGTCGGTCTGCCGTCCGATAAATTCCGGTGATTTGTTGACGGATGTTATCGGAAAGCGTACGCGATATTTCGTCCAAACGCCAAGCCAAGATGTCGCCAATGATATGGCAGGCATTCGAGTTTTCTTCTCGACCGAAAATCCGGCAGTTTTAAAATGAGGGTCCGCATTGATTAATCGTCCTGTTTTCCCGATACATGTCAGTTTACTTGCCAAGCAAATAATGCCATGTCATTCTATCCGTTTCAACGGTCTAGTTCCAGTTTTAACCACCGGAAACAAAAATATTGATGTGATACTTTTCATTTTAGTTATAATATTTAAGTAGTTAGATCTATGAAGACACTTCAGCCTTACAAAGGTATAAATGTGGCTATTAAAATGATTCTTCTGTCACCTCTATGGCCAAAACTCGAGCCTTTTCTTGCATTGGTCCTGCTCTATGGAATCAACTTCCTCCATTGACACGTGCCTCTTTATTAGTTGGTGGCCCAAGTGCCTCGTTCCGCTGTCTTAAAACCTCTTTCTATTCACTGGGTCTTTCGCACTGGGAGCGCCTCTGATTAGCGAATACTGTGAGAGGCGCTTTATAGATGTTTAGATACAATACAATACAATACAATTGCTGTAGGCCTATTTGCTGTTATACAATTCTGCTGCAACTGTGTCGGCAATCTCATAATATTTTGGCAATTATACCTGATATTTTAGAAGTCGCCTAAATCCCAGAAATCATAAGATTACGTTAGACACTTCCTGTTTTCAGAAGTGTTTGTTTTTGACTGTTCCTTTTCTTGGTTCTGTGTCCAGATACATTTGAGAGCAGATCCAAAATGGCGGCGACCTTACATTGTCTCTTAACCGCTATCTTCTGTTGTTTACGTTCTTCTGCCAGTGGCTCCCTCTAGTCACTAGCGAGGTACTGAAACGTCTGCTGGCCAGAGAATTATGTGTATCGACTACATTATGATTGTGTCTTGAGCATTTTTAAGTTTCTTTCAACGTCATTCTGTGTATATGTATGCGACAGAAAGCCTAGTGAGGAAAATGACCGAATTTATTGCGGACTTTTTCAGTTCGATTCTTGAAGGTAAATATGATCAGTCAGATCCAGTGACGTACAGTGGTGCTCACCAATCTTTTTGCACAAATTGAGCACACGTAAGGGAGTGTTCCGAATTTCTGCTTCTCGTGTGTAGTCGCACAATTCAGTGTCGTTCAATTTTTATAGCGCCGAATCGATATAGGCGCACAATCACTCTCATCTGAATCGGGAAAATCGTAATTTTCTCTTTCCTAGACCTTTAAGTAAAAAATAGCTTAGCGACTAATAATTAAAACTAACAATGTCTTGGCCAGTCTCTGATGTGCATGACACACGAACTTGAGTAGTAACTTAGATCTACACCTAAATAACTGTGAATTTGTCCATAAAACTAGCTTCTCAGTTTTTTCTAGATCGCAGGCAATTTAATCAACCGCACAACTATTGACATCGAGTGGATTAATTAACTAGATTTGTTTCTACACAGACCCACTAAAAATATTAAGTCAGTACAACAATAGACCAGTGGTGTAGTCCTAAAAAAATGAAGTGGGGGAACGCCTGGAAATTGAAGTAGCAACTGTAGCAAAAAGTGCAATCTTGCAAGAATTTTGCATAGTGTGAGCGCTGCTATTTTTGAAACTGTTGAATGTAAAAAAATAACAAAAAAATTAATAAATGTAATTATGTAAATTTATACATAGGAATTTGTTATTTAGTATAAAGCCAACACATATATAAATATATCTGCGAAACTGCGAAAGGCTCCAGTAAGTAAGCAGTTGAAACTGTGAGTCTTGAAGTCTTCTTTGTTCATTTATTTCAGCAGAAATGCTGCAAAATAGTGAGGGATCGCGTTCCCTCCCTGGAAAAAAGTGCGGGAACGGCGTTCCTCCGCGTTCCCGCCCCACTACACCACTGCAATAGACCAATGTTTCTTTGGTGCTATACACGTCACAGTAGCATAAGGTGTAGTAGCATATAATAAATTTATCGAAAAATGAGAATATACCAGTGCACGAGCCTGTTAAGTAGCGTATAATGTGACATATAAAATACAGAGAGGAGATGAATACAAAACTACTTAAATGTAAAATGTTAATATGTATATACATTAATAATATTAGGCCTACAGTATGTATAGTTTAATACACTATCATGTATATGTAATACATTAATATGTATATAGAGAGATATTAAAATGAGTTACCAATACTAAAATAGAAAGCCCTGATATCGTGATTGCATGTTTCAAAATTTAATTTCCGTCTTTTTTTGCAAATAAGAATTCCTGGTTTGTTGCAAATTGCTCATGACTTTCTCAGAATCTGAAAGTAGTCTTTCAACGAAGAGCTTTAAATTTCGGAAAGAGAGAAAAATTACAATATTCCACGAGAGGGAACTGTTGTCTCTTTGCACGAATCTTTCTGTCAGTACAATTCACGAAATTTGCTTCTCTTGATCGATGTCCGTTGCTTAGCAATTATTTTCCTACGGTATTTTATTTTCATCTTTATAACTGTAGTACAGCTTTCTTCTTTTTGTTCAAATGATTTTGTTTATACAAGATCCGGTGGCGTAGCTGTCCGGGTAGTTTTGCATGAGTAGCGGACCCGCCAAGACCAAGACCATGATTAAGGGGATTTGTGTAGATTTGAGGTAATTTTTAAGGGATTTGTTTAGATGCAATTAGATGTGCTAGGTGTATTTAAACTTGAATAAAAGATCGCTTATGCCACTGATGAACATCCAGCATTCATTTGAAAAAGCAGGCTAGTATATATAAATAACGATAAGTGCGACGAAGATGATAATTTTTGTAATTGTAATTGGTTACTTGTAAAGTATGGCCAATTACTATGGCCACTTCAAGGCGAACTCATCAGCTAGTAGGAAATGTCTCAGAAGTAGTGGGAAATATGTCCCAGAAGTAGTGGGAAATATGTCTCAGAAGTAGTGGGAAATATGTCCCAGAAGTAGTGGGAAATATGTCACAGAACTAGCGGGAAATTTGTCCCAGAAGTAATGGGAAATATGTCTCGGATGTAGTGGGAAATATGTCCCAGAAGTACTGGGAAATATGTCTCAGAACTAGTGGGAAACAGTGCGGTCTGTGTTGATTTTCTGGTGTTGTCAATGTCGTGGTTGTACTGCATGTGCACGCATCTAGACGTAGATTGGATCTGTAATTGCGTTTTCATTGTGTCAATATATATCTTATTACCTCTACAATATTAAATTCCTTTGTCGATTTATATATATATCGTCTATTTTCAGAAGATTGCAATGCTTCCTGATCCGTTGCAATTTCCAAATGCCTCCAAGGCCTTGAAGCTGATATATTACTATGGCCTCTTGCTTATTAGATATAGGAATATCTCCAGATTTCGTTAATGATTGCTTGGAGATTATGTTCTATTTGAGTCCACGCTCATCCGGTAATCTAGTCGGTTGCAACACCGTCTCGTCCAATCCATACCCAAATCAAATCCCCCGTCTAATCTAATCTAATCTAATGTTTGCATGTTGATCATAATGTAATCTTACCGGACGTAATGCAATGTAAACTAGTGTGATCTAATGCAATCTAGTCCATCCAGCCTAATGTGATCTCAAATTATCTTAGCGTATGCAGGTTGATATTTTAAGCTTCCAGGGTTGTTAATTTGCGCTCTGTGAAGCCAGATACATAACAATTGTTAATTTGTAAATCAATTCAATTTAATTTTTGCCTTTTTTGTTAAAGATAGCTTCAGCGATTCTATCTGTTTAGGCATACGACGCCATATGGGCGACCGGACCCGAAGAGAGGCGGAAGTAGACGAACGGCCATTTTGTAAGACGTCGTGGACGGTCGAGGACACAGCCAAGTCCTGCTCTTCCTCATCGTCCTCATCTTTGGCCTCTTCCTCTGTCCATCCTCAGTTGAGGCAGTCGGCCAAGGCCAAGGCATTCGTCTCCTCTTCCTCCTCCTCATTCGCAGTTACCACTAATGGCTTACGTTGACTTTATTGATCAATTAATTAATTAGTAGCAGTGCTAATTAATTAATTAGTAGGAGAACTGTTCAAACGGTGGTCCCCGTTCCGCGAATGATTGGTTACCGGGCCACGGAATTATAACCGGACTCATAGTTGTATACACTATACATATTGTAATTGACGTTAACTTAATACAATATTATTCAACGATACTTAATGCTAAGTTCTTAATAGTAAATGTTACAATGACAAGTGTTGATGCAAATGGTCTTCCTAATGGAAAATAATTTTATGGCGTTGTTTAAATTTAATGTTATAAAGCACCGGTCCGCGGTAAGGCTGGTGAAACAATTACAGGTCCGCAACATCAGAAAGTTCGAGAAGCGCTGCAATGGATGGTCCTCGCATACGACCTTAATATAATAATAATAGTAGTAGTAGTAGTAGTAGTAGTAGTAGTAGTAGTAGTAGTAGTAGTAGTAGTAGTAGTAGTAGTAGTAGTAGTAGTAGTAGTAGTAGTAGTAGTAGTAGTAGTAGTAGTAATCAATGATAATGATAATAATAATAGTGATGATAATAATAATTTTAAAATAATAATTATCTTGGCCCAATTAATCATGAATGCCTGGCTTTCTTCAACAACCTTGGCCACCGCCTTTCCGAGATAATTGGAGACAACAGAGAAACTACATTTATCTACCAGCGCTTATCTCTTGCCATCGAACGCTTCGACGCAAATCGCTTTTCACAACAGTTCTGACACTGAGCACATTGTCAACGAAGACTAACCACCCAAGAATAAATGCTATGCCTATGTTTTGGAATCCCGAAGGATTTCCCGGGGATTACCCCAGGGAAAAATAATAATAATTTTAGGATAAATAAGTTATTGTGGAAATATAATCAAATGGCTTACGCCGACTTAGGAAAACTTAATACATGAACCAATGACGTAATCAGGTCAACACCCAGAAGAATCTTCAATAAGGTTGCAAAAATGTGAACGACCTTTGAATGACATTTGACTGACCCTAGAATGACCTCGTGAACTACTCAAGTGGCGCTATATAAACGGACGGAATTCTATTGTACTGTATTGTATAGGCTGATTTTGTGAAATACAAACAAAGTTGATGGATGTATGCATCGTGACCTTTCAACTGACCTAGTTATTAAACTACATTTTCAGATGACTGCGACAAGACCCAATAATTACCAATCATTATTTTTATTATTATAATTATTATTATTTATGATTAAAATCATCACCATCATTATTGTTGTTATTATTAATTAACACATTTTATAGCGCTTGTGTGAACGCAGAAAGCTTCAACCGATATCGCACCAAATCCAAGCCGTAATCAGGTCAAAACATTTATTGAAAAGACGTATATGAAGTCAATGCCTGAAACTTCACTTGGCCTAGTTAACCTGCAGGCTATACGCTGTTCGGTGACCTACAAACCGACCTGATCTACTTTGCGAACCTGTATACAGATTTTGTGAGACGATCTTCGTGAACTCAGAATCTAATCTAATCACTTCTATAGCGCAACTATAACAATTTGAGCTCCAGCGGTTAAAGCCTGGGTCAAGCAGGAGGAAGAAGAAAATAATATATATACATGTATATATATATACATATATATATAAATAGTCCCTATATATATATATCGACCGTTTCCGATGGATTTATATATATATATATATATATATATTTATATATATATATATATATATATATCACCATATCTTAGTTCCGATGGATTTATATATATATATATATATATATATATATATATATATATATATATATATATATATATATATATATATATATATATATATAAAGAAGAAGAGCAGTCCCTTAAGCTAGAGGCTCTGACGCAGCCATGGGCATGAAGTGTAATCGACTTAATTTTCTTAACCTCGGCATGCGAGGACGGGCGGTCAGCCCTCTCCCTCGCCGTGTCATCTTCCCACCGACAGTCAGTGTACTGATTATAGCTGAGTTGGCTAGGGGGTGCAGGTGGGGCAGAAATCTCGATGCAAATTTAAGCCCTGGCGAGGATTTGAACCCCCGACCTCTTGATTCACAGTTCAACACGCTAACCACTACACCATCGAGCACGGCAACGCTAATCACGGCGTCGTTAAAACGAAACCACTTGTTGATCACCTAACTCCGCCATTGCTCTATTCTACGGTGGTTCCAGTCCAAAGCCTGTATAAATGGGCAGGGTTCCACGAATCGTCTTCGCTATGACACAGCTTCGTTAAACAGACCCTACACCATTGTGCACGCGCCGCTGAAAATATTACTATTAATTAGTTACTTCTATTGCGCCGGTGTCTAATGCACAAGGCATCAACCGATGGCACACCAAAGCCAAGCCGTAATCAGGTCACTATCCAGAAGATCAGTCCGTAAGACAGAGAGGCAGCCTATGGTGGATAAACAATTTGAAAGAGGCAAGTTTTAAGTTGAGAACGAAATGACACAAGTGACTGTGCGCGATCGCGCAGACACAGGGAGAGAGTTCGAAGAAGTAAGTCGATGGGAAACGGTCGAACAGATTATCCGTGTAATTGAACTGATAAAGATACTTTAGCGACTATCGACATCTGTCTTGTGGCGCTGTATAAATCATTTGATTTGATTTGTGTAGATATTAGAATTGAGGTTCAGTAGTAGAAAAGATCAGAAAGGTCAGCGGTGCTCGTTAAAAGTTGTCGTCGTTAAGCCCTCGACAACTGGTGAGATTATGACGATATTCTCACATGGGCTTCAGTTACATATATGTTACATTGTGAGCCCATATTCAGGCCAAAATGCCAAGTTCGTATAAGTTAGCCTGCGTGAAAGAGTAGATCATCCTAGTTCAGTTTACGGTGGGTAATAATAGGAGAGTTCAGCTTTAGCCCAGGCACGGAAACTTACGCGAAGGCCTTGGTATAGGCATAAACTAATAGCCTAGGTTCCAGGTCTGTCCTTGGTCATTTGTCGTGGATATCTTGACAAAGACAATGAAGATCATATTTTGTAATCATAGCTCAGTTTACAGCGGATAATATTTTTAGGCGCGTTCAGCTTTAGTCCAGGCTCGGAAACTTATAGCCTAATTCCAGGTCTGTCCTACGTCACTTGTCCTGGATCTCTTGACAAAAGACAAAGACAATGAGGATCATGTTTTGTATTCATGCGCCTGCAATTGGCTGGTATCAGGAGCCGATGACGATGACGCCGAGGACATAGCATAAAGTTTGGGCGATGTCCGTCTAGACTAGGCCTAGACTCATGGGAGAGTCAGTTACTTAAAACCCATTAAATAGTTTTATCCTCTTACATTGCCGAGGTCAGCATCATAATCCTATGAGCAAATGGCAACAAGTGTTTGACAACATCAGTAATTTTCTTAAGGAGATGATGGCTGTATCACAGTCACAAGTGTGTCATTGCACCCCTCAGCAGCATGAGCAAGGGCAAATCAAAGCCTATTTATTGAGTCCTGCATCCAGCCAAGTCGGTGCATTCCACATTCGGACAACGAAGATCGTAGAGGACTTCGGAAGAACGAATCAAACGAAGATCGCAGGTTCAACCGGGCAGTAGGAGGACTCATTCAGTCAACAAAGATTCTAGCAAATGTATTTTTATCATCATCGTCGTTGTCATTATCATCATCGTCCTTATTATTATCATCATCATTATCTTTGGTAGCTACTGAAAAAGTCTTTTTGATTTTTGCATTTCTTTTCTAAGTTCGTGTACATTCCATTGTAGTTATCTGTTGTCGGTTTTCCATTTTCTGATTTGTATCTGAGGTTGCTTAGGATAAACCCTTCCGAAAGCATTCCCACGGCTTTGCGCACCCAAAGGGAAATCAGTATGCTAAAGATGAGCATGACCAAATAGAATTCTAATAGTCTCAAATTTTTAGAAAGTGTTAATGATGGCTGGTGAATAGTAGCTGATTCTAAGTATTACGGAATGCCAGAGTTCAAAGTTTTATAAACTATGAGCCCCAATTTGAAACTAATTTTGCTGAACAGGAAGCGAATGCAAAGATTCAAGCACATGGGTGTATGCTCAAATTTTCATGTATTCGTGATGGCTTTAACCAGAGAATTATGAACTCTCTGCAGCTTCAGCATCTCTTACATATATATACCAGTAAAAAGCTAGTTACAGTAATCTAGGCGGCTGGAAACCAATGCATTTGGCACCGTTGCAGACATGGGCACATAACGCCTAATTCTGCGTATGTCAGGAATGAAAACAGTTATTATAAGGACTGTTTACATGGCCAGTGAGAGACAAGGTAGAAATGAAAACAACGCCTAAGTTACGAGTAGCGTCAGCCAGCTCAACCATTGGGCAACCCAGTTTCAGCCAGAGCCCTAAGCCGTCCGCGACACACCGCGCCGTATCGCCGTTGCTGACATTTTGCCGGTTTTCTCGGCGCCCCGCAAATGCCAGTCTGATATGATTAATTGTGGTTGTTGCATTTTCCATGTTTGCATGATTTCGCGATAAATTGTTACTTTAGTGCGAAATAGAAGTGGACATCTTGTACTTACTTATTTCTTTTTACTTTTCTGGGTTTCTTAGCGAAACTTGATCGGCAACACGAATTGGTGACGTCAATGCTATGAGCCTATGACGTCACCAATTCTTGTTGACATTCGCAGCACGCACAAGTTCACTTTCATGCTGGAGATTGTGAAATGGAATATTGTAGTGGACAAGAAAGGCGGTGGCCTATATTATGGAGACCTGAAATGGCTGGCACCAATTTAAACGGGCAGCATAAGAAGAAAAGAAGAGCAGTTCCTTAAGCTAGCCCTGAGGCAGCCATGGGTATGAAGTGTTAGCGACTTCATTTTCTTAGCCTCGGCATATGAGGGCGGGTGGCCAGTCCTCTCACTCGCCGTCTCATCTTCCCATCGACAGTGTACGGCCAGTGTACTCATCATAGCTGAGTTGGCTATGGGATGCTGGTGGTGCAGAAATCTCGAACCAAATTTCCGCCCTAGTCGGGATTTGAACCCCAGATCTCTCGATCGACAGTCCAGCACGCTAACCACTACACTACCTGGCAAATTCATTGAAAAGTTAACAGGGTTGAGACCACTCGGCTATTCGATCACAATAGGAAAACGTGTATATTTACATTTCGCTCCTAGTCTCGACCGCCGCCTCTTTGACTGGGAGTGTGCTGTCATCCTGCATCTTCCATGTGACTTGGTATGTAGGCCTGTACTGTATCAGTGCATGTGCGAGTGTATTCATGTAATATGAATAGGCCTATGCTGCAACCATTTAGTGCATTCAAATGCGTTCTGACAGATTTATTAGTAATAAACAATTATTGATTGATTGATTCATTGTCATTGAGTGACTTTACAGAACTTGGTCCTCATCACTGGTCAGAGATCAAACGGGTGTTCAAATCTCATAGTGACTCATGCTTAGCAATTATTCTGACTAGGTCACGCCGCGCCGCGCAGATTTTTCATGAGCAGCGCAGCCTCCGATTTTTGTTGGTCGGCGCGCCGTCGCCGACCAAAACTGACCGTCGTGCCGCCGTCAACACTATCAAGTCGGCGCAGGGCTCTAGTTTCAGTGACTTGAGCCGATCAATTTTTTTACGTTGATGTGGAGTGCCCAGAACAGAACGAGTCTTAACCCTCAGGCTACCAAAGGGGTGGGGTGCCATCCCCTAAGTTTTTCTGCATCACAAACTTGTATCACCTGGAATATAATTTTTACATTTTAAGTAGCTGTATGAGGTCCATTTGTACACATTTTGAGGTAAAAATCGTGATGGTATCCCACGTCATAAAATGTTATACCCGATACAGCCGAGGTACCAGGAGGTGGGTGGTATTCCCCTAAGTTTGACGACTATAGCGTATTCATTTTCTTTCTGAAAGAGAAGCAAGCTATGTCATTCTTTAGAGGGAATGTAGGGCAATATTTGCTTGCTTAGTTATTTGTCTTTTGAAAACCGAAAGTGATCATAATAAATAATAATCCGTTTCCTCAGTATGAAAATCGCTGATGCAACATCACAACGTAAACCGATATGGTTGGGTACGGGAAGGGCTATAAACAGTCGAAGCAGAATGCTAACACAGTAAAGAGTAAGAAGCCAGTTTGCAGGAAGCATTCGCACAAAACAATGAGAGTAACTTGCAATAACTGCAAGGACCACTGACATATTTGACTCCCGGGAACAATGACATAATTTCTTGTTTCATGTTGATATAACACAAGCTCGCGTGCCACAAAATTTTTCTCAAAGAAAATGAAAAATTTCGCGTGCCAGAAATTTTATTGAACCAATGAACACGGAATGAAGTACTCAAAAAAGTGAAAGCTAATATTGAAAAGTCATTGCATTATTTTTGGACGTGGCTATTTAATAATGCAATTATTTATATTTACTATAATTTTATGCGACAATGAAGCAGGAAAGATATTGCTGAATGTTAAATATAAAGAAATATAAAAAAGTATGAAAAAACGAAAGTTCAGATTTCAGGTGACGTGCCAAGCAAAATCTGTCGGCCTGCCATAGGTTCGCCATCCCTGATATAGCAGTATGCCTTTAGATTTTGCCTGCAACTAAAACAGACTTTGGACTAGTGTGTATCGTTGCAAATTCAGGTTCATTACATTTAAATATTCTTGGATGCATAGTTCATTTTCAAAACCCACATTATCTTATATTCTTTTATCCAACAAGTACAAGTTGTGTGGATTAATATGAAATATCGTTAAATGGACCGGTTCCTTTGTTGAAAATTATATAATTTCGAGATACATGCATATATTTTAAAACTAAATATACCATTTTGGTCAGAAATGAATGCAGAATCAATTGATGTATTACACGATATGGAATTTGAAACCAAAAACGAAATCCGTGGGTGGTGGTGGCCACGCACCATTGGTAGCCGATGTCGCAAAAACCCTTGGTAGCCTGAGGGTTAATATATGGCTGTATTATATAAATTTTATGTTAAATATGTTTGATCAGGTATCTTTACAATTTTCCGAATGTGTATATTTCCTTTTAGCCAAAGCCGTTGTGATGTCAACTGCAACTCCCACCCCTGGTTATGGTCCACTGGAAGTCTTCTTCGATGCTGAAGAAGGTGTATCACTTCAGGCTGATGATGGTGAATTTCTGTGTCCAATCGAGAAAGCTGGGTTTCCCTGTATCGGGATGAAGACAAATAAGGACCAGTCTTGCAAGTTCCTTGTGGAGGAGTTGAGCAACGGAAAAGTGAGAATAAAAGATAGTAGAGGTTTTTATCTCAAACGCAATTATAAAGATGGATGGTCCGCAATCGAGGTTAAACAGATGACACCCGATCAATACTGCGAGTTTCTGGTCTTCTACAGGGATGGATATGTCCTATTTAAAGCTGACAACGGTTTGTTTATGAGCCGCGTCGATGGTGGGTTTTACTCTGGCGTGAATACTTGGCTGGCTGCCAAGCCAGATGCTGATCAATTCTGCAACTTTGCTCTGGACGTTGGGGACATCAATAAGCCTGCCTTTGAGATAGCCAAAATAAACACCAGGGATAGCTTCAGTCTCGACAAGAAGAGAGTCACAGTGAGAGAAAATGAGTTCGTCAACAAATCCTACCTGGCAGAAAACTACACTTTCAAATTGACCTGGGAGAAAAGATTCGCCGAGGTCACTACTTGGAATCGTGGCTGGGGTCTCAACACAACGAGCTCAGCTGAAGTTTGTTGTTTTCACTCACATCATCATGGGGTGACCCTGTGGTACGATGGTGTGCATGGAAAGAGCGCTTCAAGAGAGAGAACCATCTCGCTTGCTGAGGAAGTCACTGTCACCGTTCCACCGGGGAGAACAATGACCGCAAAGTTAGTGGTCATCATGGATGAAAATGCAGAAATCCCTTTCGCTGCTACAATCAAGAAGACCAAGGCGGATGGGAGGATTGAGATGCTAACAGAGTGTGGAACCTGGAAGGGGGTCGTCTACGACGGTGCTTTCGTGGAAATATCGATCGCTTGTATGTAGCTTCAAAAGAATCTTCCGCCAGAGAAGAATGCTATATAAATTATATATGTAGCTGTGAAGAATTACGAATGCATGCTGCTTCTCCGCTTGCTTCTATGTCCTGATTAGTAGTCTTGATTATAACTTTAACTTTATTATGCTTTGTTCTAAAATTATGCTTTGTGCTTCTGATGAAATATTTATGTTACACAATTATTAGAAGTAGCTTCGTTCGTTGAAGTTTGAATAATTCAGTTATTTCATAGCTTACTGTATGCTATATATATATATATATATATATATATATATATATATATATATATATATATATATATATATATATATATATATATATATATATCAATCTCTTTATTGCTTTCGATGACAGTTAAAAATAACGATAACATCAATAGAGAAGCTACTAACTTGACATCATTATTGAAGAAACTATAATCAACATCAGGATCATGTACAAGAGTCCAGATGAGAGAAACAAAAATAATGCATATAGTAGCTAGATGAACCATCAGTGTATATATATATATATATATATAATTGGAATTCGTTGCTTTCTTTTTTAATGTTAGATATGTATGATTCCTCATCACTAGTACTTTACAGTGGTTGAGTTTACAGCATATGAACTATCAATGTTATCTTACTAGTTGGAATTAATTGATTAATGTAGTCATTGGATGGAATAAAGAAAGATGTTATGTTATGTTATGTTATGTTATGTTATGTTATGTTATGTTATGTTATGTTATGTTATATATATGCCTGACCCCTCTGATCTTCACCTGAAACCGATTTTAACCATACCTGTCTACCTACTTTATTTTTACTGAGCGCTTGTGCATAAGCTCGTTCCCATGATTTTACTTTTTTGGACACTGAATACTATATATATATATGTAAACTCGTGATCCAAAATTGGAATGCAGATTAGGTCATAAAATAATAATCACAGTCATTTTAATGTGATTTCAGTTATAAACTATGATTGATCGGACATATTCTTTGAAGAACTATCCTGATTCTGTTTTGATTAAATGTAGGCTATAACGCACGAATTTTATTAGATATTAAATTTTCCAATGTCGCACTGAAAAGAGTTTGTCATTTATAAATCGATTGATTAGCACCATCTATATCTGCATGGGAGGCGGTGGTGTAGTGGTATGTTTTGTGCCTTGTAACCGGAGGGTCGCAGGTTCGAATCTACCTCAAGCCACTGCGTAGCGACCTTGGACAAGTTGCTCACCCACAATTGTCTGTGAGGAAGGCAATGGAAAACCACCTCACTCATCTCATCCCCGGTTGGCATAAAGCCAATGAACCTGCCTTAGGGCAGAGAACTCATCATCATCATCATTATCATCATCATATCTATCTGTAGTCTAAGGTTTTTTGTAGATTCGAACCTGCGACTAATCGTAATCTTGAGATTTTTACAGCGTCCAAAAAAGTAAAATCGTGGGAACGAGCTTATGCACAGGCGATCAGTAAAAATAAAATCGGTAGACAGGTATGGTTAAAATCGGTTTCAGGTGAAGATCCAAGGGGTCAGCCAGGCAGACAGACAGGCAGGCAGACAGGAAGGCAGGTAGGGAGGCGGGAGGACAGCCAGGCAGACGTTGAGATGGCCATCGTAGATAGTGTTTACAATTGAGGCGGTAAGAGAGGTAAGAGAGAGAGGTGGAATCAGGTTATAGATTTGTGGAAAAGGAGTGTTTTCAGTTTTGATTGGAAGACACGTAGAGAGACAGCATAGCAAGTGCCTCTTTGAAGTGTACAGGCAGAATATCCAGAGGCTGCATGCAAAGACCTGAGCAAAGGTGACTGTCGCAAAGTGCATATTTTAAGGGGATTTTGACTAATGGGACAAAGACGGCCATGACTAGGGGTCTGTGGAGCTTACGCGGAGCGAGTTGTAGCCACTTTATTTTACCAAATTTGCTTTCCATCATTAAACATATCCCATTTTTATGTCATGCATAGAAGTTCGAATATATGACATAATTAGTTCAGCCATACGACCAAAATAATGGATATAAATAAGTCAGTGACAGGCTGAGTGACTGTGACCCAGTGAAGGAGCTGCAGCTACAACATGCGATAGCTTTAACTTCAGCAAACACGACCAACTGTATTTTCCACTTTAGATACGCAAACAAACAAGTAACATTCTATAAATTTTGACTTGGTGTAGCTTTATAAGCTTATGCCTAAATCAATGTCATGATATCAACCCATCCAGCGACGGTGGGGTTGACATCGTGTTAAGGTGTAAACAGTGTATTGGTGGAAATGAGAGTAAAAATCTGAGAATGAATGCTACAAAGTCATTGCACGTGAGTGTTGAAAAATTATAAAGAACTGTTAAGACGTTCGACAAAGCATGGATAAAAATTGATTCCCAACCTCTCAACACAGTGCTCATTGAATTAAGTTAAAAATTATCTAAATTAAAATACGTATGGGGTAAAGTAAATGGGTATTTAGGCATGCACAGCTAGCATGCACAGCTACCCATGGGCGTCTACACCATAGAAACCGTGGAGCAAATGCTCCATCCAAGAAATAGGGGGGAGGAGATCTGTCAGTGTGTGTGCCACCATTTTAGGGGGAAGGAAGGGTGATGGGGGAAATATGGGGAAGGGGAAGTTGCTCCAATGACTTAGGTGGGGGATAGACGCCCCTGCAGCTACCCAACGTGTACAGTTGGGTAATGACGAGAAAGGGAAGGAACATAGATAGAAGGAGAGAGATATTATGTAGAAGGGACAGATGCATTGGGACTGAGTTGCATAATCTTGGTCTAGCATCCGAAGAGCTCCTTCAGCAAGAACAGTTCTAGTGTTAGGTATGAGAGTATGATCACAGATAGACAAACAGACGTCCTTGTTGAAAACTGGAGAGACTTAAGAATAAGAACTGATTTTAGGCATTGCGTATGACCGAAGTTCAATTTTTAAAGATTATGAGCGCCAGATGGAAAGAAATCTGTTGATGAACAGGGAACCAATTAAGAAATTTAGCCACAGATGTATATTCATACACCAATCTCGCGCGATCTCAAATATAAGAGGAGGAGGATCGAATCTACATTCTCCAGATTATATGATCGACTCACTCTGATTTACGTGATAAATATGTGTGATATAATAGTGGGCGATTTATAGGATCGAAGTATGGAAACGTGACCTTCACAGGTACAGACGGAAGGTTTCCAACGATTTACAAGTATAGCCACGTGGATAAATCATATCTGGAAATCTACGTACATTGGCGGTTCTATAAATAACACCTGTTTGCAGGTGTTAGGGTTTTTACGCCAGAAGTAGCCAACATATCATTCCCCTCCTCCGTATTTCCATCCTCTAAGCATCTCTATTTCTCCCAGCTGCAGCATCCAAGGCTCGCTGTTATTTTCGTTCACCCGGAGCTGCGGAGCCTGCGATGAACCGGTGCCAGCTCCGCCCGCAGCGGTTACCTCTGAGCACCTGTGATTGGCTGAGGATGCTCATTTCGTCAGTATCAACAGCATCAGCAACTGTTAGCAGTGGCTCATCCGTGGCCCCCCATCCTTCCATCCATCCATCTATCCATCGGCTGCTGCAACTGAATTCGCACCGGATGTAGCTACCCAGTCTATCCATCCGGGTCTTTGTCGTCATGGCGGGTAGACGCAAGCGGGGCCTCGAAGTGCCCCTGCTCCTCCTTCTCCTCCTGCCCGTTCTGCCGCTGGTGACGGGACTCAAGGTGTCAAAGAAGAGTGCCCCTTCCACCCATACTGATACAGATGGTGACGGAATTCCCAATCATCTGGAACGATCCCTGCGCGGAATCGACAAGAAACGGGATACGGACCATGACGGGGTTCCGGATTACCTGGACCAGGACGACGATGCCGATGGAATTCCAGACCATAGGGATCCGGATAGGAACGGAGATGGGATTCTAGACTCCCACCAGGATGCGGATGGTGATGGGATCCCGGATTACCTGGACGAGGATGATGACGGTGATGGAGTGCCAGACTCCGCTGAACAGGTAGATACGGATGGAGATGGAATTCCGGATGATAAGGATCCAGATGACGATAACGATGGCGTTCCAGGTCGGTCAATAATCTAATCCAACTTAGTCCAATCTTATTTAATATATTCTATTCTAAGCTTGGTCGGTGGGTGTGAAAGAGATAAGTCTTAAGTTTAGACCGTAAAGTATTTAAGGAATTCACAGAATTTATAACTATTACTACTACAAATTCTGATTTAAACCGATGTTGCTTCTGCTGCTGCTAGTACCACAACTACTTCTACCACTACCACCACTACTACTACTGCAACAACCGCTACTACAACTACTACTACTATTACTGCCATTATTATTATTACTCTACTACTACTGCTGCTGCTACTACTACTTTAACCACTACTAATGCAACTACCATTACCACTACTACTACTACTACTACTACTACTACTACTACTACTACTACTACTACTACTACTACTACTACTACTACTACTACTACTACTACTACTACTACTACTACTACTACTACTACTACTACTACTACTACTACTACTACTACTACTACTACTAAAGCAACTGCCACTACTACTACTACTACTACTACTACTACTACTACTACTACTACTACTACTACTACTACTACTACTACCATTGCTACTACTACTACCACTACAACTGAAACTAATACCACTACTTCTACCACTACTACTGCTATTACCACCGTCACCACTACGTTACGACTACGATTGCTACTATTATTTCAACAAACACTTACAATGCATGCATGCATGCATGCATACATATGTATGCATACATACAGACTATGTAGCAGTAGTCCCGTGTTTTTATGTAAGTGGGTCTCGCCCTTTTCCTTTGCTGTACATAGAAGCCGAGCTGTTTTACAACTGCATGGCCTACTTCTTCTAAATGCCAGAAACGTCATGAATCCTATGCATGCACTATGTATGTATGTAGGTGTATGCATGTACGTATGCAGTGTTAGGTACTAGTTAAATAGTAAATACTATTGAGATGTTATTTAAATACCTCATAACTATTTACTTCACTATTTAGAATAGTTATGCAAAATGACCTATTCAAATAAATAATGTTTAAATAGTTCATAACTATTTACTTCACTATTTAGAATAGTTATGCAAAATGACCTATTCAAATAAATAATATTTAAATAGTTCATAACTATTTACTTCACTATTTAAAATAGTTATGTCAAATGACCTATTGAAATATTATTGAAATAGTATTTGAATAGTATCTAAATAGCATGTGCATACTTACCAGTTATTACAAGGTAAATAGTAAACAACCAGTGGAAAAAATGTGTCAAGTTGCTTATCTACTGCCCATTCATATACGAGTAAGTTTGTATTACTCAATAGTCCACCCATATTTTACTTATTGTAATCTGATATGGGCATCCAATTACACATCAAGACTATAGAAGATCAACTCTCCTTCAAAACAGAGCTCTTCGGGTCATTATTAATAATCCACAGCACTCTTCAAAAAATTTTGTAGCGGACCTGGCATACCAACAAACACGCATTTCAAAACAGATAACCTTTGAGCAGATAAACTATTAACAAACCAGTTAATTTATGCACAAATAAGCATATAAACAATTGCCTTATTCATCATTTAACAATTACTTCGAATCCACGTCTGAAACGAATCCTTACGTTGTACGTTCCTCAGCTAATTACAGGTCCATAATTATACAATAGCTATTATATATGTACCAACGCCCGTGGGTTTTAAATTAGAAGTGCAGGCCCTAGGATATGGAATAGCATTCCCAATGACATACGATGCCTAAACAATATACACCAATTCAAGCGTAGACTGAGTGTCTATCTGATTACCAATGATAAAAGTTTGTTTATTATGTGTGCTAGTTAACTGGCTATGAATTAATTAAGATTAAACAATAAGTCTAGTAATTACAGTTATTCAGTTCACCGCCCAAAATAACATCATGATGTTAGGTTGACCCTACTAGTTAGGACTAGTTCCCTTTAGGGTTCGTTTGTATTCCCATTGTTTCGCAGTGATTATTCAAATGATTGTAATTATAAAGTTGTGTTCTTCTGTTGCTGTCGGAAACAATAAAACCTATGGTTATGGTGATGGTTATTAATATGTTCAAGCCATAGTCATCTCTCGGGGGGGGGCGATAGCGCATTGGATAACATCTGGCGTAGAATGCGAGAGGTACAGAGATCGAGTCCCATAGGCGGACATGCTTTGTAGGCTGCAATTTGCAGGCTGTCTGTTCTGTTAGTAGTTAAGGTTTATCGCATAACATGTACTTGTACAGCGCAGTGCGTTTGCAGGCGATTAATTAAAGAATTATTATTATTATTATTATGGTTATGGTGATGGTTATTAATATGTTCAAGCCCTAGTCATCTCTCGCCTTGACTACTTCAACTCTGTCCTATGCTGTCTTCCTTCGTTGACATTACAACCCTATCATCTGTTCTACACACGGCCGCTCGTCTAATAAAAGGTCTTGGTGGTAGAGATCACATCACACCATCCATGCAACAAGTACACTCGCCCGTATCGCCTTCAAATTCCCTCCTCATGTACCATATCCACTTTGGAATCTCTCCCTCGTACAAGACATCCATGGTCACGCCATGTTCTGCTACAAATTCTAGAGGACTCCGATTGGCCACACGAGGGGATTATACTGTACCTCGCACCAACCGGAAGTTTGGTAGTCTCGGTATCAGGACCCACAGAATGGAACACTCTTCCAAGTTCCAACTACAGTCCGTCAATGCCCATCTGTTGTTCAATTTAAATTTAAATTTAAAACTCATCCATTCACATTGCACTATGACTAGGAATGCAGCGCAATGCGCTTTTGTGCAAGACTTTAGTTTTATTGTATTGTATTGTATTGTAACTATAACTATGTATGTATGTATGTATGTATGTATGTATGTATGTATGTATGTATGTATGTATGTATGTATGTATGTATGTATGTATGTATGTATGTATGTATGTATGTATGTATGTATGTATGTATGTATGTATGTATGTATGTACAGTGTACTTATTAATGACAATAAACTTTCGCATTCATGTAAACAAACGCTCACATGACGTCACAGACACACTGTGTCGTAGGAAATGCTCAAACTCCGCCACTGTCCTCACTCTGGTAGTGCTAGTCCCACGCCTCAAAAAAGCAGGAGGTCGACGTCAAGGGCCTTGACAGCCATAAGATGTCGTGTCGGTAAAACACTGGAAATACTGGGAACTATTACTAATGAATGCTGATGATTATTCGTGTTTCTAGTCTCTAGATGTGTAAAACTCATGAATATTTATGTTTCTAGATATGAAAGCCTCATGAATTTTCAAGTTTCTAGATGCGATAGCCTCATTAGCGTTTATGTTTCTAGAGGCTAAACTACTCGTGAATATTTCACGTTTGAGAAGACTCATAATTAATCATGTTATTAAATGCGGAACCTCATGAATATTCATGTTCTAGGTGCAAAAAACCTGATGAATATTCATGTTTCCAGATGTGAAAACCTTAAAATAGTCATGTTTCTAGATGCGAAAGCCTCATGAATATTCGTGTATCTAGAATTCTAGATGCGAAAACAATCATGAATATTCACGTTTAAGAAAACTCATGCGAAAAAATGAATATTCATGTTTCTAGATGCGGAAAACTCATGAATATTCATGTTTCTAGATTCGAGAGACCCGGATGACGATGGCGACGGTATCCCGGACACTCTGGAGCGGACGTTAAAGGGAATCGACCTCTACTCGGACACCGATCGCGACGGAGTCCCGGACTACCTCGATACGGACGACGATAACGACAATATTCCGGACTTCCGCGACCACGACGATAACGGCGACGGTATTCCGGACGCCAAGCAGGACAAAGATCGCGACGGTATCACGGACTACCTCGACGCCGACGACGACGGTAACGGAGTGGCGGACGTCCTGGAGCGACGGGATACGGATGGCGACGGTACACCGGACGGTCAGGACAAGGACGACGATAACGATGGAGTTCCGGACGCCAAGGATCCTGACTCCGACGGAGATGGAATCCCGGACATCCTGGATCCGGATTTTCGAGATACGGATGACGACGGAGTCCCGGATATCATGGATGAAGATGACGATAATGACGGTACACCGGATCATCTGGACACCGACGATGACGGTGACGGTATTCCGGACGACGTGGATCCGGATACGAGGGATACGGACGGCGATGGACTCCCGGATTTCTTAGATCCGGATGACGATAACGACGGTATACCGGATTACCAGGATGCCGATAAGGACGGAGACGGCATTACCGACATCTATGATTTCGACTACAAGGATTCGGACCTGGACGGACTTCCGGATTACCTGGATGACGATGACGATAACGACGGGGTTCCGGATAAATTGGACGCGGATGATGATGGAGATGGAATCCCGGATGTTCTGGATCTCGACAGCAGGTAAAACTCAACCTACCACTTACCTAAACTCTACCTTACCTTATAATACACCTGTTTACCTAACCCCATCTGACATTACCTAAACTTACGCCACTTTCTAGCAAGTTATGTTGTCTCGCCTTACCATACCTCATATTACTTAATGTTACATTGGCTCACCTTCACATAACATCTATCTTCCTTAACCTACCTTAACTTAACTTATTTTAGCTTGACTCAATTTGTTTTTACCTTGAGTTGACTTATTTTACCTTGACCTATTTTACCTTGACTTGTTTAACCTTACCTAGCCGTATACCTCACGTGACCTTTAACAAGTTTATTACATAATTTTCTGACCCCGGAGATACAGAGCGAGACAGAGAGACACACACACATACAGACAGACACACAGAGAGACACAGAGAGACAGGCACACAGACAGACGGAACGGAGAGGTTGAATCTTTTAATATACCCCTTCATTGTCGTTGCTATAGTTACTGCCGCCTCCTTCAGATCATTGCGGCAATTAGCTTATTTCTGCCTCTGTGTATGTCTGTCTGTCTGTCTCGGTCGCTGAAAACAAGGCTTTTATGAAGATGTAGTAAGGCTATACCGAACTTTACGACGGAACAACGTCTCGTCCCAAGTGGCCTTCTCTGAATTTCTGTCTTCCGTTTGTCTGCCTCTGTCTGTCTGTCTGTCTGTATGTCTGTCTGTCTGTATGTATGTCTGTCTGTCTGTCTGTCTGCGTTTCTCGTTATGTGTCTGGTCTGTCTGTATGCATGTCCATATGTCTATCTATCTGCATACCTGTCTGTTGGTCTGCCCATGTCGGCATCCGTCCGTCCGTCCGTCCGTCCGTCTGCCTGACTGACTGACTATCTCTTTGAATGCCTGCTTCTCTGTCCTCCTGTCTGTCTGTCTGTCTGTCTCTGTGTCTGTCCGACTGTATTCTGCGTAAATGGTAATGTCAACAACTACACCAGCATCATCATCCACAACAACGGCAGCAATGATGATGATGATCATCATCACTAGACAAATAATTAGATCAATCGTTTCAAGATCCAAAGAAAAACAGATATATATAAATACATGAGTACATTCATAGGTGGTTAGACAAACAGGCAGAAGACAGACAGACAGACAGACAGACAGACATACAGACAGGTGGATATACACACATACATACAGACTGACTGACAGAGAGATTGGTAGACAGACAGACATATAAGATAGACAGACAGACAGAGACACAGAAAGATAGACAGACAGACAGAAACACAGACAGATAGATAGATAAATAGAAAGACAGACAGACAGACGAGGAGATACATAGCTATTTTACTACATGCATACATTGCATATATACAGGGTGCGGCAAAATAAAGTAATCCTCTGCAGTGTTTGGTTGATATCTCAAGAACGAAGTTGGATTTTTATAAGAAAATTTACACGGCCATTGGTCATTCATATCTACGTACAATTGCCAAATTACATTATATTATCACAACAATTGACTAAGTTATGCTATTTGAACAGAGACAAGCCCACGCTTTATAACGTGCAAATTTTACGGTTGCGTTATTGGTTGTACTGTAGCATTTATTATGAAAACAAAAAACAGGGCACCAGCTTAAAAGCAACGTCATCACAGTGGCGTAAATTCATCTGGCAGAGGAACTTGTAAATAAAGAACTCATATTTAGCTAATATTGTTGTTAAAAAAAAGACAATCGCCGAGTTGAAAGCCGCTTTGCAGTCAATATGGGACGATATGCCACAGGCGCCGATCAACAAGGCCATCAAGAACTTTACCAAACGGCTGAAGGCATGCGTGCAGGCCAATGGTGGACACTTTGAACACTTAATGTAAAATTGAAAGTGCAATTCGTAAAGCTTTGTTGTAAAAATATTTCAAGTTGTACCATTTATTTTTCTTGTTTCTTTACAAAGTAACTATTTTTAACCATGTAAAATCGTGGGGGGTGTCGTGTTTGAAATAACATAACTTTGTCATATTTCAAGATTGTTAAATAACATTTGGAAGTTATATGTAGATGTGAACAGACAATATCATTACCAAGTTTTATAGAAAAATTCTAAGCGGTTGCTACAGAATTTGCAACACACTGCAGGGGATTACTTTATTTTTCCGCACCCTGTACAATACATCTAGATATGATATAAATTAAATGAATTAATAAATAAAATCAATTAACAAACAGACTGAGTTAATAAAACCAACCACCTGTGTCTTGTGCCTCATAGAGATACGGATGGGGATGGCGTTCCGGACAACTTCGATCCGGACGATGATGGCGACCATATTCCGGATGCTGTCGACCTGGATGACGATGGAGACAACATCCCGGATCTCTACGATCCGGATCAGGTGGACACGGACGGTGACGGACTTCCGGATTCACTGGACGATGACGATGACAATGACGGAATCCTCGACCGTGACGATCCGGACGATAACGGAAATGGAATCACGGATCTCTTCGAAGCCCGTCTTGGGATGATTGATCGCACGGTTGATACGGATAGGGATGGAATACCCGACTATCTGGATCCGGATGACGACAACGATGGAAAGCCGGATCATAAAGGTCAGAGGTTGAAATAGGTCGAAGGTCAGGAGAGATCTGGGTCGGTTTTTGTCTGAGGTGAGACTGGGTCAAAGGTCAGGAGAGATCTGGGTCTGTTTGGGTCTGAGGTGAAACTAGGTCAGAGGCCGGGCGAGATCTGGGTCGGTTTGGGTATGAGGTGAAACTAGGTCAAAAGTCGGGAGAGATCTAGTTTGGTTTGGGTATTGCATTGTATTGTATTGTATTGTATTGTATATGGGCATTTATAAAGCGCCTCTCGTGGTATAGATCATTCAGAGGCGCTCCCAGTGCGCGAAACCCCGAGAGAAAAAGCAGGATTTAAGGTGAGAAAAGGAAGAAGCAACGCTACTAGAGAGAATGGTGGTGCGGACAGAAGAGGAAGCCGGTTCCAAAGTGAGGGACCTACGCAGGCAAAGGACCTGGATTGAGCCATAGTTGTCCTGACACAAGGAACTAAGAGGTCAAGACGATCAGAAGATCGGAGAGGACGCAGCGAGGTCGAAGGTCAGGAGAGATCTGGTTCGGTTTGGGTATGAGGTGAAACTAGGTCGAAGGTCAGGAGAGATCTGGGTCGGTTTTGTCCTAGATAAACTCTAGGGTACTTTAATCCCCAAACTCAACCTCGTATTACTCTATACCTCACTTTATACCTCATACCTCGAACTTCACCTCAGTTTCCAACACAGACTCGTAATTTACCTCATCGTAATGCAACCCTAGGATAAGGCTAGGAATGATGTCTTACCTACAAATACGAGATCTTGTTCTTGGTTCTTTTCTAACCAGATAACGATAACAACAACGATGGTATCCATGACAACAAGCAGGACTCGGACCTCGACGGAATCCCGGATTACCTTGACGCGGACGACGACGGTGACGGTATCCCGGACGTCCTCGATCCGGACGAGAAAGACTCGGACAGCGACGGTATTCCGGACGTCCTTGACACTGACGACGATAACGATCGCATTCCGGACATCACGGACAAGGACGATGACGGTGACGGTATCCCGGATTACCTTGATCCGGATCACAAGGACACGGACCGTGACGGTATCCCGGACTGCACCGACACGGACGACGATAACGACGGTATTCCGGACGCGCTGGACTCGGACGATGACGGTGACGGTATTCCGGACTACGTGGATCCGGATCGAAGGGATACCGATGGCGACGGTATTCCGGATCATCGCGATAACGATGACGATAACGACGGTATCCCTGACGGATTCGACGGAGACGATGACGGAGACGGCATCCCCGACTACCTTGATCCGCAGAACCGGGATACCGATAACGACGGTATAATCGATTACCTTGACCCGGACGACGATAACGACGGTATTCCCGACGATAAAGACGACGATGATGACGGTGATGGTATTCCGGATAGCCGCGACCCGGATCTCAAGGATTCCGACCATGACGGTATTCCGGATTCCCTGGACAACGACGACGATAACGACGGTATCCCTGACGAACATGACCTTGACGATGACGGTGACGGTATTCCCGACAAGGTCGACCCGGATCTTGACGACTCCGACGGTGACGGTATCCCAGATTACCTTGACAACGATGACGATAACGACGGTATCCCTGACGACGAAGATGACGATGACGATGGCGATGGGATTCCGGACGAGAACGATCCGGATTCGATAGACAAGGATGGGGACGGAATTCCGGATTACCTTGACAACGATGACGATAACGACGGCATCCCGGATCACCTGGATGACGACGATGACGGTGATGGTATCCCAGATTCAAGGGATCCGGATAAAATCGATACGGATGGAGATGGAATTCCGGATCATTTGGACGATGATGATGACGGTGACGGAATCCCGGATGACAAAGAGAAACATCTCAAATCAAAAGACAAACACAAGGTAAGAGCCACTGAAACACACCGAAACGGCGGTAAAACAATGGTAAAACAACGGAAAAATAGTCAAACTAAAACACTGAAGGTGAGAGTCGTGGAATCGCACACTGAAACACACCGAAATGACGGTAAATCAACGGTAAAACAACGCTGAAACAACGGTAAATCAACTGTAAAGCAGTCAAACTTAAATACAGATGATGAGAGTCGAGGAAACACAAACTGAAACACACTCAAACGACGGTAAATCATCTGTGAAACAACGCTTAAACAACGGTAAAACAACGATTAAAGCAGTCAAACCAAAACACTGAAGATGAGAGTTGTGGAAACACACACTGAAGCACATCGAAACGGCGGTAAAACAACGGTGAAACAGCGGTAAGAAAACGATAAAAGCATGCAGTCGAACCGAAACATTGTTATCGCATTCGCAGACATTTTCCAAAATTTCTTTTTCTCTTCATTATCGTCATTTTTCATCTGTGATGTCCAGTTTAAATTTTCTAAGTTTCAGTTAACCACAGACGGAAACAAGACTTTAGTAAAACTCATAATTTCTTCCTGATTGTCACTTTAAAGCTTGGATAAAGAAGGAGAATGGCGCTAATCATCTTTTCTTTTTCATGACACAGCGTCGTTAACGAGCAACTATATAATAATTGAAAGTTAAAATGCAGTTTTATAGCGAAATTAAAAGGTGGCGGTCAACGGACCTGGCTGCCGCAAGATGTCGCTAACACCTGATAGTAGGCCCTACGTCGAAACGAACTCCGTGCCACGACAGCCAGGTAGTGGCAGTCCAAAGCATGCAAAAAAGGAGGAGGGCAACGTCAACGGCCTTTTATTGCCATAAGATGTCGTTAAACTCTGGGAACTGCAATTATTAAATTAGGCCTACACACCTTTAAAACGCTTTCAGTTTACGCTAGATATGTACGATGATAATTCATTAATTTAATACAATGATTATGAAGGCGTCGTTAAGTAAACGTTACAAAACATTAATTTAATTAATTATTAAGAATATAAACAGTAAAAGGTCAAGAAGAACGAAGAAAGAGGCGAAAGAAGGAAAAAACAAATATTAAAGATCACCTATAATGAAAAAACATATAAATAACAGACTAAATTCCCATGGGCACTTATTCCTGCGCTATATAACCAAGACAGGGGAGGGGAGCAAGCCCAACTCCGCTGCGTGAGCAGAGGAAAAAGCCAATCTCCAGTCAGCCCAACGGGGTCTTCTGGTTGGGTAGCCGACCGCCGGCACATCTATCTTGGAACCCAGACCCATAGCCAGTGATGGGCAATAGTTAACTAAAAAGTTGCTAACTTTTAGTTTAACTAAAAAATTTTAGTTAAGGATGAAGTTTAACTAAAATAAAATAGTTTAGTTAAAACCATAGTTTAACTAAAAAATTTTAGTTGCTAACTAAAAAGTTTAGCTAAAAAAATCAGCAATATGCAACTATTTTTCCACAATGAATACTGAACACTGTCGACAAAAAAACATTTTAACACTGCATGGTTTTAGCATTAACAGCCCGTGTTTTCAAATTCATACACTACTTACAGTATGCCTGTAACTGTATGCTAGAACAGTACACATTGCATAGTTTGAAGGTGAAATTGTCATTGACTCTCTGCATTGTTACAGTTCACTTAACCTCTGTTATTGTGAATATGTTTGTTGTAAAAAGTTGGAAAAAAGTTGGAAAAAGTTAAACTACTTTTTTTAGTTTAGTTAACTAATTTCCAAAATCAGTTGCCAACTTTAGTTAAACTATTTTATTTTAGTTGGAAAATAGTTTTAGTTTAACTAAAAAAAAAAGTTTAGTGCCCATCACTGCCCATAGCTTAGCATATTGTCTCAGTACAGTGTTTTGTAATAACGCCATATCATCTTCGACTTGACGGCGTCGTTAAATAAACGTTATCAATTAATGTATTAAATTTCCTTATTTCCAAACAGTTACTTAATCGATCGTGTTTCTTTCTTTTCAGAAGCGGAAGGAACTATAAAGATACCGAAAGAGGAAACCCGCCATTGCTTTGTCCCATTGTTTCGCTCGCCTGCACTTTACCGATCCATTCGCTAGAGGGCGCAACAGTGGAAATCGCGACCTCTGTTGAATGCAACATAAATCGAAGCGCTCCATCTGGCGACTGTTCTCCTGGTGACGCAAACAATCCTTCGGGCCCGATAACAACAGTTTTTTTTAATTTTCGTTGCGGGGTTACTCCCTTAAAGAAGGAACTAAAGCCGTAGAAAACACCCCTATTTTTCATAATAATGTCACTTTAAAGTTTTGGCCATTCTAATTTCGTTGATGCTTGGTTAGCCGCCTGTAACAGTGCTCACTGTTAGTGATAAGTAGTAAGTCAACGTCAACGGTAATATCAGCCGCAAGATGTCGTTAAACACTAAAGAGATAATGAAGGCGGTATAAAAATTGAATTGAAACATACATCATACATACATACTTACATAGGAGCCTGCATACAAAGATGATTATAATGGTGATCATAGTAGGGCCTATCTAAAACACTTTTGCTACAACCACTACTACTATAACTAACACCACCAACATTACCACCTACTACCACTCTACTACTACTAGGCCTACTAATACTAATACTCGCACTAACACTACAACTACTATTAGTGCCACTACTACAACAACAAAAGCAACAACTACTACTATTGCTGCTGGTACAAGTGCTACCTACAGTAACCTACTGCTAGTACTCCAAATATTACTAGTACTACCCCCTACTGTTACTTCCACTACCACCGCTACTACTACTACTACTACTACTACTACTACTACTACTACTACTACTACTACTACTACTACTACTACTACTACTATTACTATACTACTTCAACGACTACTCTTACAGTTACTACGACAATAACAAATCAACAATAACTAATACTACAGCGTACAACAGCAACAGCTGCTACTACTACCGCTGCTGCTGTCAAATTTTTGCTACAACTGCACCACTGCTGCTAATAGGCCTACTGCACTTTTGATTATAGGAAATTTATGTTTGACAGTCAACGCGCTTTCTAGATTCTACTGCCAGTAATGGCTGTTTGTGACAGTTATTAATGCTCCCAGGACATTCTTAGACTAACATTGTCTGGCAGCGAAGCACGCTGTGTTTCTGTATGTTGGTTTCGGCATACAGACGTACGCTTAATTGTAATGCCGAGTGAAACCAGAAACCATAGTGGCTATGCACAACGATCATATATACGCAACAGTGTCTGGTAGCAATGATACAGTCGCGTCTGTTGACGGTGACCAGACATAATGCATGACAGTTACTCCAGTTTATTACCAGACATAAAGGAAGGCTAACTGGCCACATTAGTCTTATTGTCGCTAGACACTGTAGTACTGTACATTTAATCCACGCAAAATCGAAGTTAAAAACTCCACCCCAGTTTTAAATGAGCACTCTATTGTGATAAAAAGTTTTAATGGAAATCTGCAGTTTCTATCAATCTATTACTCTCAAATCAAATCAAATCAAATCAAATCAGTCTTTATTGTACCGTGAGCAGTGCATGTAACATCATACAATCTAAAACATTAAAACATTCACATTGAAACATTCACTGTTATTACATTAATTAAAAAGGTAAATTAACACAATAAGCACTGATCATGGAATAAGGGCGACCCAAAAGGGGCGCAGGCCCCGCTAGGTTAGGGTAACCCACATTCCGAATTACATACGGATGGTGGGTGCATTATTATTAACAGAATTCGTAGTAAGGATCACAGAATCAGCGCGTGCTACTCATAACACAGGCAGATGACAATCAGTTGGCAAAGCTGGATCAGTAGGCCTAATATTAACCCAAGCAAACAAAATCTTTTGAGTTTAATTGATTTCATATTTTCCACCTACTAGGCTCCTTTGGTTTCAAATATGTTATCCATCGATTTAAAAAAATCCAATTTTGTAGTAAGGTTTCGAATGCTCAGTGGTATACTATTCCATATCCTAAGTCCAATAGAACGAAGTGAGAATCGATAATAGTTAGTTCTTGTATATATTTCAGAGACCCCGATGGCAGATCTTGTAAAATGATCATGTATTTCAGTTGTTTTAGTAAAAAATTTAGAAAAAGAATTTGGCAACAGATTATTTAGATAATTATACAAAAAGATACCAACTTGAATCGTATGTATATCATGAAATTTTATGATATTATATTCCGTAAATCTAGTTTTAAATATAGAAATGTCGAATATTCGAGTTTAGTTTTAATTTTCGTCTGAGAGTTCGATATGAATTTTAATGGCACCGATTCCTTTCAGTTTAATTTCCGTTTCAGTTTAATTTCAGTTTCAGTTCCAGTTTCGGTTTCAGTTTCATTTCGAGCTGTATTCACACAAGAAGTTAGAAATTTGGAAATTAGTCTAGTGGTTAGCGATTTCCACCGAAGATTTACATTTACATTATGTATTAGCTTCCATGTTACAGATCTCTTAACTCTACCAAGCAGTCTGTTTTTTTAATGTGACTGCCCAACCACTTAGCTCTGAGCTTCCTGATACTAAAGGACCAGGACTCCTAAACTTTCTCTGAAACCATCAGTTGAACAACGTAGGCCTACTGTATTATCGCTTGACTTCTGACTAGTGTTCATTTTCATAATAGGCCTAATTAATAAAACATCAGTCAGATGACATATACTGTCACTTTAGTCAACTACTTACTTTAGTTACAATTCTGTCCCTTGACGAGAAAGCAGAGTTGAGCTGTTAGCCCTCATAGAGTAATGTTATCAATTAATAATAAATATATATATATTGTCCTAACTAACAAGGCCAGCAGTAAGACTATCTCAATTAAAACAACAACTGGATACAGTGCAGTTTGCATTATGCGGATGTTTCGCTGAAACGAATGAAAATTCGTTATATATGCCAAGAATATGATGGCGTAGAAACTTAATCTGGATCTGTGGACATCTTTAGGCGTTCGCAAGATACTGAAGACCGTCAAACAGAAAAGACATTTAGAGTCAGCTGTTGAGGATTGTTGCTTGATGTTGCTAAATAGCAGGACATGCATAAATTATAGATCTTGACTAATAATAAACTAGTCGTGCATTAGGGGCCTGATACACAAAGTTATATCAATTCTCAGAGGATGGAACTTCTCGTAATTGCAATCCTACTAACTCTTACAGGTCAGTGGATATAGGTTACTCATGCATTCAACTACTATAATCTTTTTAAATGTTCGTCTTGAGCCGGGAAAATTTCTATCTTGTTATTCGACACTAAAATTATGTCAATCTCCCTAATGGAAACCTGCAGAAACATGTCTCAGTTGATCTTCCTGGTTGCATGAACTTTTTAGATCTCGCAATGGAGGCAAATGTTGAAGTATAGAACTATTGAAAATGCATGATCTAGATAGTAAATGGGATTAATTTAAAGTCGGGACACAATGCTCTACAAAAGCGTCAGAGCATGGTTTAAATTATTTCTTGGTAAAATAAGAGGACGAAAGTCAAGAAACTAACTTCATTGTTGACCATCTTTCAATTCGCTTAAGACTCATTGATGAAATGCATATGCAGCGATATCTGTTAGGAGACTTCAACATAAATCTTACTGAATCTGACTCTCACTTTCAAATTTCTTGACTCAAATCCTTTCTAGGCCCTAGTATAATTTTGGTCTCTGAATGACGCGCCAACTTGAATTAGGCTACACCAGCAACTGCGACGCTTAAAGACAACATAATTTTATTATATTCTAAATCATTGACTGTTCTCTAGATCACGTTGGTGTATTTTGTTGAGGCATCATTGATACTTATATGTTTCTATTCATTTCAAAGGTTTAAAATGTAAACCTCAATAGAAACAAACACTTGAAATATTGCCCTAAATCTGTTGTTTACCAGTCTTTGTATAAACAGGTCCTTGATTAACAGAAACTGGACGAAGTGTTTAAAAATTAAACCCCGGCATAGAATACGAACATGGGCGGCGATCCCGGGTGGGTCGAGGGGGACAAGACCTCCCCACCTTTAAGAGTGGGGGGACACGCCATACATCGGACCCCCCCCAAATTTTGAAGAAACACCAAAAAAAGGTCATCAAATTTTGTAGTGATGAGGTTAAGAAATTTGCTCGCGCGTGAGCGCGAAAATTTTTTTGGACCTTTTTTTGACCAGATCAGTTCAAAACTCTTTTTTGACCAGATCAGTTCCAAAATGTCCCCCCCCACCTTTCGAACAAGATCGCCGCCACTGCATACGAAGTCTTTATTGCGATAAAGAAATGATATTAATTCCGAAATGTTTCGTCAAAAATTAAACACTACGCCGATTTAACAGTAGGGTAATTCTAAACCATGGTTAACGCCCTCAATGCTGTATTTTTGTATACTAAAAACTAGAGGTATGCGACAGGTATTCCAAAATAAAGCTACATGATTATCTCGAAAAATTTAAATTAATTAACTGATATTCTTTAATTGCCATTCGGACAATCAATACTACGCCTCAGAAATGCTATCGATGGTCAAGGTCATCTATAATAGACGATTATTAAAGAAGATGTAAATAGGAAAAAAAATTGCACGTGTCAAAGCTGATGATATTATTCACAGAGTGAATTAGAAGAAGTGCTGCTCTATTAAGCTTCATTTACTTAGAATAACTGAAACTCTGACAATAATCTAATCAAATCCAACGCAGTATAATCCGTGCTTATCCAAATAATCTAGTGTACAGCGGGGCATCAACTAAAAATCAATTTCTTCCATACTGAGCGAATGCAAAGGACCAGGTGAAACTCTGCAAATCAACTCCACGCAGTGGCGGCGCTACCACGGGTCGCGGTGGGTCATTTGACCTGCCTTTTTACTCTTGACCTGCATTGTGTCCTGCTTACTACCTCCTGCTGTGTAAAATTCCTTGGTATTTTTAATAACTTTTTCACATTTAGAACATCAGCGTCTTCCCATAACATCACTAGTGAACTATTAAATCTAAACGACTTTTTAAAGCTTTATCTAGTATTTCAATAGAAGTCTAGGGCCTATGTTGTAAACTCTAAAATTGAAATGCTTCTACGACCTGCTGAATAAATCCCATGACCCTAACGCGACCTGCTGAAATTGTAGGCCCTATATAGCTGGCGCCGCCACTGACTCCACGTGTTTTATCTAAATGCTGGCGACATAAACAGATTATGTTTTCACGTAATGACATGATTCCAACACTCAATAGGCTATAAATTGTTTTCACTTACTTTTAGGTGCACAAAGAAGTGGATTGGAAGGACCTGAGAACACATTGAGTGTTGTTGGCTCAAACGTTACCTTGAAATGTTCATATCCGTCTAGAAACTGTAGTGGAATTGACTGGCAGAAATATATTAATGGTGACTACCAGATGACAGTTTTCAGATATCCTGGAGGAATACTCAACGCTGATAGAGGTCGATACAGCATCGAAAGTTCATCCGGTTGTGATTTGGTTATTAAAAACGTTGAACTGACAGACGCCGGACGATTCATCTGTAGAGCTCTCATTCCATCAAACACAGTCGAAAAAAGTGCTCATCTTATTATACTGAGTAAGTTATTGTTTCAAGTCATGTGTTTAGCTCTCATTTATAAGCAATGCCGCTTCTAAGCATAGGCTAAAAAAGCTACAGCTTAGGACCTCACAATCCGCAGAGCCCTAAAATATGCAGAATTTTGGGGCTTTTAAAAATTGTATGCGTACTTTATATAAACATAAATATATTATATATATATATATATATATATATATATATATATATATATATATATATATATATATATATATAAAGATAAATGCTTCAATGACGAAAGTTATGACCAACACCGATGAGGTCCTTGAGGTTTTCGTTGCAGGCGTTGGGCTCAAACAAGTTGATAACTTTACATATTTGGGTAGCAAAATTTCAAGCGACGCAAAGTGTTCAGGCGATATTAAGTCCAGGCTGGCCATGGGTATGGCAGTCATGGTGAGGCTCACGAAGGTCTGGAAAAACAAATCCATCAGCACCCAAACCAAGCTCCGCTTGATGAAATCCCTGGTGTGGTCAGTCGCAACTTATGGTTGCGAATCATGGACGCTAAAAAAAGCTGAGGAAGAGCAAATTCAAATTTTTGAGAATAAATGCATTCGAAAGCTTTTGCACATCTCCTGGACGCTCAAGCTTACTACAGAGCAAGTTTATCGGCTTGCTAGAACTCCCCCCGAACTCTTGGGTTCCGTCAAGGCTCGCAAACTCTCCTATTTCGGTCATATCCAGGCCCGCCGAGAGGGGGGCAGGGGGGGGCAAATGCCCAGGGGCCCGGCGATTTTCCAGCGATTTTTAGGGGCCCGGGCCGGGGCCGTAATCAACTTTTCTCATAAAGCCTAATCATAGTTTAGGGACCCGTGACTGCCCTGCCTAGGGGCCCGGAATTTCTGTCGGTGGCCCTGGTCATATCATCAGGCTCCCTCAGGATTCCTTAGAAAATGCCATCATGCTGGGTCACGTTGAAGGATATCGACGCCGTGGAAGACCACGAATTAACTGGATAGACAACATTCTTTCCTGGTCCCATCTTTCTGGATCTTATCTTCTCGCTGCTGCACGCAACAGGCGCCAGTGGAGAACCCTAGTCCATGCATGTGACCAACCGTCGCGCAGCGACGTCGGTGTTTGACATGACATGACATATATATAACATAACATAACATAACATAACATAACATAACATAGCATAACATCTGTCTTTATTGCATCCAATGACAACATTTGACAGTCATTTACAACAACAAAATTTTTATATAATTAGTACAGAATCAGTAAACTCAGTGACTATGAATTACAAGGTAAAAGAATTAATACTTATGCAACTTCCCATTTCTTCATATCCTCTTCTAACAGGTGAGTTTACGCAGTTGATCGATTTCTTGTAGTCCTGTAATATTGGCTTAGCTGAGTTTATGCAGTTGATTGAGTTCTTGTAGTCACAAGAGGCAATGGGCGCCCCTAAGGGACCTAGATCCCGCTGACCGGGGATGCCCTGCTAATAGCTAATTACAATTTTAAAGGATGGCACAGCATGGTTGCTCCCCTCACGGTAGCACAATCCAGTACCTAGCTCAATCGTCTTACTCCCTCCCTGCTTGGAGGGGCTTAATACTTATGGCTTAACTAATCTTAACTAAACTTAACTAACAGACCTTAAGTAACAACACTCACGAGCCGGGCCCCGTCTCCACCAAACCACTAAAGTCAAAATCAAATCGTGCTTTTTGGTTATTTACCCAGTATCATTACATGCGACAGAAGAAAGCTTTTTATTTGTTTCTTGAACAAATGCCTGTTCTGCAACGAACGAATTTCGACTGGGATCTGGTTCCAGATTAGCGAACATACAATTTTTGAAAGCCCCAAATTTAAGCAATTTAAAAAAGTTCTTTATATAAACATATATATATATATATATATATATATATATATATGTTTATATAAAGAACTTTTTTAAATTGCTTCTGTAACAAATTCCGTCTCGCCTGAATAAATGTATTCATTTGAAAATAATTTGAATTTTTCACTTTAAATTCTTTGCTATTGAAATAATAAATAGGCATATATGTTTTCAGGCTTTGTGAGACCTCCTAGTATCATTTTTTAACAAGGGACCACCAAACTTTCTATAGCTTGTAGCCTCACCAAGTCTAAATCCGGCACTGCTTATAAGAGTACATAAACTGGTCATTCAGTATAATTATAACAAGTACAAAAATGTGAAATTAAAATTTTCATTAAACATTCTATATATTTTATTATATTAGGATTCATAGTTGTTAAAGTTTTATAGGAGCGTTCTGATGTTTTATTAATTTCTTCATATTATACTGTGTAATTGTAGAGACTCAACCCAAATGTACGATAAATGCGTCTCACGATAATACAGTGGAAGGAGCTAGAGTGCGGTTGACATGTGAGGTGACATACAATGGAGCAAACAGAGCAACTATGATATGGAAACACGTGGATGATGCTCCGGCTGCTGTGAAAAATGGAATAACCATGAGTCGGTCTTACTCTGTTAATGCTTCTGCACCTGAGGTTCCATCATTCACCTGCATCACTTCATTTGCAGATGATAGTACGATTAATGGTCTGGCTACAAACATTCCAAATACTACTTGTGCAACACCTGCCATCAAAGTCCTCTGTAAGTAGTCATTCGTGATGTTGAAATCCAGTGATAATATTCATTTCTGTTTGTTTGCAAGGCATGCTTAGAAGAATGCAGTTGCTGAACATTTGAAAGGTTCAGGAATTTATTTGCATAATTTTTACACACAGATCAGATCTTTCATTGTTTCTTACTAGCCTGTAGTAGCCTGCCAAAGGTCTTTTAACTAACAGATCTTGATTACAGACTAGAGATGAGCACGGGCATAAAACCACGGCCTGTCCTGCTGACCCTACACCCTTCGTAAAATTTGTGGGATGAACCGGTCCGCCCGCCATAAATTCAGGCCGTGTTGAAGCCAATAGTTAATGACTGCATGATAAAATTGCCAATACTTTATATTTTTAATTACTATACACCTTCTGAAACTGTTATATGCTCATTGTTTGAAATTCTGCGATTGAAGTGATTTTTGTTCAAAGTCAGCTCTTATAAACTGATGAAATTTATAACTAAGATACCGGTACCAATGACTTGTTGTCAATGACTTTCACTTTGATAACTTCTAAAACATTAATTTTAATAAACCATTAAACTGTGGTGCTGCTTGTGTTTGATGGATTTTTTATGTTTTGCAAAGATTTCAAAATTTGGTATCACTGCGCTAGTATACAATCTGTTGTGAAGTATTTTTGGTCGATACACATGTGAACAATCTCTGGCCATTAATGCTGTACTCTACTAAACTCTACTGAAATGTATCCACAAACTATTGACATAGAAATGCAGCCGTCAATTATTATCGTACAAAACAAATGAGTACCGGTATGTGTCTATATTCTGTAACATATGTTTTTTATAAATAACAGCAAATCGCTACTCCAGTTTTAACATATAGACAGAAAAATATGAAAGGCAAGATAGCCCCCCCATTTCCAATAAATTTCCCGGCCTGTCCGCCACAACCTCGGCCCGGCCCAGCCCGTGAATCAAAGCTCATCTCTATCACAGACTATATGTGAGAAGAACTGCACTGGTAACCTACACAAAGTGGAGTTCGAGATCTTGATTCTTATGTGTAATTGTCTAGCAAGCGGTACTCCATTTTATCTTTGTGTCATAGTCTCTGGTCACAGATGTCTTCGCTCAATTCAGCAAGGCAACTTGGTTGTTACACCGATCTGCTGTACTTCCATGGTTCATCATTGCATAGAAATAGAAAGCATAGACATTTTTATATGGTCACATCGATCTAACATATATTGCCTAACAACCTGCGAAATGAATTCCTCAGCCTGTCTCTGCCTCTTTTCGACAAGCGCTTGAAGACCATTCGTGCTGGCGTGGGGAGCGCCTCTGAGTAGTTCCCTTGAAGGGGCGCTATATAAATCGTCGAATGAATGAATTCTATTCGATTGTGGTTTCACGTCATTATGTCCAGAGGCCTCTGATGAGTTTCTCTCGAAGTGGCGCCATAAAAATTTGCATTACAATTACAATCCTTGTCTAAAATATGTTTCAGATTCAGTTAGGAACGTTACTTTGTCGCCATCGTTTTCTAATTATCTTCCTGGAACCATCATTTCCTGTCTGGCAAAGGGACATCCATCACCAATATTCAAATGGGAGGAATTGGTAAACAATGGAACGCGTATAGATATTCAGAATGGCAGTCAATTTACTATGAACGATGCCAGTTCCAAGCAGTTCAGATGTGTTGCAATGAATGTCGTGAGGGACGAGAGCCACGGTGCAACTTCGCATAGGTTTCAAGTTAACAACACAGGTAGTACTAAGCCTCTTGCATTGATTTTTCATTCTGCTTCCTTCTGTTTCTTTTAACTAATAGTGCAGATATTGTATTCTACCACTCCAGCCACAACCACTAGCATAAAGATATTATTCCTATTCTGACTTTTATATCGTTGTGCACACGAGATGTCTTCACCACTCACTACTTTCTCTTGCCTAATTCTTTTTGTGTGTGCAACTGATAAAGTGGTGACAGTTTTTGTAGGTGTGGATTGGATGTTGGTTGACATATTGAGTAGTTTTCACCTCTGTGCTCATGAGGATCTGACCCTCAGTTCATCTTGCGAAACTTGCCAATTTCATGTTACGCATGTTGACAACCTTGTAAGAAGCCGTTGTCTGATTCTGAGGTAACTGTTTTTGTAGCCTACCGTGAAGAAATGTTTGCCAATGAGATTGCAGACAACTTCAAAAATTTCATATTTCTAGCATATTCTTCAGGTTATAGTGTAAATGAGAGAGTGCAGAGGCGTTAAGAAAGAGAGTTCAGTTACCGGTTCGAGAAGAGTTCGGTCGTTCTGCGAGGAGAGTTCGGTCGTTGTTGCGAGAAGCGTTGGTCGTTGTGTGAGGAGAGTTCGGTCGTTGTTGCGAGAAGCGTTGGTCGTTGTGTGAGGAGAGTTCGGTCGTTGGTGCGAGAAGCGTTGGTCGTTGTGTGAGGAGAGTTCGGTCGTTGGTGCGAGAAGAGTTCGGTCGTTGGTGTGAAGAAAGTTCGGTCGTTGGTGCGAACACAGTTCGGTCGCTGGTGCGAGAAGAGTTGGGTCGTAGGTGCGAGAAGAGTTCGGTCGTTGGTGCGAGAAGAGTTCGGTCGTAGGTGCGAGAAGAGTTCGGTCGTTGGTGCGAGAAGAGTTCGGTCGTAGGTGCGAGAAGAGTTGGGTCGTAGGTGCGAGAAGAGTTCGGTCGTTGGTGCGAGAAGAGTTCGGTCGTTGGTGTGAAGAAAGTTCGGTCGTTGGTGCGAACACAGTTCGGTCGCTGGTGCGAGAAGAGTTGGGTCGTAGGTGCGAGAAGAGTTCGGTCGTTGGTGCGAGAAGAGTTCGGTCGTAGGTGCGAGAAGAGTTCGGTCGTTGGTGCGAGAAGAGTTCGGTCGTAGGTGCGAGAAGAGTTGGGTCGTAGGTGCGAGAAGAGTTCGGTCGTTGGTGCGAGAAGAGTTCGGTCGTAGGTGCGAGAAGAGTTGGGTCGTTGGTGCGAAAAGAGTTGGGTCGTTGGTGCGAAAAGAGTTCAGTTATTGGCGCGAGGAGAGTTCAGTTGTTGGAGCATAATAGCCGTCGAAGCGATTACTAAATGAAGCATAACCCCGTAAAATAAATAATAATGTAGGCCCCAGTAATGTGGATAGGTTAATAATGATAATTAATTCGCTAGGTGGCGTGACTGGCGTATCAACCTAAACAGTCCAATTCCTAGTTAATAGTATATAGTTTTAAATTAACGCCATTTTAAAGTTAGTGCTCGTCGCATGGGACACATTTTACTTTAAAAAGTCCAAAATTCAGTTAAAATGTAAAAAAAAAACATATAAAGGTATAGCAATAGAATTGTTGTCACTAATATGTATGAGCATATATCGCCGTAAGACACATCAAAAGGGGTAGATATTAAATTCAAGTGTTTAAATTATAATAGACAGTCTGCCGTTGTTTGTTTTATTGACAGTCTTGTGAGTTTAAAGAATAAAGTTTTGTTGAAAGCGATCTGTTCTAACTTCTGTCACGAAAGAATCCGGGTCGCGCTGGGTTCCATATCCCTAGAACGAGAAATCTCAGCAAGCATGCAGCAATATACTGATTTATATATAACTTATTTCATTCATTCATTCATTCATTCATTCATTCATTTGAGCACTTATATAGCGCGTCTTCAAGGGGACTACTCAGAGGCGCTCCCGACTTCAGCACGAACAAAAAGAACAGTTTTTGACGCAATGTAGAAAGACTCGGGTTGGGTTTTCGGGAGGAGACGCAGCTCCAGTGGGAGCCCGTTCCAAACCACAGGACCAACCACCAAAAAGGCCCGATTTTGCATGGTGGCAGTACGAGCAAATGGCACAACAAGCACCCCCCTCTCCGCAGAGCGGAGTGAGCGACCACGGGTCTCACCGGCAGGTAGGCAGAGGGACCTCAGATATATGCTGGAGCGATGCCCAGCTGGCAGCGCCAGACCTAGGAGGCAATCCTATACTGGATGCGCAGGGTAACCGGTAGCCAGTGCAAGTCCCGGAGCATGAAGTCGGACACATGGTCAAACTTGGATATCCGACCAATAAGTCAATTTATCTATACATAGGCCTACATGCAAACATACATTACAGATATACACCCGTTAATTTGTGCATGTTTACCAAATTACCAGTGTTTGCTTCTACCATATCTCACCTTACCCATGGATCCAAAAACTATAATTATCGGATGTTCAATTGTTCATTGGATAATATTGTTTTGGATTTTAAAATGATTGCATGTCTGTTCTATGCTATTTTAGATAGGGGTTTTCGGGTATACCAATACCAGTGCCCTACCCGTACTCCCGGGTCGAGTAAGAGTCGAATAGGCCGTTTCACGGGTTGGTTCGGGCACGAGTAGGTTCGGGTACGGGTAGGAGTACCGCGGGTACAGGAATACCCGATTTTACCAGTACCGACGTGAAGTGTTGGTGTTACCTGTCTAAGTACCATGTGCCTGTATTGGCCATACTTATTATGTCCATGCCCCTTAGTGAAACTAGTAGTCATTAATAGATGTTTAAATTACAAAGTGTCACGTTTCCATTAAGAAATGGCAATGTTCTCACATAATTATATCTGTCTGAGTTTCTATCCCGACACACAGAGGTTCGTAGATCGCTGGAGCCGAGGCCCGTGATTCATTTGGGCCAGGCAATCCAGCAGTGTTGTTTTCCTTAGAGCAGGTAAGTAACATATTATTATTAAAAAGTAACAAATTATTATTTTTTTTCTCCAGGTACATATAATCCCTCAGGAGTCAGATACAATTATTATTATTATTTTTTATTATTATTACATTGTCCATTATTATTGACGCAGTACCCTCATATAAGCTGAAAGCCTTGTTTTCATAATACTATACATCATGTGCATTCTTAATGGCTAAGACATCGATGTCATTTCCAAAATCTGTAGTCACATGACTGACATAAGTGTTCAGTTTCTTATACAAATCAAGCTGTATAAACAAAAACTTAATGACTAAAACTGTTGGTATGTAATAGGATGAATGCAGCAGATATATATTAAAGAATCCAGTTACTTTTCTTTACAATGTCCAGGTAGCCATAACCTATAATCAGGAATCGTGATTGACTTAGGCCTACTACAGAACTATTTAAAAAACTTTTATTGTCATACTGAGACATTTTAATAGCCTACCTCAAGTAATTCCGGAAGATGGAGCATTACTAGAGGTTCAGTTGTATACCGTTTGCAGCTGAATTGAATACTGATGAATTTTGTCGTTTTGTTTGTTTGTTTTAGGTAAAAGAAGGTTAGCCGATTCATGTCTTTAATCGTCGTACACTTTCCTCTTTGTCTTTAGAGACTATTCCAAAACTAATTTCAGTTTTAATGAATTTAACTTAAGCATTTCGATAGCCTGTCGAAAAGTCATCTGTGCGTTGAACAAATTGAAATTGCCATTCCTATTTTGTCACATGCTACTGGGAACTCATAATTCGTAATCGTAATCGTTATCTCCAAACTTCTAAAGCGCTACCCGAAAGCCAAGCAGAGGGCGTGCACCAGCCTATTCACTAGCGATACGCAGAGGTTAAAGTGGGTGGGAACGCGTGGGAACGGCGTTCCCACTGCTCACTGCTCTCGAAATTCTTTGCTTGCGTTCCCATTGCTCACGCATGCATTCCAATGTAGGGGAGAGTGCTCCAAGATGCCCACGCTAAGGAGATTTGCGTTTTTCAACCGTGTAGATTGCAGGAGAAGTACAAGTTCGTACCCAATGCAAAGAGTGGTCATCAATAAAGCAATCAGAGCAAGTATACGTGTCAATTCAAAAACATAATTTTTGTAAATTAAAAAAAGTAGATGTCTTCAGACTGGGCATCTTAGGAACCCCATACTACAAGACGCCCACAGGATGGGCATCTTAGAACAATGGAAAATGACTAAAACAAATAGTGTGGCAATCCTGCAATTTTAGACTAAAGCAGTAAACTTTTAAATAAATCAAACAAACCTAACCATAAACTAAGGACCCTACAGCTACTAAGCAAATCAAGACATGGGCAGAAAAAATCTAAACTTATGTTGTAAGATGTTGTTGTCATTTTTATTGTCATACACAGTTAACGACAAAAGTCGAACACAAATCCTTTGGATGTCTCTCCATCTGTACACTCTTCATGACACCAACCCTTACACTTCCTGCATTCTATCCATTTCTCCCCAGCAGCACTATCACTGAAGCGTTCACCACACATCAGACATTTTAAATCTTCTTCGTAGTCATACTTGGGTTTGTTTTTAGCTGTCTTTCTTGGCTGAGTTTGCAGTTTGTCTTGTCTGCATGTAATTTTTTTATTTATTTATTCTTAGTTCCTTCATTTTGTTTTTGCTGCAACTGTCTCTGAAGATGCAGAGTCCTTACAGCTTACCACAGATTTTGTCTGTTTTGGCATTGTTTTCATCTTTGTCTTTCCTGCATTTTCTAGGACCTTCTTTTTATATGGTGAACTGTCTTTCTCACATAAATCATTTCAACAAGCTCCTAGAAAAACCATTTGTGCATTCTCACTATCACAATGAACAAGTATATGCTGCAAATAAAATTTAGGTCGATGTGGAAACAGTGACAGACAAATACGCACACCGTACCCTCACACAACTAGGTTTTAGCCATGTAAGAGTAATCAACATAGTCCACTGATGCAGCTTTGTAACACTAAAGCAACCTTGTAACGATATGGATGTGGTGCGGCGCCATAAAACTGTCGTTGTTATTAGAATTAAACGTCAACGATTAATCAGAAGCATCACCTCTTAAAATCACATGATCCGAAGATGATACTTTAAGACTCAAGGTATCAAAGACGCCCATGGGCATCTTGTAACCTCTGTGCTTCCTATACATTCAAGACGCCCATGGGCTTCTTGTAATTTTCGAGTCCCTCTCAATTGACGCCATTTTATTTCACTGGGTTAATGTTTACAAGTTTGAAAAAGGCATCAAAACAACTAAAAATGGACCCGAAATAAACGTTGAAATGCGCGCCTGAGTATTAAATAAGGCTACGGAGAAAATGAAGCAGTTTCATAAATGTGTACTTGCGCAAAAGTAGTCAAAATTGAAAAAATGTAATAATCACGCCAATATCTCGAATATTGAAATGCTGCTGCTAAGGAAGGTTCATAAGATGGCGCTACATGCAAAAACACGACTAAAATACG
>OY744613.1:2736265-2763765 GCA_963556255.1 Allolobophora icterica
CTGCCTGCGTGTATTACATAAGTCGGCGTTCCTCTAAATAGCTTCAGATGGTTTCAATAGCAGCAAAGCGCAACAGGTTATATTTACAGGTACTACTCACAGGTAATATAATTTTATACGGGCGATATTTACAGGTAATAGTTACAGGTAATGTTGGATTAGGTTGGATAGATTTACATGGAATAGGATAGGATTGTATCGGATCGCAACAAATCCGATTTCATTAGACTTGATGGTCTCTTAGACTCATTCGGCTACTTTCCGCTCTTGTTTCTCTGCATTTTCGTATTGACAAAATGGTTTAAAAATATTTAATTCCCTTTTTTACACCAGTGGATGCCCTCCCTCCCTTGACGTTTTGCACTGCCTCGCCTTTGAGCCATGCAAAAACTTCGTATTGAATCAAGGTTAGATTTATTAACCTTTATAGCGTGATGCAGTCGCATTTACCCTCTTGCGTAGACTAGTGGCAGCTTTCTCGCGGTTAAGCCGCGTGGGAATGTCGGGTTGAATCGATGGTGATTTCGCTAACCCCTTCCGTGATAGATCCACATTTGTTGATTTAATTATATAGGCGGCTGAGTATAGGCTTTGAATCGTAGTATACAGGGTTTGGTTGTTGTTGTTGTACGTTTGAGTTGCTGTGTTTCGTGTTGTTAAAGGGCAAAGGTTGTAAATATATTCCGCCGTAGCCTTGCTTCTAGTTCTCTGATCCATCGAATCTCTCCACTTGGCTTCTCCAATCGATTGTGGTTTTGGATAGCATGTTTGCTCGAAGCGACCAATGACTGTGATAACGGAGCTATCAAATCGTTTGATTACAATAGGCTAGATAGTTTAGAAACGGCGCTATAGAATCGTTGGATTATAATAGAATAGGTTGGATTAGATTGCTAAGTTCAGATTAGACCAAATAGACTATAATAGATTAGAACGACTAGTTCAGATCATACGAGATTAGATTAGATTTGGGTGGATTAGAGAGCGGCAGAAGACAGTTCTGTGTCGCCCCTTTCGCAGTGCTTAAATTGGTTTTGGACGTGGATAGAAAGCCATAATTGTGTTGACATTTCCTTCCTTGGATTCTGTCACGCACACCGATTTTCCCGGAACTTCTTGTGATCCATATCTTGAGAGGCGTTCGTGCGTACGCTCATTCCTCAAATGATGCGCCCTGGGCTAGAGAGTCTTTTCTCGAAAGAAGCGCTATATAAAAAGGTGATCCCGATTACGATAATGGGAGGCACAGTAAGCTGCGATACACGTAAATGTAACTGTAATAGTAACTAGCTGTAGGTGTAGGCCTAACTGTAACTTTAACTGTTACTGCAACAGTAACAGAAACTGTAACCGTAACAGTGACTGTAACTGTAACTGTAACAGTAACAATAACTGTAACTGTAACTGTAAAAATAAACTGTGCAACAGTAATTGTAACAGTAACTGTAACCGTAATTGTAATCACGACAATTTATGGGTCTGTATCATAGTCAGCCTCTTCAAAACTTCTCTATCTTGTAACCTGGCTTATCCGTTGGTGTGTGACTACTTTTTTGGGATTTCACAAAACCGGCCGTCGATTCATACGCCATCATTCTCATCAGACTCCTCTGTCAATCCTCAGGCTTTCGATTTGAAACTAAGTCCCACCTTTTCTGGAAAACCTAACCTAATTCAGGGCCTAAACGAGTGTGATTTATTTTATGATACAAAGTGTGCAGTTGACATTGTCGAGTGAGCAGCTGACTTGTCTGGAGTGGGCAGTGTGTAGTATGAATCTTTGAGAGATTGGCTCAAGTCAACTACGCACTATTTCACTCTAATACCTGAAATTGTACTTACCAATTCAAGTACAGTTTGAGGAGGAGTGTGTAGTTCACTGGCGTAAACTTGTCCAAAATATTGGGGGCATGGGGTCTGGACCAGAGGTGCAAAGAAAACAAGTTTTTCAAGATGAAAGTTGTGTTTTCGTTGTTTTGTTCGTATTTTTTTTGTTTTTATGGCTTTTGTTGTTTTGGTTGCTTTTAAGATTTTCGGATTTCGGATCACAAAAACCATGAAAAATGGCATGAACAAGAGCTCCAACTCAGTTTAGTTCAGTTGCCATTTCCGAAAATTAAAAATCGTTAAATCAAAATCAATGTCATTAAAATAACTTCTACAAAAATAAGAAATTTATTTTTAAACAAAAAAACAAATGTTGTGGTTTTCTTTTTCTTATGTGTTTGTTTAAAACCAAAAAACCGAAAAAAACCTTTTTCACCTCTGGTCTGGACAGTCAGCATAGGCTTCCGGTGTTACCTTTAATGCGTATGAAATGGGGCGTTTTGTTTACATGTAAATTTGTTTCATGTTGAAGATATTGAAGATAAAAATAAATTTTTGTTTTCAATATGAATTTCTGATAGTATTTCAGTTCTGTGTCTCTGTTTTTCTGTTTCTGAAGAAATTTGTCAATATTGAAACATAATATTTTAATATTTGAAGAAATTCTCCTCTCGATTTGGGGGGGGGCATTGCCCCGGCTCCTCAATTATTGGGGGGCACGTGCCCCGGCTGACCCCCAGAGTCTACGCCTATGGTGTAGTTGATATTGTCGATTATTTCAGGCGCTATCCTAACCTATCCATTCCACAGCATTCCAAGTTCTCTCATGCTCAGTAGAACTCACAGTGGCATCTCTCCTCTCTTTGTGTCTCTCTGTCACTCGGGCTATGCCTGTCTGTCTGTCTGTCTGTCTGTCTATATGTATGTATGTATGTATGTATGTATGTATGTATGTATGTATGTATGTATGTATGTATGTATGTATGTATGTATGTATGTATGTATGTATGTATGTATGTATGTATGTATGTATGTATGTATGTATGTATGTATGTATGTATGTCTCTCGGAACATGTTATCTTTGGACAGCCCTCTGAGATGACGCAGCATTCATGCATAAGCTGGTGCCCTGTTCTTAAGCTCTAAATAGCGCATTAGAAATTTCCGACCTTACGGCTCCAATTCTAACGTTTTTCCTTTCTGCTCTCCTAAACCTGTTTTATTTTCAGACTTAACCTCCGCAATCGCTAATTAAACCAATGAAATTTAACTTTACGCAGCTATATATTCTACACAACGCGAAGTGTTCCGAACAGCAGACGTGACGTAATCGTGCGCTTTTATAGCGCTATGCTACTTCAGCGCTACTCGTAAACGAAGCTTTCAGACGACAGAATTTCCAGCGGTGTCTCTGCTACCGGCGCGTGAGTCCTCTTCGGCTTTTACAGTCCAATAAAAACGTCGGCCCGGCGTTTCAGCGTCGGCCATACGTTTTGCGTGTACAGCGGTTCGCTCTGGAATCTCCTCGTTCGTTACACTCTCCTCCTCTTCGGAATTTACCGTTCCGTCAGGTAATCAAATGGCGCACTATGGCAATTAGACTTCTCCTTGGAAGTCGTCTGCTAACGTCTTCCGTTCGCTGACATCTCTCTGTCGACAATACCCGGATTAAGACCATGTCTAGGAGGACCGGATGCGCGGCTGACGAAACGGATTACGTCACTTCCGCACAGCGTGACGTTCAGAGTCGTCTGCCGGCGGGAACGGAGCAGGCGGCGCTGACCCGGTCAAAGCAGACGACAGCGAGGCAGACAATTGCGGCGGATAAGCAGACGACAGTGATACAAAAGCAGACGGCAGTGGCGGGAAAGAAGCAGACGACTGCCGCTCGTTCTCTGGGCGACGTCAAGACGCGTCGACTGTCGTCATCGCTTACGTCACTCGTGACGTCGATGCAGTCGGGCGAAGAAAGCGAACGCAACAGCGCTGGTCGTATTCTCCTGACGTCGGAGACACAAGACGGCGAGGGATTAGGAGGAGGATTACGGGAAGTGGATCGGCAACGAAGCAGGAACAAGAGAGAGCGAATCGAGAACCAGAGGGCGCTTCTGCTCAACAAAATGTCATCGCTGTGAGTATGTGCGATTGGACATTTTGTCGGCAGATTGGTTAGGGCGATGGCCTTGTAACGTGGATATTACGGGTTCGATCCTCCTCCCCTGAGACAGTTACTGTGTAGGGACCTTGAGCAAGTCCTTCACTCACAATTACTCAGCGCCATCGATTGATACTTGGTCATTAGATAGTGGTTATTGCAAGCTATAGCTTACATTGCTATGCTATGCTAAACTATGCTACACAGCACACGATCTCAGTTACCCGTATAATTACATAATTTTAAAGTGTACAATACGAAAGTACTCGAAGCTGGAATTAACATAAGTAACTGTTTAGTAATGAATTTATTCATTAGCTCAATCAAAAAATGATAGAAGGTTATAATTGAAACTGTTTGCGCTGTATCAATCGAATAAGGCAGAAATTGCGTCTCATAAATTTCTCAGGCGACGTAAAGGCGCTTTGCTGAGACGAAACATTTCAAGTAATATGATAGCATTCTAGTATGACAGTAGTCTAGTATGATAGTACTTTTGCGTGACAGTAGTCTAGTATGATAGTACTCTAGTATGATAGCACTCTAGTATGATAGCACTCTGGTATGACAGCACTTTAGTACAATAGCATTCTAGTATAATAGTACCTTAGTTGGACAGTAGTCTAGTATGATAGTACTTTAGCGTGACAGTATTCTAGTATGATAGTACTCTAGTATGATAGCACTCTAGTATGATAGCACTCTATTATGATAGCACTTTAGCATAATAGCATTCTAGTATGATAGTACTCTAGTATGATAGCACTCTAATATGATAGCATTCTAGTATGATGGCACTTTGCCGTGATAGTATTCTAGCATTAAAGCAATTTAACATGACAGTATTCTAGTATGATAGTACTCTAGTACGATAGCATTCTAGTATGATAGCACTCTATAGTTTGATAGAACTCTAGTATTATAGTACTCTAGTATGGTGATACTGCAGTATGATAGTACTTTAGTATGATAGCATGATAGATTCTAGTATGATGGCACTCTAGTATGATAGTATGAATGTACTTTAATTTGATCGTACTATATAATTATAGTATGATAATATGATCGTACTCGAGCATGATTTTACTAGTATGATAGTACTCTAGAATAATTGCACTCTTGTATGATAATATGATTGTACAATATTATGATAGCACTCTAACATGATTGTATGATTGTACTCTAGTATGATTGCTATCTATTATGTAGTCCGCGTTGCTTTATCTCATCTCAAATGCAGGTGGTTGGATCTCACGAAAGCTTTTGATAGCGCTGATCGGCTCTTGTAGGATAATTAATAACCGTGTTAACATGCAATGATCTCTGCCTTTCTTCTCTCTCTGTCTCTGTCTCGTTCTATTCTCTCTCTGTCTCTGTCTCTCTCTGTCTGTCTGTCTGTCTGTCTGTCTGTCTGTCTCTGTCTCTGTCTCTGTCTGTCTCTCTGTCTCTCTTTCTCTCTCTCTCCCTCTCTCTCTCTCTCTCTCTCTCTCTCTCTCTCTCTCTCTCTCTCTCTCTCTCTCTCTCTCTCTCTCTCTCTCTCTCTCTCTCTCTCTCTCTCTCTGTCTGTCTGTCTGTCTCTCTGTCTGTCTCTCTGTCTCTGTCTCTGTCTCTCTGTCTCTCTGTCTCTCTCTGTCTCTCTCTGTCTCTCTCTGTCTGTCTCTGTCTCTGCCTCTGTCTCTGTCTCTGTCTCTGTCTCTGTCTCTGTCTCTGTCTCTGTCTCTGTCTCTGTCTCTGTCTCTGTCTCTGTCTCTGTCTCTCTCTCTCTCTCTCTCTCTCTCTCTCTCTCTCTCTCTCTCTCTCTCTCTCTCTCTCTTCTCTCTCTCTCTCTCTCTCTCTCTCTCTTCGAATTATGCAGCATCTAAAACTCTGTCATTTATAACTCACTGTTACAGCTGATTAATATAGCGACGATCACCAACGCTGTCACGATCGGCCCCTCATTTATGTTCGTGACAACATCTTCAAATGTTATCGTCACCATCAGTATGACTCGGGTCAAGCAGTTGACATTTCTGTCAAGTGATCTCCACCATTTCTCAACAACTCTTCTATAATTTACAAAGTCCATCCTTCAACTTTAATCGTCGCCGGCCTAAGCTTGAACTGTACCGCCTCGTGTTCACAACTCCCCTATTATTATTGTTCATCATTATTATTCAGTATTACTACTACTACTACTACTACTACTACTACTACTACTACTACTACTACTACTACTACTACTACTACTACTACTACTACTACTACTACTACTACTACTACTACTACTACTACTACTACTACTACTACTACTACTACTACTACTACTACTACTACTACTACTACTACTACTACTACTACTGCTGCTGCTACTGCTGCTGCTACTGCTACTACTACTACTGCTATTATTATTATTATTATTATTATTATTATTATTATTATTATTATTATTATTATTATTATTACTATCATTAGCAGCAGCAGCAGTAGTAGTAGTTGTTGTTGTTGTTATTGTTATTGTTGTTGTATTACTATTACTATTGTTAGAAGCAGTGGCGTAGGTAGCTTTTCATGGACCCGTATGCAGGGGTCCCGCTTGGGCCCCTCTTTGGCCCTGTCAGTCCTGCAGTAGCCTTGCGTTCTTACCAATCTTGTCATGGACTCATGTGTATGCCATCCGCCACCTAGGCATAATGCCTGAATCAAAGTCTTAGGTCACAGTCATAAAACTGCGTAATAATTCGCTATTATACAGATAAATCAACCAGTAACCAGTAACCAAAATCAGTTGACACGGACCAAACGAGATGATCATTTATTGGTCGTCATTTGACGATGGCTCCGAAAATAAACTTTATCACCGGAAATAATTTTGTGCTGTTTACACACGAGCTGTAATGAAATTGTGTTACTACCACAATCAACGCGAGCTGTGTGGTGGTCAACATCGGACTCACGATGACCAATTCCGGTCCACGACCTGCAATTTCACTCACGCAAAAACAACGCAATCATCGATTCTTCGTGGAAACTAAAATTAAGTTTAGCAATATTCGCTGAAGGTACAAAAATAGATGCGAATACATGATTCCCTGGACCACAACCTGTTCCATTTGGCGTCTTCGTGATTTTGGAGTAAGGGGAGTTAAGGGAGATCACCGCCGTCACTATATCCAGCAGATGAGGGGATTGCTTGATCATGCCAATGCCAAGTATTAATCACACTACACGAACGTGACAGATGGACAGACAGACAGATACCCTGCTTATCCTGTACAATAGCAAAGACACGCCCTTTGCACATGAAAGGGCGGCCAATAAAGGGGAGGGGAATAGAGTAATGGTATCACTCATGGCCTGGAGAGCATTAGGTTCGCGGATCGATTCCAGTAACCCTGCTCTAGGGCGGCGCCTTGTGAGGCTGCCAAACCGTGTGTTAATTAAGATCTTGATTGTAATTTCATGTTTCTTACTGCGTCTGTCAGTTTGAAACAATAAAGAAAATCATTATTATTATTATTATTATTATTATTATTATTATTATTATTATTATTATTATTATTATTATTATTATTATTATTATTATTATTATTATTATTATTATCATCATCATCATCATTATTATTATTATTATTATTATTATTATTATTATTATTATTATTATTATTATTATTATTATTATACAAGTTATTTTTCTGGAATTATTATTATTATTATTATTATTATTATTATTATTATTATTATTATTATTATTATTATTATTATCTGAAGCGCCATTTCAGCGTCACTCAGACAGAGGTGGCAGGGTCCTGGAAAGGCAGATGGCGTTTCCACGTTGCAGGGCCACTGAAATCCGTTGGAACAAATACGATGTCTCCAGTGGATCGTGCGTTGAGTCTGATATTCGGCTTCCCAGCTCCACAACGAACTGTAGACCTTCGCCACTCCAAGATCCGCCCGTCTCCAAGGCGATCGCCACAAAGGTATGGGTGTTAGTGATCGCTGCGTATTTCGCCCTCTTGATCAGAACTGCACGTTCCGCGGCTTCGCCAGCTCCGATGGATGTGTGGGCAAGGTGGGAGGTGGCGTAGGTATCGGGCACTGTCACGTCCCATGTCAGGCATCGTCCGCGTGACCAAGGAATCAGCGTGACACCGTCTGGTCGCTTTCCATTGCCTCTCGAGAGGCCGAGAGGCTCTTTCTGAGCAGGGATTTTCGCTCTGCTCAGCGCTCTCCAGATCACATCGTTGAGCATAGCGTGCCGCTGTTGTTTCCCTCCTCCTCCTCTACAAACCAGACCATGAAGCCCTCTTGCGTCGACATTTTCTCGGCAGTGGTGGCACAAGTGCGGCTCACAGAGTGTCGTGCCTAGCCTCACCCCGACAGCGATCCGTATCTCCTCGTCTGAAAGGCGAAGGCCCAAAGCAGTCACCGGAGGAGCTAGCATCCAGTCACCAGAATGAGGTGCTCGTGAAGCTAGCAGGCGAGCACGATCGCGAGGACAGCTGGTGGACTCGAGCAGGCCTGTCCGTGCCTTGTCTGTGTATCGGATATCCCACTCCTTTTGGCGATGAGTTGCTGTTCCTGTTGGTGGTTCTGCATCTGTCAGGGTCTTCCACGCGGTGAGTGCTGAATTGACCAGTTCGTATGGTATCTCAACCGCCTCTGTTGGTAAGATGCATGACTGCAGTTCGGTTGTGCTAGCAGCAGAAGCCAGAAAGGCGGAAAGTGCCAGCGTAGATGCACAACGAACTCCCAGACCACCGTCTCTCACCGGCAAAGAAGCCTGGAGCCACCGGTCATCGTCAAGGTTTACATTTAGGATGGTCGATAAACCTTCTCTCAACAATTTGTCGAACCGAGCCAAGCCCGGACAATTAGCACAGACGGCTGTGCGCATACTGTATAACAGCTTCGGTACACTTAAACTGTTTCTCAGCAGAACCAGAGCATCATGTGTATGAAGTAAGGATAGTCTTGCGATTGCTCTCTCAAGATCGTTAGCTTTCGTTATTTTTATTTTTATAATTTTTATTATTATTATTATTATTATTATTATTATTGTTATTATTGTTATTATTATTATTATTATTATTATTATTATTATTATTATTATTATTATTATTATTATTATTATTATTATTATTATTATTATTATTATTATTATTAAATAGTACTTGACTAGCCTAAACTTAGAAGAGAAGAAAGAAAGGATGAAGATATTGGTGGTTGAATAATAAATATATTGGTTGATATTTCTTGTGTTTTCTTTAGGAAATCTCATCCCGTCGCCCGAGTTGCTGTGAAGCAGGTGACGAAACAGCTGAGCCTTGACAGTCGGCCAACCAACGCCGATGGTCTAGGATTCGACATCAAGGACAGATTAATAGGATGGGCAGTGCCTGGAAGAGGAATATCTGAAGGAAGCGGAGGGGGAAGAGTACTTGGAGAAGGAAGAGGAGGAGGAGGAGAAGGCAGGGAAGGACTACATGGGACAGGAGGAGGAGAACGAGGAATATTTGGAGGAAGAGGAGCAGTACTTGGAAGAGAGAGAGTAGGAGAAGGCAGAGAACAATTTAGAGGAGGAGGAGGAGAAGATGGAGGAGCAGGAATCGGAGGAGTATCAGGAGGAAGAGGAGGAGTATTTAGAGGAGTGTTTGGAGGAGCGGGAGGAGGATTGGGATCAGAAGCAGGAGCTGGAAGCAACGCGGATCTTTCGATGCGAAGCGATGCCCTCTACTCTCCGCCGGTCTCTCCGGTTCCATGGCTGAGGGACTATCCGAGTTCCGTTCATCCAGGAAAGGCTCCAACTGGACTCGGAGAACCAAGACCGAGAAGAAACGGTGTCGTGTCCAAAGAAACAGGCAAAGAAACTCACAGCCTGATCACATTTTACACTAGGACACATGCACGACAATACACAGAACAATAGAACAACAATAGGCAGCAATACAATAGCACACTTGCAATAGGATGGCACAATACAGTGTAATGAAATGCAATGTTGTCGCTATACAATGGAGCATAATTGAATGCAATACAATACAATACGATGTATGTATATATGTATGCATGCATGTGTATGCATGTATGTATGTATGCATGCGTATATGCATGCATACATATATGTATGCATAATTGTATATATTACGTGTTTAGATATGTAGTCATGTATTTATGTATGTATGTATTAAATATGCATGTGTGTATGTATGCATGTGCATATATATATAGTATATATATATATCCATGTATGTAAGTACAGTATGTACAGTATATATATATATGTACGTGCATAATGTAAATATTCAGCAAGTACTTGAGATAAGCTGAGAGAGCCAGTTATTTTTCTTATGACTGGACAAGCATTTGGCCATTGAATGGAGCCATTGAGTGGAACACAACAAAACACTTTAGTTCTCTTGCCGATAGATCCAACTGTATCTCTCTACTTCAACGCCTCCTTGGTAGGTTAGACAGCGAACGCAACAAGACGGAGCCACGATGTGATCTAATAACTCTGGCCCAGTTGTTGATCTTTAAGAGATTGCTGAACAAGCTTTCGAAACTATTTACGATAACAATCGTGGTCTCCTGTGATTTTTAAAACTAACTACAAAGTTACATACATACATACAAATGTACATACATACATACATACACACGTGCAAATGTATAACTACGTACATATATACATACAAAAATGCATACATCCATGTATAAAACAAATGTGCATACATGCATACATACATATTAGGCTTCCCTGCCCAATGACCAGGCACCAATCGATGGCGCTGAGCAATTGTGAGTGAAGGACTTGCTCACGGTCCCTGCACAGGACATACATGCATGTATTTATGCATGTATGGGAGTACGTACTCTCCGCGTTACAATGCAAGCACTCTAGTCAATCGGCTACCATGTCCCACAAGCCACACATTCACAGCCAATCAGAACTAATGTAAACAACATCTGCATGTGTGTTCTCTTAGAAATGTCCTTAAAACCGAGTTTCATCGAAACCCGAATATCAGAATCCGGTTTTACAGGATCCGCTTGTCGCTGAAATGGTTTCACTTAAACTTTGTTTAATTAATAAGAAACCGTTTTCGTTTTGTATTGAAACTGTGTCATTTTTAAAATGAAAATTGCGTCATGGTTTTCATGAACTTTTATGTTTTCCTGTAGAATCATTGAAGACATTGGATACTGTTGCTAAGACTGGCGGCCAACTGGCGGCCCCTAGGGTGAGTTATGTGAACTTTTCTTGAAGGGTGGAATACCACATGAAATTTAGAAGCACCTGCTTTATGATAAGACACTGGCAGACGTATAGGGAACTTAAGCCATATCAAGCCAGGTTAGTACTGCCTTCCGTGGAATATCATTCAACCTGCCCCAAACTCAATCGTCGATTCTTGTCGGCAAGTGAGACTGTAGGTTTTGTGGATTGTTGTGGTTGCGTTTGTGCCGTAGTCGAACTTTCTTTCGACCTCAGGACCAACGTTCCAAGGAAACTGAAACTCGTAAACGGCTTATGTCAGAGATCGCAATAATTAATTACCTTTATTGGAAAGATCTCCATTATACGGCTCCGCTTCAAACATACAAGTACCCGCATATTACCGTATTTATTAGGCTCCTACAGTTTAACGGCCCTCTTATGAAACAATGGGGAAGTGAAACACGTGGGCGAGAGGAACAAGGGGTAGTTGCATTAAGTGCCTTGCTGCGCCAATCCCTCTACTCTTGTAAAACTGGCGAGCAGGCTAAATTCTGGCCAGTCTGTGACAGCCCTTTACATTTTGTCCCACTTCAAACGGTCAGGTCCTCAGACCGTCACGAATTACGAGCAATCAATAATTGCTTGTAAACTCCGACATGACCACACACGGTGCGAAATGCACCTCTAGTTGATTAGCATGCATATTGAAATACATTTCTCTGTTGAGAGACAAGTTTATCACAATGATTACAGCTACTATTCGTAATTGTAATTGTAATTGTAATTGCGATTATAAATCTATAGGCCCTATATTGCGCCTCAAAATAGTTTTCTGCTAGGAGGCATTTTACCGCAATGATTACAGTGGATGGATGCATGGATGCATGGGTGCATGGATGGACGGATGAACGAATGAACGAATGAGTGGATATCTTAGCTTATTTTAATATACAAGGTGGGCCATTAAAAATGAGAACATCGCGTTCAATCTGAATTATTTATTTAACTACTATATTTTTTCTCGTTAAAATGCAAGTAATTTGTTGCTAAATGTTAATTTCAAAGAAATTAGAAATTATATTTCATATGTCCGCCTCGGTTCTCGGCATTTTTCTTCTAACGTCTGCGCCTCTCGTTAATGCTCCAGTCTATAAATCGCTTGGACATTTTTCGTCACTCCTCAACAATGGGCAATTTCGGTTGTTCTGTAAATTTACCACGAAGGTAGACTTTTGTTGGAGGGCATCCCAAATACCATAGTCTACCGGGTTTAGGCCTGGGCTATCGCTTATAGGACCATCGGTCATAATATATCTGGTTCGACGAAGAGATAGTGTTTTTTGATGTGAATGAAGGAGTTCCGTCCTGTTACAATGTCCAATTGTAACTACTACATCCTGCTCGAATATTAGGAAGTAAGCCTTTTTCTAGAACGTGATCACAATAGTATTTACTGTTTACTTTGGCACCGGGTTAAAAAAAACTACATTTATATTGTTTTTCCCATCCGAGACACACCGACTGAAACCATGATGAAATGTTCACGTTCACGTACGAGTCTTGTTGACGGAATTTGCTTTTTCTGTCTTGCATCAGAATATACACGATCATTTTGAGAATTTACTGGTGTGGCAACTGTAAATGTCTTTTCATATGTGAACCAAATGCTTCATACACTTCTCTCGTTAGGAAACATTTCCAGTAGCTGCTGACTTCGTTGCAGGCGTTTTAATTTACAGCCTTCGTTTATCACCTTCCCCATCACGCGTTTGTACGCTATAAGTTGTAAATCTTGCTTCACAATAAAGATGGCGACCGGAAGTTGACGAAAAACTGACTTATGGCTTGATTTGGTAAGAAAGTACATCGTAGGATAATTTAGGTGTTTACGATTTACTCAAAACACAATTTGATATTGTATTAAACACGATTGTACGTGATGTTCTCATTTTTAATGGCCCACCCTGTATACATGTACATAACATATTTGGATAAATAATATCCAACTCTTCGTCGTGTATATATACATAATGTACAGGGCCTATATATATATATATATATATATATATATATATATATATATATATATATATATATATATATATATATATATATATATATATTGTTGGGAGTTGGCCTTCAGCCATCCCGCCATTATCATCCTCACGTGCACTTACTAACCTTAGTTAAGACGCACCTCGTTGAAGCTAAATGTAGGATGGTCTCGTTGACTATATATAGCAGTGTTCTTGTGTCTACAGGGAGACCGGTTTTAGTTAAGTAAGGCGTAAGACGTGCACTGGTTGTGTCACGCATTGTAAGTACTCTTTTGTGGTCGTTTTCAGAGAGTGTACCCTGCGTGGTCGCTACTCGTGTTTAATTGCCGGTTCTCGAGTTGTATCTTCCTTTGTGGAGTTTGTGCAGGCGTCTTCTCGGAGAGTCTGTCTTTTGACGTTTCGTTTTGTCTTGTATGTGTGAGTATCGTTTCAATTATGTACATAGTGTAAATATACGTTTTATCAATATTGCGAAAGTCTTTGTTTTCTTGTCATTTCTCGTTTCATTCTAACTCACATTTCACCTCTAGACTAACAAGCTAACATATGGGGGCTCGTCCTTAAGAATTTACCGTTTTCAGTTTTGTAAAATTGGAAATTGGAATTGCGCATTTGACGGTCTAACATTTGACGTCGTCCGAAGCTATTTGAAGTTTTAAAAGCTGAATTTTGAAATTGAATTTTGAGAGTGAAGTTTAAAGTACGGAAATTGGGTATTTTGAATAGAAGAATTTTGAATTGTTATAGTCGTTTTGTTTGAATTGAGTGGCATAAGTTTCTAAAATGGAAAATTCGCTATCGTTTAAGCCTTTGAGTGTTGAAGATATTTTCGATATGTCTGTCGAAGAGATGAGGGAAAGATTAAATAGTTTAGGACTAGTAATAAAAACTTGGAATGAGGTAGAGCTGCAGAAAATGGTCTGGGTAGCTCTTGACGAGTTAAACAGGAAAATTTTTGAAATTTGGGCACAGAAGGTTGACGAAGATATGTCTGTACAAGTGAAGGATGGGCCGACTAAAATGGTCGACGCTGGCTACTTGTCATTCTGTTCGTCTGGCTATGTGTATACGCCCACTGGACTTTCTCGCAATATTGTGCTGTTGAGAGATACTAGTTCTTTGCAAAGCTTGGCTAGCAAGGAATTATTGCATGCTAATGAGTTCTGTGACACCGGTGAGCTACGACTTATTACGGGTTTTTCGGGCGTCACGTTTTGGGTTTCTTTGGTTGAAATTCGAGTTGAGTCTAAATTTGCTAACGGCACTATCGTATGTGGGTTGGTAGACCATTTGCCACCTGGCATTCACGTTCTGATTGGTAACGACTTTAGTCAACAGGATGAGATAAAGGTGGGAGTGACTACACGCGCTCAAGTTAAATTGACCGATTCTGGCTCATTACCTGTGTCGCATACTCAATCTGTAGAAGATAAGTCTGATGATATAAATGTGCAGTTAGACGTAGACTTGAGTGCCTTATTCAAAGAGTCTACTGCAGTGCATGCTGATTTAACCAATGTAGTGTTGCGAGAAATTTAACAGAACGTTGAAAGACATGCTTAAGGCAATTGTTGAGGATTTTCCTGGCAACTGGGATCAAATTTTGCCGTGGGTTCTATTTGCCTACCGTGAAGTTCCTGTACAAGGACTAGGTTTCAGTAGTTTTGATCTTGTCTTTGGAAGGTGTGTGAATGGACCTTTGCGTTTGATAAAGCAGAGTTGGTTGAATGATGATGTTTTGTCTGGAGTGAGTAAGACAAATCTAGTTGACTTTGTGATGGATTTGCGTGAACGAATTCGTACGTCTGTACGTATGGCGAATGAGAATGCGTTAGTTGCACAGTCAAAATCTAAACAATGGTATGATAGGTGTGCAAAAGCTGTTGACTTTGAAATTGGACAGAAGGTTTTGTTGCTTTTGCCGTTGATTGGAAAGCCACTTGAGGCTAAGTATGCTGGCCCATATGTCGTTTTGGAAAGGTTGGGACCTGTTGACTATTTGGTTGCCACACCGGATAGACGGAAATGTAAACGTGTTGTGCATGTTAACCTCATGAAGAAATATGAGTCGCGTGTTGATTGTACACCTACACTTGATGTCGGTTTGGTTGTGCCTGCAAGTGTGAATGTGTCTGAGTCGCCTAAATTAGAAGAGGTGGTCGCAAATAGTCCTTTGGATTTTGTGCAACGGGATGAATTACTGGGCATGCTTAGTACGTTTAAGGGTGTGTTTAGCGATGTACCTGGCAAGACTTCACTTATTGTACACCGTATTGAGCTGATACCTGGTGCACGACCAGTACGGCAGACAGCCTATCGGTTGCATCCTGAGCGTATGGCACAGGTAGACAAAGAGATTAAAGGCCTAATTGAAGAAGGCATTGTAGAGGAATCCGAAAGTGCGTGGGCTTCGCCTATTGTACTTGTACCTAAATCGGATGGGTCTTTGCGGCTGTGCACAGACTTTCGTAAGTTGAATGCGCTTACGGTAGCCGATCCTTTTCCGATGCCACGTGTGGAATCTGTAATTGACAAGGTTGGACAAGCCAAATTTCTGACTAAGCTTGACGCGACACGGGGCTTCTGGCAGGTTCCGATTCATAGTCAATCGATCCCTTTAACTGGATTTGTAACCCCACATGGTCATTATCAGTGGCGCTATATGGCGTTCGGTCTAAGAAACGCACCTGCCTCGTTTTCACGTTTGGTTGCGAAACTGTTGCATGGTTTAGATGAGTTTTGTGACGGATATTTAGATGACTTGATAATTTTCAGTTCTTCTTGGAATGATCATTTATCTCACTTGAAAAGAGTGTTGACACGCATTGCTAACGCTAAACTTACATTGAATTTGAAGAAGTGTGTCTTTGCTAATGCACAGATAGATTTTCTGGGTCACCATATTGGTTTGAACTCTATTCAGCCACGCATGCAGAAGGTCGAGTCTTTGCTAAGATTTCCGCGTCCTGAAAATAAGAAGCAGGTTCAGTCTTTTCTGGGTTTGGCTGGTTATTACCGCAAGTTCCTGCCGCATTACTCTCAGTTAACGTTACCTCTTACTTTGTTACTTAAGAAAGGTCACAGGTTTACTTGGTCTCCTGAGGCTGAGAATGCATTCATTGATTTGAAGTCTAGGATGGCTTCACGGCCTATACTTAAACCGCCAGATTTTGACAAACCTTTTTATTTGGCTGTAGATGCTTCGTACTTTTGTTTGGGAGGTTGTCTATTTCAGATAACGGACGAGATTGAACATCCGGTCTGCTACCTGAGTCGGAAGTTGAGTTCGGCGGAAGTACGCTATTCGACCATTGAGAAGGAGGCACTTGCGCTGGTGGTCGGTGTACGCGCGTTCAGCGTGTACTTTGGTTCCGCTCCAGTGGTTGTCTATACGGACCATAGTCCACTCCAGTTCATAAATCGCATGGCTCCTTCGAATGCGAAACTTTTGCGATGGAGTCTTGAACTCCAACAGTACTCATTGAACATTAAGCATCGGCGTGGTCGAGACAATGTGTTACCAGACATATTAAGTCGCCCCTCAGTTTAAATGTACGAACTGTCCTTATATTTCTACGGACTGTCAGTCTCTTTTGTTATGCCTACATAGATGATTCTCTTTTTGTGTTGTAAACGTTTTAGTGGACTGTTATGTTGTTGAACTTTAGAGATAGTTTCAATTCATGTACATTTGTAGTTTCTGCATGGTCGGAAACACTTTAAATGTTTCCTCTTTTTCGTAGTGGGGGGGTCTGTTGGGAGTTGGCCTTCAGCCATCCCGCCATTATCATCCTCACGTGCACTTACTAACCTTAGTTAAGACGCACCTCGTTGAAGCTAAATGTAGGATGGTCTCGTTGACTATATATAGCAGTGTTCTTGTGTCTACAGGGAGACCGGTTTTAGTTAAGTAAGGCGTAAGACGTGCACTGGTTGTGTCACGCATTGTAAGTACCCTTTTGTGGTCGTTTTCAGAGAGTGTACCCTGCGTGGTCGCTACTCGTGTTTAATTGCCGGTTCTCGAGTTGTATCTTCCTTTATGGAGTTTGTGCAGGCGTCTTCTCGGAGAGTCTGTCTTTTGACGTTTCGTTTTGTCTTGTATGTGTGAGTATCGTTTCAATTATGTACATAGTGTAAATATACGTTTTATCAATATTGCGAAAGTCTTTGTTTTCTTGTCATTTCTCGTTTCATTCTAACTCACATTTCACCTCTAGACTAACAAGCTAACAATATATATATATATATATATATATATATATATATATATATATATATATATATATATATATATATGCATACGTTCGGTATATCGACCTTATATAAACTTTTTTGCGATTGTCAGGCACATTAATCCCACGAGACGCGTTTCCTCATTATACGGATTACCAATGATTGGTTATACGTCGCCAAATTATGCTGACTTGGCGGTATTTTGTAATGACAGATGACCTGCGCGAGATCAGACGGGCAATTATTCGCCAAATAACGATGGGATGTTGATGAATTAACAATATAAACGAAGAGAAATGTCATAAAGTCTGTCATGTTATACGCTCCTCTCATTGGCCGCTACCAACTAATTAATATTCATGACCAATGACGTCATTAACGACCATGGCGACTTGATTTGATATTGCGCCGATAAATAAACGCGATTAAACTAAGTTAACTAAGATTTGACGCAAAACATTGTTTAGGACCTACAGTGAGGTTTTCACAAATTTTGTAAACTATGAAGGTCATAATAAATTTCATGCACAATCACATTGGAAAATGCATTTTCAAACTAGTTTGAAACCGTCTTAGGACGGGCAAACATCTAGTAGGCCTAAAATAATAAAAGACTAACAGCTAAAAATTTAAAGTTTCTATGCATGGGTAGAGAAACTCTCAGATCTCCCACTAAGCATGGCCTTCGTATATATCCTAACCAATAGTAATCGTTGTTGTTATTATTATTTTTATTATTATTTGTCCCGAGGTAGGCCTGCGTGTAATCCCTCAGAAGTCTAAAAATTATGCTACGAGCTGTTGTTGCAGGGTTAGGGTGGTTATTATTATTATTATTATTATTATTATTATTATTTGTACATTTGTTTATCAAACAAAACAAAACATCACTCGACAAGTTCTGGTCGCATGAAAGTTCCTATGAAGGCAACAGCATTGAAGCGTTGTATGGTGATTGACAACCGCTGGAGTAGATAGCAAGTCTCCCTAGGGTCTGCGGTGGTTAAAGCTAAGTATCTCCCCAAGTCTTTTATAAGGGCCATTCCGTCGTCATTGATAGGGCCTAAGGTCTCGAAAGCCAGAGGGACAAAAAAGTGGTCTGCGCGGATCTGGCTGTACTTGTTGTTCTTTCTCGTGGCCGCTAGTTCCGCTGCTGCTCCTGATGTCGCGGACGTTGCATGTAGGTAAGAGGGCGCCACAGTGTCAGTTACGGTGACGTCCCATACAAGACTTCGGCCTCTGCGCCATGGTATCAGCGTAAGTCCGTCCGGTCGTCTCCCGTCCGTCCTCGACAGTCCAGGTGGTTCCTTGATATTAGGGACGCCCGCTCGTGATAGGCCTCGGCTTATCAAATCATTCAAAGCTGCATGTCTGGCGATTCTGCCAGGTCCTAGGTTGCATGACATCCCGTGCGACCCGTCCGCCGTCACCATTGCTCCACAGGGACATGCGTGCGGTTCGCATATATTCGTCCCCAGTCTGAGGCCTACTGCAATTCTTACCGCCTCGTCATCCAATCGCAGCCCGCATGATGACATCGGTAGTGCGAACAGCCAGTCGCTGGCGTGTGGTGCTGAGGTTGCTTTGAATCTTGCTTGGTGGTAAGCGTCGACCAGAGAGGCGTCCAATGAGTCCACCACTCTCTTCACGAGAGGACCATCCCAATATGATTGTCTGTATGCTGCGTAATTATCTGAATGTGTGATTTGACTTTCGGCGTTCCATCGCTGTAGCAACGTTTCAAAGCGCGCGTCGGTGATGGATTGGTCGTAACCTAACATGGAGGACTGAAGGACGTGGGTGCCTGCAGCGGAAGCCAAGAAGGCAGGAAGCGCAAGCGAAGCGACCCGACGTATGCCCAGTCCTCCCGTCTTGACCGGTAAGGACGCTTGAAGCCATTGCATATCGGTAAGGTTAAGGTTGAGGATTGAGCACAAACCTTCCCTCTGTATTTCGTCATATTTGTCTAGTAGAGCATGTCCGCTGCAGGGGTGGGATCTTAGGGTGTGTAGTAGCTTTTGTGAACACAGTGAGCTTCTGAGGAGGACTAAGGCATCATGTTTTGCAATTTTTTCCAGTCTTGACATCGCCAGCGTCAGTTCCGAGCAGCGAAACTCCAGGCTTGCAGTTAGGGCCTCCTCGGACGACAGCGGTGCACCAAGCAAACAGGCCGTTTCCGGTGCGATAGCGGGAAAGTGTTGAAGGTTTGAAGGAACTTCTCGCCTCTCCATGCGCGATATTAGCTCGCATTTTCCGTAGTTGAGTTGCAGACCTAGCAATCCGCTCTCATATTCCAGTGTCTTCACGTCCTCCGCCACAATAGAGGCCCTTCCTCCCAGAGACAAATCGTCCAGATATCCAAGCACAAGCGATGACGATAATTTCTGAAGGATTGGTTGCAGCGGCAGGCAAAACAGCACCGGTCCCAACGGATCGCCTTGCTGGGGACCGACTTGTGAGAGAATGGTATATTGTCCGAATTGAAGTATCGAAGCTTCATCATAAGCAAGACGGATATACGATGTCAGTTCTGGCGCGATCTCATCCAGCGAGGTGAGCATGCGGTCTCTGTGTAGGCTGTTGAAAGCATTGCTGAAGTCTAGCTTGATCAGGACCGAATCTGTTGGCATTTCTTCCAGAAATCGCCTAGCCGCGTGAACCGCGGCTTCCGTCCCTCCAGGTACACCTACTCCCACCTGCCTCGGCGCGAGGTAGGTCACTGCTTTTGGAAGTATATGGGTGTTTGCACATTTGGATGTGAGTCTGCGCCAGTAGTAGCCTATTACAATGGGGCGCAGGCCTCCAGTTTTCTTTCTCAGTGCCAGGAGTGTGCCTCCGAACAGGAACGGTGTAATCTGTTCCGGGCAGGTTCCTGTCAGGAGGAGGTTAACTAAGCCGGTGATGGCTGAGATAAGTTCCGTTCCGATATCGGCGCAGTTCATCAAATCTGACAGGTGCTGTGGCCGTACGCCGTCCGGCCCTCCCGAAGAACCCGCCGGAAAAGAGCGTATTTGAGCTCTAACCTGATCCTCGGTAGTTTGGAAGGGCGGTATATGGGTTGTCGGGGAGATCACATGTCGTTTGGGCGGAGGCTCCGGATGTTTTGTTCTCAGTTCTTCCAGGGTCTCGAGGTCTGCCTGCGCCGGCTTGTCGCTTGAGCATAGGATTCTGACTGCCGCTCTTATGTTACCGTCCTCCAACTTGGACGCCACTGCCGCAGCCACCGCCTGCTCGTCACTCAATTTTGTTCTTCTTCCGCGGTTGTTGTCAGTGAGGCTGTTTGATGAAATTTCCGCCCATTTGAGTGGCCAGTCCGTGGGGAATTTTTCAACACGCTTTTTTATGGTTGATGTTAGGTTGTGACGTTTACCTCCTCTTATTGGTTGCTCGAGAATTCCTGCTCCGAAAGTGAGCAACATCTTCCATGGAGTTGGATTGACTGAGTCCGAGAGAATTTTATTGATGATCGAGGTCAGAAGTCTGCCGACGCTTGATCTAGCAGCTTTTGGGATATGCTTCAAAATTTTATGTGGCAGCGACGGATGGGTTATCCCATCTTGGGGGGTTCCTTCCATCCTCGCTTCTCCGTCCGGTTCTGGGGCTTTGGTTCCATCCTCCGCAGGTGTAAGTGGGTCAGATTGCGACTGACGAGGGACTTCTGCTTCCCGGGTTATTCCGGGGTTGAGTCCGGATTCGGACGGCGTGGTGCCAAGCGGTGGTTTGTGTGAGCCGGGGCATGGCTGGCTTCTAGGACCATGTAGATGGACTTTCCCATCCCGGTTATGCAGTTGTCTTTCCACCTTACATACACTACAAACTCCACGTGCTTTCTGCGACGGTCGAGGTGGTGACGAGGTGTACATTCGTATTTATTGTTATTATTCAAACGGAACTAAGATGACCAGTTACGCTTAGCGTGCAAAGGATAATGCGTTGTCATGGTAATGGTGACGTCGTAGGCCATTTAAATACAGTTTGGCGAATTTTTAAATGGCGCGATGATCTCTGATGATGGTAACAAAATATTTCAAACCAATCTGTCCAAAATCCTGCGAGATTCGGTTTCGCCGGAAAAGACTTCGAGATCACGGGATGTTGACTTATAAATAAATATAAAAAACCAACTCGAACGTCTACGCAAGCCTGAGAAATTATGCAATTTGCGCTAAGTGTGGAAATTTCGACTTGCTCCGTCAACTGATGACGTCATATTATTATTATTATTATTATTATTATTATTATTATTATTATTATTATTATATTTATTATCGCGTCTAGCAAGAATGACCGAAAGCTGCAAAGAATTCTGTTAATTGCCCATCCTTCTGTGAATTCAATTGGTGTTTTAATTTTCTTTTGAACTCCGGCGGAACCTTTGGTCGACGCTCGCGGAACCCTAGGGTTCCGCAGAACCCCGGTTGAAAACCACTGTCGTAGAAGGCTAAGTTTGTTCAATTTCTGTGAGTCTACTTCTTCTCTTACTTATTCGGTGAATGCATGACTTAAAAGAGGTGTGTTAGCGACTGTTCTTTTTGTGTTTTTGCTATTATTATTATTATTATTATTATTATTATTATTATTATTATTATTATTATTATTATTATTATTATTATTATTATTATTATAATTATTATTATTATTATTATTCTTTTATTTTATTTTTTGCCCTGAGGTACTTCATTCCCTCAGGGACTTAGAGATTACGTGTGTTATATTTCTGGAACGGTTTATTATTATTATTATTATTATTATTATTATTATTATTATTATTATTATTATTATTATTATTATTATTATTATTGTATAGTGGAAGTAATTGCTGCACACAATTGAAACGACCAGTGTTGCGAAGAAGAATCTCATCTGATCAATTCATTGAAAAATGAATGGAGTCAGATGCTATTAGCCCAGTAAAATTTAAAAAATTTATTGATACACCAGCTCATTTAGTATTAATCTCATTTATTTGGCGGAAAGGTTAGTACTATTAGTGAAGAATTAGCAGATAAAATGCAAAGTATGCAGAACATAAGGTTTTTGTGTAAAAATAAAAATTCTTTACGGTGAGCGATATTAGGAGATGTTAAGTACGATGACATGTAAACATTGCTAACTCGGCGAAGAAATTCAAGAATGCCGCTATGCTATCACTTTTTTGTGTCATTATTTGTCGCATGTACTGTGCTGTAGCGTATAGTTCAGATATATATGCAGATAATTATTTAATAGTAGGTTCTACACACGTTCGAACAGTGGTCGAACTATAATATGATCGCACTGCACTGCGATATAGGCTAAAAACAATAAACTCAAGTTAACCCCAAAAAAATCCGAGATAATCTTCTCCAGAAGGTGTCAGAAAGGGTCAAACATACCTTCCATCATTAAGGGGGCAGAAAGAATCGATACTCTTAAAGTTCTGGGGATAAACTCTTAGCTTCAACCTCAGCATGTCTTAACATACTGACAAAGTCTTGACATCAGGTTCCATCTCCCTGTGCGCAATCAGGGTTTTGAGAGACCATGTCACCATGGTCTGTCCCCTCAGGCTTTGCATAATGTAGAAAGGGCTACCACTGTTTCTCAACTTATGTACACCTCTCCGGCGTGGTTAGTTATGCCAGCAAATATGATAGGGATAGGTTAGAATGCATGTTCCTTCTGCCCTCCATCCAAAGTTTGGATGACATGATTGATGCTGCAGATGCTGGCTTATTTAAAAAAAAATTTTGCGAGCTTTACCATGTCCGTGGTATTTTCCAAGCCCATGACAAAATAAACAATTAATTAATCCATCCATCTATTCTCTTCTCTCAAATCCATTCTAATGTTATCGTGCCTCTGTAATATGTTGCATTCTTGTCAACTGGATTTGTTGAATTAAACGAATATTGACTGCTGTATTGAGATTATGATTATTGGTTATAGATTACACAATTGGACAATGATCTGTTGCATAGTTTGTAAAAAAAACTTGTAACTGTCGCCCTGTTTTTGAGAAGGGTATTAACAGTTTGAGTGAAGCCTCAAAACAACGAGGAGATTTGATTCACGAAGATATTGCGAAGCAACTGGCAGACAATTTGCCAGTTGAAATTCACGAGAAATGCAGAAAAGACTACACATGTAAATCAAATATATTAAAAGCAATTAAAGAAAAGGATGCAGAATTTTGTGAAGCGTCTTGTTCGTCTACTAGGCAGAAAGTTTCTGATCCATACGAATTAAGAACACATTGTATAATATGTGCAAAGCTTGCAGATTTTGACAAATTTGAACGGATGCCGAAACAGTATCCAAAGGTTTGCAGAATTTTAATGATTGATGCAGCAAAGTCAAGCCTTGTTCAGAAGAGACTTTTGAGTACCTGTGAAGAACGTCTTGACAAGCAAGCTATGGAAGTGAAGGCTAGGATTGAATTTGCAAGAGATCTCCGTGCTGTGGATGCTGTTTATCATCATAACTGCTACAGTGCGTTTGCATCCAGTAGAAATGTACAGCATGCCGGAGCTAGTGGTCTGAACAGGCGAAACATGGATTTGGAGAATGACGAAGGTTTCAGTCAACTTTGCATTTGGCTAAAGGACGAAGTGAACCAGTCAAGGCAGTACACCTTGGATGAATTACGACAACAGATGTACTCTTATTTACCAGAAGGAGTACCAGCTTATAGCGCACAACATCTGAAACGACGCTTACAGGAAACCATGGGTGACAATATTATTTTTTCAGAAATTGATGGAAAATACAATGTCCTTACATTTGGCAGCTCTGCCACTAAAATTCTCCATCAGTCTTATGATTCAAAGCAGGATGCAAGAGATAAAACATTGGATGAAATTTTGAAGATCGGACAGAAACTCAGACAAGATATTCGCTCTTCTCAAAATTCTGCTTCCGATTATTTTCCTAAGCCAAATGAAGTTAATTTAGATGTTCTTGAAAATCAAGTTCCAGAATATCTTCTTAATTTGCTTGGAGCAATAATTAACGGAAACTCTGCCGAAACTAGCACTGGTAACCGTCTTCTCGTAGCATCAATTGCTCATGCCATAATGCAGGCAACTCAGCAAAGAGTATATATATCACCCTTGCAAATGTCAACAGCTTTGTTCATACACCAGACAACTCGGTCTCGAGTGTTACTTGATGTACTGTCTTCCCTGGGGCTTTGCAGTTCTTATAGTCTTGTTTTAGCATTTGAAAGGTCAGCAGCAATTTCTTCAACAAATGAAGGTTTGCCTGTTGGTCTGGAGAAAACCTGTAATGGTGGAGGATTTTGTCAGTGGGTTGCTGATAACTTTGACTACAATGAAGATACTCTGACGGGTAATGATACAACACACGTTATGGGCATTATTGCTTGTCAAAACAGTTCATCCTCTATTATCACAGAAGGAATATCAATAAAAAAACAGAAAGTAACTGCTTCTGATATCATAAAAGCTGGCAGTTTTGCTGAACTGATTCGTCCATATAAACATCCATTGAAGGGCAAGATGTCAGAAGTTATTTTCAAGGAGTTACAACCGATTAATATTTCTGTTGAAAAGTTTCAGTACCTTGATAGCCTTTGGCTTCTGTCATCAAGGTTCCAGGGTTCAACTCCAAATTGGCAAGGATTTATGTCTAAGGCTGCAATAGGACCAGTCACTTGCACAAATGTAATCTATGATCCAATGATTCCATTAAATCCAGCAACTTGGGAAGCTGTGTATTCAACAATGGTCTTTGTTGCAAAGCAGGCACAGAATGTTGAACAGCACTGTTCCGTTTTAACATTTGATCAGCCACTGTACTATAAAGCTTACTGCATAAAGCAAGAAAATGCACTGGAGTTTGAGAACATGTTTGTGCGTCTTGGGGGCTTTCACCAGCTTATGTCTTTCCTAGGAGCAGGTTGTAAGTTGATGGAAGACAGTGGCTTGGAAGATGTTTGGGCTGAAGTTTATGCCCGTAATTCAATAAGAAAGATGATTGCAGGAAAATCATATGCGAGAACTCTTCGGGCTTGTCTTTTGATAGACAATGCATTGCACAGTCTCCTCTTGTCTTCGAGATATGAACCGGACCAGACTTCAGAAGAAGATGAAGCCGAAAACTGTGACAATTTCTTGGATGAGCAAGATGATTTAGATTCCGATTATTTCAATGAGCAGCTGCTGTCTGAAGAATTGCCAAGTGTAGGTGCTGAAGAAGAAGTGTTTGAAAGCTGGCCAGACATTAAAATGGAAACTATCAATGAATCTGATGAACTTTTGCGACATCTTGCAAAGGTTTCTGACGATCTGATGTCGGGAAAGTGTCAGCTGAATGATGTTGTGTGTGACCCATCGGTTCAGAAAATACACAAGATTTTCTGTGACTTAAAAGTTTCAAAATGCAAATCAAGAACTGGCAAATTATGGATCTTATTTATGGAATTTGTGAGTATCTGCCGGCTGTTCATAACTGCAGAACGAACAGGCAATTAGCTATTGCATTTAAAGTCAACCCAGGACATGCTTCCTTACTTCGCAGCAGCAGGGCATACTAATTATGCCAAATGTTGCCGCCTATATCTCCAGGATGCACAGAATCTTTGCAGGTGCTTGGTAGAACCATTTCAGAATGGTTTCTTCATTGTTCGTCGAAACACGTCACTATTTTGGAGTGGGACTTGGTCTGATATGGCAATAGAACAGTGCCTGATGCGATCCGGGAAGACCGCCGGTGGTCTCATAAATATCACTCACAAAGAAACTGCCCGAACAGTATGGCTCTTAGCTGCTCATGTTTTAGCTCAATACTCTGACTGTTTGCGAACAGTAACCGGTAATTTTTCAGGAACATGGTCCACACAGCATCGAGACATTGCAGCTGCTCGGGTGAAACAAGATGCCAGGGATATGGAAAAGTTTCTGAATTTCCTGAAAAGCCACAATCCATTCCAAGGAAAGGATGACAATTGTCTGGTAAACATATCCACTGGAGTTGTAGCAGATGATCGAGTCAACGTTGATCGTGCAGAAGAACTTGGAAAAAGCATTCAGAGATCGCTAACTGGAAAGTCAATTGGACATGCAACTTTAAAAAAAAATGAGCAGGCTGTCACTTTCGCAGTTATGAAGAAAGCCTTGATTTTGAGTCCAGGTGATAAGATGTACGTGTCCTCTGCAGAGTTAAGTCAACGTTTGATAGCAATAGCTTCCTGTTCTCAACAGATTGATCCAAAATTATACTCATTTGAACTTTCAACAGTGGCCCCAGCAATTTTTACTGATGACGGCAATATGCGAAAGTCTCAGAAGTCACAACTCGCAAAATATATTCTGGCTCAAAGTGCCAACATTTGTTTAATGTCAGAAATTGAAGCATCTGTAGTAGTTGTTGACGGATGTGCAGTGTTACAACAACTTCCTTGGCCTAAAGTAGGCACCATCCATGATTCATGTGTTCTTTTTTTCAAGCACATCGCTTCACATTACATAAAACAATCCTGCAAAGAAGTTCATGTAATTTTCGACAGTTACGAAATGTCAACCACTAAGGATCCTGAACAGAAAAGACGTCGACTGCATACATCGTGTTCAGCAGATGTTCTCGTTGATGAAAATATTCCAATTCCATCCAACAAAGTTGCATTCCTGGCAAACAAGAAAAACAAGCAGAATTATTTACTCATACTTGCCAAAATTCTTTCTGAAAGAGGCATACAAGTCACTCATGCTGGTGATGAGGGGGATGCTGATGTGGTTATTGTCCAGAAAGCTGTCCTGCTTGCCGGAGCAGGTGAGACAGTCAAGGTTATTTCAGAGGACACCGACATTTTGGTACTGCTGATACATCATTATCAAGCAAGATACTCAATTTATATGCAGACAAAAACCAAATTTATAGACATAAGAGTAGCACACGATGTGCTAGGAGACACAGTTTGTGCATGTCTGCCATTCTTGCATGCTATGTCTGGATGTGACACTACATCTTCTTTTTTGGTGTTGGAAAACTTAAGCCAATGAAATTACTGGAAAATTCACAAGA
>OY744613.1:2768765-2771265 GCA_963556255.1 Allolobophora icterica
GATGACTCCGTTGTAAATAGATTATTCCACTTTGGATAGATGACCGCATTGTGCATAGATGACTACCGTGATTAGATGTGATATCGACTGTGGAAGGATAATACTGTCATATAATATCAAACAAGGAAAGTCTTCAATGGAAAAATAATCTTGAAATGACTTACTGGGAGGTGAAGCGCGGAGGTCGATCTGAGACCGGTACCCTGAAAGGGGCGGTCGGCAGAGTCCTAATTTCTTTGTCGTTTAAGACCGCCAAACGCTCTGAGGAGGGTCTAATGAACGGGGTTAAACCAAGCTTCTCCTTGAACAAGGTCAGCCCGTCCGAAGACGGGTTAGAGTCCGGAAAAGCTGTTCTGGGACTTGGAATGGACGGATACCTAGCTCCGAGACAGGTAAGGAGCTGAGCCTATACTGGGAATGTCATCTATATTTCTCAATTTGATAATAAGTTACAAAAGTAACTTATTACCAAAAGTATAAAGCTATGTTAATAATTTTTGGAAACACAGATCTTGTAGGTGTGTTAAAAATCGTACTAGGAGAATCATGCTACTTCCGGTACTACTATTAATACTATCACCACTACTTCAACTACTATGAGTACTAGCCTACTACCACTGCTACTTCCATTTACGACTATACCACCACTACTACTTCTATTACTACTACCACCACTACCACGACTACTACGACAACTGTCAGTTGTACTACTACTACTACTACTACTACTACTACTACTACTACTACTACTACTACTACTACTACTACTACTACTACTACTACTACTACTACTACTACTACTACTACTACAACTACTACTACTACTACTACTACTACTACTACTAATACTAACACTAACACTAACACTGCTACTACTACTACTACTACTACTACTACTACTACTACTACTACTACTACTACTACTACTACTACTACTACTACTACTACTACTACTACTACTACTACTACTACTGGTGCTGCTGCTGCTGCTGCTACTGCTACTATTACTACTGCTACTATTATTATTATTATTATTATTATTATTATTATTATTATTATTACTACTACTACTACTACTACTACTACTACTACTAACACTAACACTACCACCACTGCAACTGCTACTATCATCATCATCATCACCACCACCATCATTATCATAATTATTATCATTACCAATGTCATCATAATTCTTTTACTGATTTATTTAAACCGATATTTCTTACAAAATTTTATTGCAAAGTTGATTGTCAGCTTTGGCGAGAAATTAAAGCTGTAATAAGTATCTGTAATAAGTATAAGCAATAAGTACGTGCAATAAGTATCTGTAATAGGCATCTGTAATAAGTATCGTAAGTACCTATCATGAGTACGGTGTACTTATAAACGACAAAATCCAACAACGAATAAAATCCTGGTTGCAGAGAGGCCATCGTATGGAGCTATAAAACTAAATGTCTGACCATCCCTCTTATCTTTATGACGCACTCGGCGGCGCTTTGTAAGATGCTGAGAGGCGCTACAGTGTCTAGATGCAAGCATACATACATACATATACATATATACAATGTATACATACATACATGCGTACATACAAACATGGACATATATGTACAATTGTACATGCATACATACACATACGTACACACATGTGAGTACGTACATACATGCATACATACATACATACATAGTTGTACATGCAAACATACATACATATATGCATACATACATACATGCATATATGCAAACATACATACATGCATACACACATACCTACGTACGTCGTACATACATACATACATACATACACACAAACATGGATACATATAATTATATATACACATATTTACTGATTGGTATATATCTATATAAATAAAGAGAAGAATCTGTCTGTCTGTCTGTCTGCCTGCCTGTCTGTCTGTCTGTCTGTCTGACTGTCTGTCTGTCTGTCTGTCTGTCTGTCTGTCACAGCGATGTTTGACCGGGATGCATTTCTACAGTTTTCGAGCTTTTCACTCGAAACCTTCACTACTGACTCGGGGTGGGCATTACACACCCAGTGTGAGGCTTCGCGTCCCCGTTTTCACCGCTACCATGGTCTCCCAGGCCAAAAACTACCCGGGCAATGCATTTTTAGCTGGTAAAAAAATTACACTCAACCTATTTTCAATCGCCAGATGGCGCCGCCGGGTTAAGCAGCAACAGTACGGATTCGCTAGAGGGATTGACACTTTCACTGAACTAAACCCGGTTAAGCAGTGTTTTGTTGCTTATTCGCTAGAGGGATTGAAACACCCAAAACGCCGGGTTAAGCAGCTTTGCGTCCCCCGTTTTGATCGCTAACATGGTGTCCCGGCCCAAAACCTCCGAAACCCGGGCAACGCCGGGTTCACCAGCTAGTATATATATAAAAGGATCATCATCACTTTCTTCTTCTTCTTCTTCTTCTTCTTCTTCTCCTCCTCCTCCTCCTCCTCCTCCTCCTCCTCCTCCTCCTCCT
>OY744613.1:2776265-2783765 GCA_963556255.1 Allolobophora icterica
GTTTAGGAAAACCAATCCATAATCAGGTCAATGAGTAATGTACAAAAGGAGGACTCTGCTATATTTTTCGGTTTTCCATATTTTCCTATTTGTTTTGCTGTTTGCTATTTGCTATGTTTTTACTATTTGTTGTTTTCTAAGATACAATTCTATTCGATCGTCTTATATTGTCAGTTTTATTAAATGAGCGCTATAGAAATAAGCACTTACGACCTACAATAACACATCTGCAAGTAGGAAAGATTGCTTCTTTCTTTTCAGACAAAAAGGCGAAAAGTTCGTTCTCTCTGCTAAAACTGGTGAGTAACAACATAGATTGAAACTGTGTCTCGTATCAATGATTGTAATCGAGCATTTATAAAAGAGCCACTCAACGATTCAGAGGCGCTTCCAACCCAAGTCACTAACAAATAAAATGGACTTCAGGCGTTTTCAGGACAGGGGAAGAGAAAGGCTGAGGAGCTGGAGCCGCAATTCCTGCGGAAGACGGTTCCAACTAGTGGGGCCATTGGGTGTATCCAAGAATACATTGGGTATATCATAGACTATGTATCTTACGACACATTGCGTGTAACACATTTGGTGTATCCCAGGTATATCTAAGGAAAACAATGAGTGTGCCTTGCGGATACATAGGGTGTATCTTAGGACTGATTCATTGATTCAATAAATAAAATTTAAAAAAAATGATACAATTCTATTCAATTGTCAGTTTTATTGAATGAGCGCTATAGAAATAAGCACTTACCCACTTATCTTAGGATACACCCTATGTAGCTCAGGTGTACTTAGGATACATTGAGTATATCTTAGTATCCGATGCCTGTGAATTAGGTGGTTCTCACTGCTGAGCTTTTTAACGCTGAAGTAATCCGGATATTACGATAAAATTGCCGGGGTAGGGCTGGGAACGCCTCTGAATAGCTTCCTTGAAGGACCGCTATATGAAGGCTTGATTGATTGATTGATAACATTACGATTGAAATCGATTGTTCATTTGTGGACAGATTGACAAGAAGTCCCATCGATCAAAAGAAGTGGTTGCGTCGAACCTTAGCGAAGCTCTTCTGAGTCTGAAGCGAATAAAAATCCCGGACACCAAACTTGAAAGATTCAAGGTCTCTCTCTTTTTCTTGATTCTATCACACGGTTCAACTTAACCTTGTAATATTCTAAGACGATATTCTAACAATCTAAGATAGCATTCTGATGTTATGATTCGAAGTCTGAGACAATATTCTAATATTCTAAGAAACCATTCTTATTTTCTGATTCGAAGTCCGAGATGATATTCTAGTATTCTAAGGATGCATTCTAACATTCTTAGACACTATTCTATCTAAAGAAAACGTTGACAGTCTAAGAGAACCTTATAAAATTCCAAGACAATTTCATGATATTGCGAAACAATATTACGCTGAATGTTGAGCGGAATCTTAATGCGCGTTTAAAGAACAGGAAACGAACTTTTCCTTTTACAGTAACGTTTAATCGGACCATTCTAACATTCTATTATTCTATTGCTCTTAGAGGGCGCACTGGAATGACATAGCCTAGTTAACGATTTGCAAAGTTCTATGGAATTCTATCTTTAGAATAGAATTCCTTAACGGATTATTCTAATCCTCTAATGGGCTGATCTAATGACTTCCATGGCGCTGTTAGCATAATGCACAATCACTGTCTGTATTTCTGTCTGTCTTGTCTGTCTGTCTGTCTGTCTGTCTGTCTGTCTGTCTGTCTGTCTGTCTGTCTGTCTGTCTGTCTGTCTGTCTGTCTGTCTGTCTGTCTGTCTGTCTGTCTGTCTGTCTGTCTGTATGTCTGTCTGTCTGTCTGTCTGTCTGTCTGTCTGTCTGTCTGTCTGTCTGTCTGTCTGTCTGTCTGTCTGTCTGTCTGTCTGTCTGTCTGTCTGTCTGTCTGTCTGTCTGTCTGTCTGTCTGTCTGTCTGTATTTCTGTCTGCGCACCACTTAAGACCCTCGTTATAATTATTATTATTATAATGTTCTGTTGGCTTTAGAGGGCGCAGTGGACTGACCTTGTGAGGGATGAAGGTCAAGGTCAGTTGGACGACCTGTGTAAAGCGGAGAGAAGTCGTCGATCTGCCGCTTGGGAATTGTTCACGAGCGAATGTGTCTTCCTCATCGACCACCTCCTTGTCCTCAAACATGTACGTAATCCAATCCAATCTAATCGTAATCGTAACCTTTATCATAAACAAACTTCTAAAGAGCCAGTCGAAAGTTGATCACAGGGCACCTGCTTATTCACGAGCCCTGCGTCGGGTTAGAGGACCTTGCAAAATGTAGGAGATCCGAGTTCAATCCAATCCAATCTGATCCAATCTGATCCAATCCAATCCAATCTGATCCAATCTGACCCAATCCAATCCAATCTGATCCAATCTGATCCAATCCAATCCAATCTGATCCAATCTGATCCAATCCAATCCAATCTGATCCAATCTGATCCAATCTGATCCAATCTGACCCAATCCAATCCAATCTGATCCAATCTGATCCAATCTGATCCAATCCAATCCAATCTGATCCAATCTGATCCAATCTGATCCAATCCAATCCAATCTGATCCAATCTGATCCAATCTGATCCAATCTGACCCAATCCAATCCAATCTGATCCAATCTGATCCAATCTGATCCAATCCAATCCAATCTGATCCAATCTGATCCAATCCAATCCAATCTGATCCAATCTGATCCAATCTGATCCAATCTGATCCAATCCAATCCAATCTGATCCAATCCAATCCAATCTGATCCAATCTGATCCAATCTGATCCAATCTGACCCAATCCAATCCAATCTGATCCAATCTGATCCAATCTGATCCAATCCAATCCAATCTGATCCAATCTGATCCAATCCAATCCAATCTGATCCAATCTGATCCAATCCAATCCAATCTGATCCAATCTGATCCAATCTGATCCAATCTGACCCAATCCAATCCAATCCAATCCAATCCGATCCAATCTGATCCAATCTGACCCAATCCGATCCAATCTGATCCAATCTGATCCAATCTGATCCAATCCGATCCAATCCAATCCAATCCGATCCAATCTGATCCAATCTGACCCAATCCGATCCAATCTGATCCAATCTGATCCAATCTGATCCAATCCGATCCAATCTGATCCAATCTGATCCAATCTGATCCAATCCAATCCAATCTGATCCAATCTGATCCAATCCAATCCAATCTGATCCAATCTGATCCAATCTGATCCAATCTGACCCAATCCAATCCAATCCAATCCAATCCAATCTGATCCAATCTGATCCAATCCAATCCAATCTGATCCAATCTGATCCAATCTAATCCAATCTGATCCAATCCAATCCAATCTGATCCAATCCAATCCAAACTGATCCAATCCAATCCAATCTGATCCAATCCAATCCAATCTGATCCAATCTGATCCAATCTGATCCAATCTGATCCAATCCAATCCAATCTGATCAAATCTGATCCAATCTGATCCAATCTGATCCAATCCAATCCAATCTGATCCAATCCAATCCAATCTGATCCAATCCAATCCAATCCAATCTGATCCAATCCAATCCAATCTGATCCAATCCAATCCAATCTGATCCAATCTGATCCAATCTGATCCAATCTGATCCAATCTGATCCAATCCAATCCAATCTGATCCAATCCAATCCAATCTGATCCAGTTTAAACTAAGACTTCTAGACCAACTCCGAGACCAAAGAGTGTGAGACTGCTCATATAATATGTCATGCTATACTTTGCGATGCTATGCTGCGATACTACATATCCTATACCATGCTATATATAACATGGTATACTCTGCGGTATTATGCTATATTATGCCTTTATATACTATGCTATATTTTGTTATGCTCTGCTATGTTGTGCCTTGATCTACTCTGCAGAATTATGCTATGATAGGCTATATTATGCCTTGTTATACTATGCAACGTTTTGCTGTGCTATTCCATTCTATACTCGGCCCTAATACACTGCAATATTATGCTATGCTACATTTAATATTACAGTTGCATTACATTACAGTTACATTGTGATTTCATTACACATTGAATGGTGTTGTGGTTTAGTGTTGTGGTTGTGTTCGTAGTGTTTCATGAAGTATGACATATTCTAGCATAGCATAATATAGCATATTATGGCAAAATAAAGCATAGTATAGCACAGTTTAGCATAGTATGGCATAGTGTGGCATAGTATTGCATTGTATAGCACAGTATGGCATAGTGTGGCATAGTATGTCATAGTAGTGTTATGATTGTGTTCGTAGTGTTTCGTGGAGCCGTTGAAGCAGCTGCAGGTCGAAGGTCACCTGATGTTCGTTGAACCGCAGAATCTCTTTGGAAACCTCGACCAAATCTGCTCAGTAAGTACATCCTCCTTCTCATATCCTCTTCATCCTCCTCTTCCTCCTACATAATCCTATTCTTCCTCCTCCTTCTCCTTCTCCTCCCTCCTCATAGTCTTCCTCCTCCTTATTCTCCTGCCCTCCTCTTCATCCTCCTACTGCTACCTCCTCTATTGTTCCTCCTTCTCTCATCCTTCTCCCATCCTCCCTCCTTATATTATTTCTCCTCCTTCTCCTCCTCTTCCTGTTCCTCATCCTATCAGCATCCTCTCCTCCTCCCACTTCTTCTCCTAGTTCTTCTCCTCATCTTATACTCGTCCTCCTCTTCTTTCTTTTCTTCCTCCTCCTCCTCCTCTTTTTCCGTCCCTTTCTATTTTTCCTCCTCCTTGATTCCTGTCCTCTCTTCCTCCTCTTTTTCCTTCTCTCTTTCTTAATCCTGCCTTCTTTCTCTCTTCGTACATTTCTCCTCATCGTCCTCTGCTCCTCCTCCTCACCCGCCGTCTCCTCATTTTCTTCCTCTTCTCCTCTTCCTTCTTCTCCTACCATCCCCGTTCTCATCCTCTCCTCTTCCTCCTATCTTCTTCTTACCATCTTCTTCCTGATTTCCAGTGACGTTGTCGCCTACCTCAGCCTAACAACTTCCTGCTTCTCCCCCTTCCACTTCTCTTTTCTACTTCCTCTTTTACCTCATAACCAGGGGCGTCTACACCATAGAAACCTTGGATCAAATGCTCCATCCACGAAATAGGGGGGATCTGTCAGTGTGTGTGCCACCATTGTAGGGGGGAAGGAGAGGGGAAAAGGGACGTTGCTCCAATGACTTAGGGGGGATAGACGCCCCTGCTCATAACATACTCCTACTTCTCCTCCCCCTACTTCCCTCCTCCTTCTCTTCTTCCTCTTCGTCTCCTCCCCTTACTTCCTGGATCCCACGTCTAGACATAGGCCTGTAACTATAGTCAGTGTTTGCGCACACATACAACTCATAATGATAATACTGTTTGCTTAACCTGGACCATAAGACTTATTTGTCACCACTCTTCAACCAATCTCTCTCGTGAGTGACGAAAGACAATTAAAAAAAACAAAGAATGTGATTGTCACGAGGCGTATATAGGCCTAATCGTTTGAACCTTTTCTATCTGAAACGCGTGATCTACTTTGAAGATATCCACACTTGGATCTGGACTTGACAGCCCATCATACAACACCTTTGGCACGTCTCTGCGCTCGTAAACAAGCTGCTGGTCTTTCCACTTCGCTGACTTTTGGAATTTCTTGACCTTTCCAAGTGATTTAATTTCGGATTTTTTTTACATTTTGGTTAGCATTAAATTTTAGAATTTCTAGACCTTTCCAGGTGATTTACTTTCGGAATTTCTTGGTCTTTTTATTTCACTGATTTTTGGAATTTGTACAATGTACACCTTCCCAGGTTATTCAATATCGAATTTCTTTACATTTCCGGGCGGTATTAAATTTGAGAATTTCTAGACCTTTTCAGGTGATTTAATTTCAAAATTTCTTATTCTTTTTTCATTTCTAGACCTTTCCAAGTGATTCAATTTCGGATTTTTTTCCTTTCCGGGTGACATTAAACTTGGGAATTTCTAGACCTTACCATGTGATTTAATTTCTAAATTTCTCGACCTTTCCATCTCGCTGCCTTTTGGGATACCTTTCCTGGTGATTTAATTGAAATTTCTCCACCTTTCAGCTTCTGTGTGGCCTTCAGTCGGATGCTCTTGGATGATCTCACCCTCAGAGGCAACTTCTGTCGAACGGAGGTTCTCATCGATGGTCTCAAACAGGTAGACCAAAGCCTATTAAGTTCAACCTACAGGTAAACGAATACCTGTCTATTGTAATTGTAATTGTACTTGAACATTTATGTACTACCGCTCGAGGTTAAAAACAAATCGGAGGCGCTCTCTGCGCTGACCTATATATAATGTCAACTTAGTTGATTGATTGATTGATTGATTGATTGATTGATTGATTGATCTATTGATCTATTGATTGATTGATTGATTGATTGATTGATTGATTGATTGATTGATTGATTGATTGATTGATTGATTGATTGATTGATTGATTGATTGATTGATTGATTGATTGATTGATTGATTGATTGATTGATTGATTGATTGATTGATTGATTGATTGATTGATTGATTGATTGATTGATTGATTGATTGATTGATTGATTGATTGATTGATTGATTGATTGATTGATTGATTGATTGATTGATTGATTGATTGATTGATTGATTGATTGATTGATTGATTGATTGATTGATTGATTGATTGATTGATTGATTGATTGATTGATTGATTGATTGATTGATTGATTGATTGATTGATTGAACTGTCATGGAGAACAGTTAGCAAAATATTGTACAGGAGAGTGGAAGAGTCACCAGTGTTGGGCACAAACACACACGTGAAGAAACAAACTTATTAAACACTTGATGAACTGAGCGTATCTTGAGATACATTGAGTATATCTTACGATACATATGGTTAATTTTTGGATACATAGAGTGTATCTTGAGATACTTTGTATCTAAGGATACACCCGCTATTTCGCAAGCGGTTGAAGACCATTCTTCTCGATTGTGGTCGGGAGCAACTCTGATGGGCTCTTCCGCTCAGGCGTTATATACTTGAGCACTTACAAGTTGTTCCGGGCTACAGTTAAAGTTCACAATATTACAAGCAGGGCTGTAGTGGTAAAATTAGAGGTGAGTATACGCTAACGGTTAATTTTTCGAAACTACATAGAGATGAGAACAAATATTTTGTGAGGTGAGTATACGGTCTCTAGAGGTGAGTATACGCTGTATACCCGCGTATACCTTCGACTACAGCCCTGATTACAAGCTACAGTTACAGTTTACAATGTTACGAGCAACATTTACAGTTTACAATGATACAAGCTATAGTTACAGTTTGGATGGATGTTTCGATGCATTGTGTGCGTGTGTTTCAGTTGAGTTTTTTGAGTCGAGACGGCGAGGTATACCATGACTATTGTCTGAATTACTCGAAGGCTCTGACTTATCTGGAACTTCTGCGAAGGAATGATGACTTCGTCGATTTCGAAAAGGTACAC
>OY744613.1:2788765-2813765 GCA_963556255.1 Allolobophora icterica
ATTTTTCTAGGGATTTTAGCCCGCCCATAATTATTCCGTTCCGGAACCTTTTTTCCAAAAAAAGCACTGTATCTAGCACTAGATTAGAATAAACGCATTGGAAAGTACACTTTGAAATTGTTTTTATACCGTCTTAAGACGGGCAGTCATCTAGTGATAATTAAAACATAATAGTAACTGTTTCCAGGGACCGGAAGTTGTCCGCGGAATTCCTTCGTCGTCGTTCAGTTCACTCGATTCCAGCAAATCGTCTCCGTCTATACCCTCCAAACGCCATCCTCTGAAGCCAAGGTATCCCGAAATCTCTGCATCTCTCACAATTAGGGTAGGGTAGGGTTGGGTAGCATTGGGTACGGTATGGTAAGGTAGGATAGGGTAGGTTATGGTAGTGTACGGTAGATGGTAGGTATGGTTAGGTAGGACAGGGTAGGGTAGGGCGGGATAGGGTAGGTATAGTAAGGTAGGGTAGAGTAGGGTATGGCGGGGTAGGGTAGAGTAAGGTACGGTCGAGCATAGTAGAGTAGGGTATATCGGGGTAAGGTATGCTACACACTGCACACTCGAGACAATGTAAACTACACACTGTATCGTAAAACACAAGATTTAAGCCCTGTGGTAGGATAGGACAGGATAGGATTGGATGGGTTTGGATAGGATAGGATAGGATAGGATAGGATAGGAGAGGAGAGGAGAGGAGAGGAGAGGAGAGGAGAGGAGAGGAGAGGAGAGGAGAGGAGAGGAGAGGAGAGGAGAGGAGAGGAGAGGAGAGGAGAGGAGAGGAGAGGAGAGGACAGGACAGGACAGGACAGGACAGGACAGGACAGGACAGGACAGGACAGGACAGGACAGGACAGGACAGGAGAGGAGAGGAGAGGAGAGGAGAGGAGAGGAGAGGAGAGGAGAGGAGAGGAGAGGAGAGGAGAGGAGAGGAGAGGAGAGAGCGGAGCAGAGCAGAGCAGAGCAGAGCAGAGCAGAGCAGAAGAGATATGAATAAATGTATGTCAGTTCTGCTGTCTGCTGCTGTAGATGACCTGGTTGCACCGCCTTCGTGAATCCAAGGAGAAGTTCCGGAAAACTCTCGATTGGAACCCACAGCCAGTGACGACCGCCTCAGTTCCAAACCACACTAGCATCGAAACCGAGGACAACAACGACAACGATGACAACAACGACAACGAGGACAACAACGACAACGAAGACAGCAACGACAACAAAGGCAACCAAAACGTCAACAACGAAAACAACAGAATGAGTAACTCATCGGCAGACGACCTGCACTCGATATTAACTGCAACGACGACGACATCATCATCATCGTCCGTCGACTGCTGCATGCGATCATCACTTTGTCGTCGTCATCATCAGAACTACGCTCGCCTCTACAGCGCCATGCGGAGACCGCGAAGCGAGCGACGACATCGGGTCACTCCTCCATCGGTTAACTCTATATCATCCGACGACGTCGAAGTCGACGAGGACCTCGTGGTCCAGCCTAGTAGTTCGAAGGATGAACTGGAACGGCTGACCGAGGATGACGTTTTTTCTGAGACCTCCAACGGGGAGCCGAGTTTGGAACTGGATGGTTGGATGATGGACGGCGAGGAAGGACTAGTCCAACCATTTGAGGCATCTACCATGTCCGGAGAGACTGCGTGGAACCCTGACCTTGACCTAGGTCAGGTGTTAGAGGTCAGTCGATCGTCGGAGGACGAGGGACTTCCGGTCAGAGAGAGAACGGATCAGACGTCGATCTACGAGTCCACGGACACAGTCTACGTCTGACGAGCGCTAGATAAATTAATCGATCATTGAATCGATGACTGACTGATCGATTGGTTGATTCTTGACCTTCTTGTGGATTTGACCTTCAGTTTCATCCACTGCTACCATCATTCGTTTATTTTTATCAGACTCGAACCCCCAACCTGCCGGTCACACGCTCATCGTGCTAACTGAAAAGACCATCCTCTCGCACAGTTCAATGATTACCGTCACTTATCTCCGTGATTACCGTCATTCATCTCAATAACTACCGTCATTCATTTAAACGATCATTGTCATTCATACAGAACCTATAATACGACGCACATAAAACACGTGACACGTTAATCTGAACGACTTTCGTCACTTGAACGATTACCGTCATTTATCTCAACTACTACCGTCATTCATACAAAAATTACCGTCAAATGGTTAATCTCGATGATTACCTCAATAATCTTAACGATTTGCGCTATTTCAAAGATTACCGTAGTTCACTTAAATTATTACAAAAATTTATCTCGATGATTCCCGTCAGTAATTTGAGCGATTTGCGCTATTTAAAAATTACCGTAGTTCTCCTCAGTTATTACCGTCTCTCGCCTCAATTATTAACCGTCATTCAAAATTTGACCAATTATCGTCATAAATTCAGAAATTACGCGAAGAGTTCAAGACCCGTCTCAGACTGAAACTTCGACACACGTATATAGGCAGAGCAGTGCTACTTGAAGTGAAGTAGGGTGAGGTCGCCGACTGGTTAGTCTAGAAGAGTTTGAGGAACTCCTCGGCCGTGATCCTGGCCCGTGAGTTGACGGCCAGTTTCATGTCGCTGATCTCCTTGTCCACTTCCTCCATGAAGTGAAGGATGAAGTCGATCAGTTTGTTCTGGTACATCTGCTCCGTGTGGAAATTCGTGACCAGGAAACTCAGGTCGTAACCCTACATCAAAGACACACCGCATTAGGCCTACATTCTCTTCATTTAGGCCTACCAACGATACGCGGTAACGTAAGAAATGGCATGGTAAGATAAGATATGATAAAATAGGGCCACCCAATCTTATTCCTACCCTAATCCATCCGATCCCATTCTTACCCTAATCCATCCAATCCTATTCCAACTCTATTCCATCCAATCATATTCCAACTCTATTCCATCCAATCCTATTCCTATCCTAATCCAACTAATCCTATTCCTACCCTAATCCATCCTGTCCATTCCTTACCCTAATCCAACCAATCCTATTCCTACCCTAATCCATCCTGTCCATTCCTTACCCTAATCCAACCAATCCTATTCCTACCCTAATCCATCCTGTCCATTCCTTACCCTAATCCAACAAATCCTATTCCTACCCTAATCCATCCTGTCCTTTCCCTACCCTAATCCATCCGATCCTCCGCCTTCCAAGCTTTCTCTTCCTCAACGTAACGCACATTACCAGCTCTTCAGCCTCCTCTCTCTTGTCTCTCTGACAACCGGACTCGGATCTTCCCTTGACATCCCTGGACAACCCCTCTGATACGACGCAGCGCTCGTGAAAAAGCGGATGCCATGCGCTTAGAAATTTGAAGCTTACGATTGCGACAGGTTATTATTATATTTCCCCAAGGTCAAAAGGTTCTAAAGGTCAAAAGGTAGAAGCCGTCAAAAGGTCCAAAAGGTTCCAGAGGTTCAAAGAGTTCAAAAGGTCAAGTAGGTTCAAACAGGTCAAAGGTCGCGAAGGTTCAAAAGGTCCAAAGGTTCACGAGGTTCAAAAAGTTCAAAAGGTCAAAAACGTTCAAACAGGTCAAAGGTCGCGAAGTTTCAAAAGGTCCAAACGGTTCAAGAGGTTCAAAAAGTTCAAAAGGTCAAAAAAGTTCAAACAGGTCAAAGGTCGCGAAGGTTCAAAAGGTCCAAACGGTTCAAGAGGTTCAAAAGGTTCAAAAGGTCAAATAGGTTCAAACAGGTCAAAGGTCGCGAAGGTTCAAGAGGTCCAAACGGTCAAAGGTCACGCACCTCGACTGGTTTCCGGCGTAGGATGACGAAGTCCTCGGCCCTCATCATCAGGAATCGCGTGAACTTGGAGCAGATCATCTTCTCAATGTCATCCGACTGTTTCACACGAACACACATTCAACCAGCAGAACTTACAACGCAACGCATTTAGAAGTAGAATGATGAACTGAATTATTAAGGAACATTTATATAGCGCCCCCTCAAGGCTGTCTACTCAGGAGCGCACCCAGTCCGGCTAAAGAGGGTAGTCTTTAAATTAGCATAAAAAGTAGTAGAGTGATCTAAAGGGACCAGACTGAGCGCTATTGGGAGCCCGTTCCAGGTCGTAGGGCCAGCAACAGAGAAGGAGCGGCGCTGCATGATTGCGGCACGCGAGCGATGGACCGAATTGCTGGGTAAATTAATGTACAAGGGAAGGAATTGATAGACCCAACTAGGGGTCAGCCAGAAATCGCCTCGGTCATTTGCCTCGGCCGAATATCCCGTTTTTCGGCACTATTCGGAAGTATTAGCCTCGGCAAATACTGCACACGCAAATGGTTGCTTGTCTGTTTCACATGCTGAAATTTGTAGGCTCATAATATCAGCTTTGAGCTTCATCTAGCATATTCATTTTGAAGAAGAAAAGTACAAAAAATACCAACACTGGAAGTCCACAACGGAAGTCAAGTCCATTTCATTGATTACTTATTTCCAAAATTTAACATGTATTAATTAATCAGTTATTACAAGTACAAAATTTATGTCGATAATTTTTTTTACATGGAAATGTGAAGCTTCGTATAAGTATGGTACTCGGTTCGTACCCGGATCCGGCAAATAGTACATCCAAATACTCGGATTCGGTCCTCGGTCGAAAATGTCTACTCGGCTGACCCCTAGAGCCAACCTACAATCCACAGCTTATAACCGATTGAAAAAGTTCAAACGGTTCAAAAGGTTCCAGAGATCAAAAGGAGAAAAGGTCAAAAGGTCCTAAAGGTTCAAGTGTTCAGCGCTCGTGAATAAGCTGGTGCTCTGTGCTTAGCTTTAGATTAACGCTTTAGACATTTTGGAGCTTACGATTACGAAAACGATTCACCCAAATGCGGAGAAGAGGGGAGGGTTATCCTTTCTTGCGCATTGGATCGTCTTTCTGGAGCATTCTTCTACCTAAAATTGGGAGCTGCCCTCAGAAATAGCCCAAGAAACATATATTCAGCTTTTCTGTAAAATAGCCGATTGGTTAGAGAGCACGCCATATAACACGGAGAGTACGGGTTCGATCCTCCTCATCTTCTAGTCCTTCACTCGCAATTGCTCAGCGCCATCGATTGCAAGTAGGTAAGTAAGTAAGTAGGCAAGCAAGTGAGTATACCTTGATGCTTGGTCATTAGATAGTGGCGCTTAATAAAAATAATTCCCCACACAGGGGAATTTTTAAGTCATGTTTAGCTCATTTGCGATGTTCTTAAGTGAACTATATCTAACTGTTTATGTAAATGGCAAAGCACCTGTTTGATGGCGATGCTGATCCGGAGGGAGTTGATGGAACTCTCGATCAGACATCTCTCTTTGTCGTTACGACAGATTACGACGGGATTCAGCAACAGCTCATTGCTCGACCTGCAAGAAGAGAAGTAGAGAGCAGGGTCTTAAGGTAGCCCTAAGACAGCCATGGGTATGAAGTGTTGGCGACTTCATTTTCTTAGCCTCGGCATATGAGGGATTGAGGGCCGGTGGTGAGTCCTGTCTTTCGTCGTCTCATCTTCCCACCGACAGTGTACGGTCAGTGTACTCAATATAGCTTCAGTTGGCTAGGGGATGCAGGTGAAGCAGAAATCTCGAACAAACCCTCTGCCCTGGCGGGGAGTTGAACCCCGACCTCTCGACTGACAGTCAAGAACACTAACCACTTCACCACCAAGCACCACCTGAAAGAACCAGACTAAATACAGCAAGACTCGTGATCATTTGGCTTAAGCGTTTCTTTGCGATTGCTTGACCAGTGGTTCCCAACCCTAACCCAAATGCAACCTAACCCTTAACCATAATACTAACCCTGAAGGCCTGAACCCTAAATTAACTACAACCTTTCAGAGCAAGGCACCCATAGTTAAAAGCCATTCGATCCACGTAATCTGGTCTTAATATCTATATTGCAATATCCATCCCATTCCAGCTCATGCAGGCGTAAAAGAGAAGTTACTTGATTTACCTTATACTTCCACTTTGTTTATTTACCTGACTTCCATTTTGTTTAGTTAGGCCTACCTGACTTCCACCTCTGGTTTGTTGTGTCTCTCGACGACCTGTGAAGAGAAGTTCTGGAGACACATGGCCGCCGTTAGAGTGTTCCTCACGGCTTTCAGATACGGCTGAAGGGTTATGGACTGCAAGTAGAACAACAGCTTCAAAATATCACTCCACAAACAGTGCTGTACAAAAGTAAACGTTAAGGATCTCTGCCAGCATTTCCATGGGCATTGGATAGGCCTAGATGCATGAAGATGATGATGAAGAATAAGAGGAGTCCCTTCAGCCAGCCCTGAGACAGCCATAGGTATGAAGTGTTAGCGACTTCATTTTCATAGCCTCAGCATATGAGGGCAGGTAGCCAGTCCTCTCCCTCGCCGTCTCATCTACCAACCGACAGTGTATGATCTGTATACTCGTTATAGCTGAGTTGGAGGTGCAAGTAGAGCAGAAATCTCGAACCAAATTTCTGACCTGGCGCAGATTTGAAGCCCGAGCTCTCGATTGACAGTCCAGCACGCTAACCACTACACTATCGAGTGCCCCAATAGATGTATGTGTGAGGACACTTGGAATAGTGCATCGTAAGTTACTCACAAAGGCGCTGCACCTCTGATTATCTAACAGATCCAAGCAACTGGGGCGTGGTGGCTCAGTGGTGAGTTCGGCGCCTTGTGACCGGAGGGTTGCAGGTTCGAATCCCACTCTAGCCGCTGCGTACGGACCTTGGGCAAGTCCTTCACTCGCAATTGCTCGTGGCGCTTCGGCGTGAAACTTCCGGCACAGTATCAAATGCTGTAGTCGGGAGCGCCTCTGAGTAGTAGTTGACTTCGAGAGGCGCTATAGAAATATCCGGAATAAAAATAAATAAATAAAAACTGCGTTTTAAGACAGTTAGCCAATGTATGCTGCACAGAGTCAGAGTCAGAGGGGAAAATGCGCTATAGAAGTTCTTAGATTATATTCTAATTTTTACCTACAAATTTACATAGCGCCACTCTAATGATGCTCGAGGCATCAGACGACGCGGTGGTGTAGCGGTATGATATATGTGCCTTCAAGCCTTGTAACCGGAGGGTCACAGGTTCGAATCTATACCTCAAGCCACAGCGTATAGCGACTTTGAACAAGTTGCCCACCCACAGTTGTCCAGCGCTCGTGAATAGGCTGGTGCCCTGTGCTTGTCCTTCGAGTGGTGCTTTAGAAGTTTGGAGATTACGATTACGAGTCGATGCTCGCTACTGTGTAGAAGTGTAGTGCAAGCCAGAATTCAGGCTGAGTCCGGTCAAAAGCCAAGAAGGGTCCTCCAAGAACACACGGAAACAGCCGAGAACACACGGAAACAGCCGAGAACACACGGAAACAGCCGAGAACACACGGAAACAGCCGAGAACACACGGAAACAGCCGATAACACACGGAAACAGCCGATAACACACGGAAACAGCCGATAACACACGGAAACAGCCGAGAACACACGGAAACAGCCGATAACACACGGAAACAGCCGATAACACACGGAAACAGCCTACGGAGGAAATGAGTCCAGGGAAAGATGAGTAGGCCTATTTCGTTGAGGTCTGAAGGACAGAACAGACTTTGCAGAGAGAACTCTGTCGGAAGAGAGTTCCAGAGTCCAGGGCCAGCAACAGAAGAGGCGCGCCTACCTCAGATGAGACTACACGGCAGTCAGTAGAGAGCAGAATTAACTAACCATTTCTCCAGGCGTTCCGGATCAGATCAAAGACTAGAACGGTTGACCTAGGATTCGTTTTTCAATCAACATTCAACCAATCAACGGTTCGTTTACAGTCAACGTTCAACCAATCAACGGTTGGTTTTCAATCAATGTTCAATCAATCAGTCAGCGCCTTTCTTCTGCCTTTCGACGGATCTTCTTCCTTTAACAACAGAAGTCAAGAATACACAATGGTTGTTATTGTCTTCAAACAATCTGCCGACTGATATTATATTCCTCTGTCTGTATGTATATTCCGGTAGCCGGCCTTATCCTCCGTATTATGGGGTAGTTCTGAATTTAGGTCCTATCGAGACCACATCACTGCAATAAACAGGATACTACAGCCAGCCAACACCCACAGACGATTGTCTCACTAGGTCTGTTTCTGTCTGTCTGTCTGTCTGTCTGTCTGTCTGTCTGTCTGTCTGTCTGTCTGTCTGTCTGTCTGTCTGTCTGTCTGTCTGTCTGTCTGTCTGTCTGTCTGTCTGTCTGTCTGTCTGTCTGTCTGTCTGTCTGTCTGTCTGTCTGTCTGTCTGTCTGTCTGTTCTCACGGACCCAAGCACGCGTTGCATGCTCTATTAATAGCCGCGTTCTACCGGATCTTTTCATACATGCGAGCGAAGTCATACATAGAAGTGTGAATGATATTACATCCGGCTAACTTTAACTATGTAATATAATATAGGCCTATGTATGTAGGCCTATGCATAAATGTATATACATATATATACATGCATACATAGTAAATGATAGCCTTATATACACGGTGAGTTAGAAAAAACGTGTCCTTACATAACTTTACATAACATAATTGCAGATAACCATGAGTTTTAATGAAATTTCAGAATAATGAAGCTTGATGATCTAGCCAAGTAGGCCTACTGTATAAATTATTTTTTAAAATAAAAAGATGGACCAGCCTAAACTATAATTACTTCACGACAACCAGGCCCGCCGAGAGGGGGGGCAAAGGGGAAAATGCCCAGGGGCCCGGCGACTTTTTAGGGCCCGGGCCGGGCCCGCAATCAACTTATGAAAAATATTCTAATCAGTTATACAAAGTTTATGATTTATGCCTTTTTAAATATATTATCTGACGCTTAACTACAATCAGTTTAAACTTAAGCATCTGAATAAAATCATAGTTTTATATAGGCCTATAAATATAATATTGTACGGTCGTACACGCACTTTTGTTATTTTCAATTTGTGTTTTTTTCGTACGACCGTACGATATTCTATATATATGAAGCCTAAGGATAGTTTAGAGGCCCGTAACTGATCTGCCTAGGCCCTAGGGGCCCGCAACTGCTCTGCCTAGGGGTCCGGAATTTCTGTCGGCGGCCCTGACGACAACCCCGACAAATTGGTGTTTACCGAAGAAAATAAACGTGTCGTTCCGGTCAGCTATTGAGGTTGTATAATCCTCCAAGCCTAGTCAATTTCATCTGGTTTACTGACGAAAACGCTTTACTGCAGCAGCACCCAGTAACATTCGGAATGATCGCATTTACGATAGGCCTATGTCTGTACAAGGAGGAGGGACGTTGGACGTTCCAGCAAAATCTAATCGGCTTTTACGCACACGACCAACTTTCCGTAAATCTTTTATGGTAGGGCTCATCTGTCGGGGTCAAGGTCGGGATCTCTGCACTAGGTCGTACGAAAACCCATTTAATCGAACCGGGTGTTAAGGTCAATGGACAATATTAGCGAGGTGTTCTACGAATGCAGGGCCGTTTGTCAGACATTCGTGAGGTAACGGAGTATTTCATCTTCCAGCAACATATAGTGCTCCTGCGCACAGAGCTCGGGGGACTGTCGATTTAGCCTACTGCAAACTGACGCACCTGATTTCATTACGCCTACTTTATGGCCACCTAACAGCCCTGATTTAAATCCGGAAGACTGTAAAATATGGAATGTCATGCAAGAAAATGTTTACAGATATCGAATACATGATGTCAAGAGTTTCATCATCGAATTGTGGAGGCATGGGACGAAATGGATCAGCTCATCATCAACGAGTCAGTCAGACAGTGGCGTACGCGTCTTCGCACATGCGTGGATGCCCAAGGGGGTCGTCCATAAAGGACGTCCGCAAAATATGACCCACTTTGGACCCCTCCCTCCCCCTTGTCCGCATTTGTCCGCATTTGACCTTACCCTCTCTCCCTCCCCTTTGCGGACGTCCGCACGCCTTAACCAATTTTTAATGTCGTCCTCATTATTTTTACAATTATTCCACAGTTCCTGTGCACGTTTAAGTGACAGTTCAGGTTTCATATCGCAGGATGTGCAGTAATAAAAAACCTCTTTAAAGTTGCAGTAAAGGTTAGACCATGCATAAGGTTTTAGGCAATCACTTCACTGACCTTTTCGTCTTTCGGGTAAGGCAGAAAAAAGGTGGTGTTTAAAAAGCTATCAAATTTAAAAGTTTAAATGCGGACGTCCACACTGGTCATAACCCTCCCTCCCCTTTGTCCGCATTTGTCCGCATTTCGATGACCCCTCATTGCGGACGTCCTTTATGGATGTCCCCAAGGAGGTCAATTTGAACACAAAATTTGTTTCGCAATGCTCAGTAATAACTGTTCTATATTTGCTTAAAATTTCGTTGACATAACCTGATTTCTGACGAAGTTAAAGCAAAATATGTAGCGACCCGTTTTTTTCTGACTCACCGTATACATGCATGTATTTAGCCCTATATTCGTTTATTCAACCAATCATGCAGGCCAAACGCTGCGTGTAACAAGATTTTTAACATGGAAGCGAATGTTTTACATGCGACATGTAAAAATATATACTAAAGCAAAGAAATAAAAGACAATCAATGTCCTTCATTTCTTTGCTTTAAAAAATATTTTATATCGAAGGCGAGGTTTATAGTTCCTGTAGTCTTTATCGGGTAGGACGGAGCAGGAGCGTAGCCAGACTTCAATTCAAGAGGAGGCAAATAGTCTACTGCTTGTCAAAACCTTTCTTCCACAGAAAATTTTGAGGACTTTTTGGGAATTTCTTCCACAGAAAATTTTACGACTTTCTTTGGGAATTTCTTCTTCCACAGAAAATGTTCATACTTTTTTTCAAATTTCATCTTCGAAAAAAGTTGATGACTTTTTTTTAGACATTCGTCCCACTTTTTAAACTTTTCCCATACGAATTACTTCCAAAAGATCTCTACATTTGGGGATGGTCCATAGAGTAGTGGGAACATCACTGGCGTGAAGTGCAAGAGGTAGCGGGATCGCTTCCCGCAACCCTCCCAAAAAGTCCACTCAACCTATTTTCATTCGCGAGATGGCGCGTTGTTAATAATGAAATGTAGGAAGTGATGGGCGCCTTGCATGGCTGCCGTATACAGTTAAATTCGACTCCTGTAATAACTTGTGATCATCCGTTCATACTGATTTGTAATCATACTGCGTTATTGTCAGTTTGAAAATATTAAACGAAAATATTATTATATTATTATTATTACATACTGCAAGAGGAGGCAACATCCACCTCTCATGGGCTGTACTTCAGGATACAGGACTATAACCCATGGAAAATTTTGAAATCTTAAAAACCAAGAGGAGCCTCAATGTAGCTACGCCTATGGGACGAAGCTACGCTGCATACTTCGCCGATTGTATGTAGAGACCCTCTGGGAAGGACAGAGCCCCTAAAAACGTGCTTCTCATTGCGCTGTATTATAGCGTTCATAAGCAGCTCGTCTTCTGCCTTGCTCGCGAAGGAGTCAGCCGAGGGGCATCTGAGTGTATAGTGGTTTATAGTGGAAACTTGTTACAACAGAGGGACCTACTTGATATTTGCTATGAACGATGGAGTTGCAGAAGACAGACAACACAGCTTTGGCTTCGTCAGTTATACTGAAATAAACGTCAACTGTTTCAAACAGAAAAACCATCACAAGCTCAAGAAAATGGTCGAAAGCCAAACACTGCGAACGACTACTGGTAGTTTCCTCAGAATGTTACGACAAAAAAAACGAAAAGTTGGCACACAGGTTGCAAACCGATACTGAAAAACTTCCGTGTTGAGGTCAACTGCAGACCAAACCTTAATCGGGTTGAAAACCCTGTCCCGCAAACCACCTAGCATGGTTTCGTGAGGTTTGGCAAAGCAAGGAACTCACAGCAAACTGCCCAAGCATACCAAGTCTAAGTTATACAATTTGACAAACGAAATATATCATTTTGTACAGTTCAGAGCTAAAAAAATCTTAGATTCCCCAAAGGTTGTGACACTGTCAGACAGGTTAATTAGATCTTCTGGTAGCAGTAATTTTTCATGGGCGGCGATCCCGGGGGATCGAGGGGGACAAGACCCCCCACCTTTAGGAGTGGGGGGGACACGCCATGCATCGGACCCCCAAATTTCGTAAGATACACCAAAACAGGTCAACAAATGCAACTGTGTGTGAGGGCGAAAACGAGTTTTCAGTGCCATTTTGAGCAGAAAAGCAGTCTTTTAGCAGAAGTGTCCCCCAAAAAAAATTTGAATAAAAGAATACAAGAAAAAAATTGTGTAAGAGAAGAAAAGAAGGCGAAAAAAGGAAGAGGAAAACAAATTTATGAATTCGGGAAAAATAAGGTTGTTGACATAAGGAAGGGTGATCGAGGAAGAAAAATTCATGAAAGTAAGGTTGAGGACTAAAAAAAAAGGTCAAGATGAAAGGGAAATTTTTGGGAGATGAAGTGGAAAAAGAAATTTGTTTGGGGACAAGATTTTAAAAAAAGTCGTCGACGAGATCGTGGCCGACTTTGTCCTCCCCCACCTCTCAGACAAGATCACCGCCACTGAGCAGTATGATCGTAATTCAGGACAGGGAGGCTCAGACCTAGACAATACATCTCAGACGGAAAGCACTCAACCTAAGAGGGAGCATGGTTGATTCGATTCCAAGGCTGTACAAGCTTCAGATGAACTGGTTGTGTAGGTAATTCCTTTCTGATTCAAACTTCCAACTCCTCAACCATTCAGCATTATTTACCTTGCCTGTAACAGTCAACGTCTTCATGACTTGCAAGAATTCGCTAAGATTTTTCTAAGAACACATTAACTACACATTTTTATCGATTTTTAAGATTGCTTGCACTGACCATCCCAACAGCAAACCTTATTTTCAATGTTGGACACTTTGAATCCATATCTCAACTTGATTTTACAAAACTAGGTGTTTTTTCTTGTCCAAGGACTGGTTTCGCCGCCTTCACTACTAAATCGTTAATTATCTAAATATGCTTGTAACATCTTAAACTACTTGTGGGAAAATTTTTGTTCAATTTCTGGACTGAGTTCCAGAGAGAGAGAAAAAGAAATTTAAAATTGACTCAACTTTGCACGTCGAGTTAGAAAGAGTATGTGCATCGCAGACATCAAGCAGCGTATATGCACACAGATAAACTATACATTTAAACCGTAACAATTAAACAGCAAGCATTTCAGGCTACGATACCTCCACAAGATTCTGAGACTGCAATACTAGTTATCAGAAATGCTTGGAAAAATTCCCACCCTCAGTGTCACAAGGCTAAAATAATGTCCAACCACTTTTCCACACTTCAGCACCGAAATCGGCCCAAATCGTCATTCGCAGTGATGTCACTAAAGAAGTCAGTTTGTCGCTCAACTCTTTCGAGTCTGTCAGAACCCATTCCACCAACAGTAACCAAAATTTTATAAGTCAAAATAAAAATGCAATATATCCCTTCCCTATCTCAGGAGAAACTTTCATATCACAAAAAAAGCAAATTCAAAGCATCGTCCAGTTTTTCACCTTACTACTCCAGTTGGCTATCCCTCCCAGGTAATCGAAATCTCTTGTTTTCCGAAACAGCTTTCCATTTCGGACACACTCCTCGAAAGCAGACTGCTCCGGAAGCACAGACGGCCTCCGAGGCGCTACAAAAATGTTCTACTACAACAGATGTCTTGTAACAATACAATACAATTTCGTTGTTTACAAAGCCCGGTATGTGCAAGCGTCATGCCAAATAAATCCTATAGGGTCCTGTGCGTACAACAACATTCACAAAAAGTCCAATCACAGATTGAAAAAGCCAGACAGACATCACCAGTCAGTACAATGTTTTATTATATTACTACACCATTTACACAGTCTCCTCAATTTGTAGTCTACACCAGGGCATCAGTAAGCAAGGACTACTTGCTTATGGCTCTTTTCCTCTCCCAACGTACAATTCTTGCTAAACACACCAAGATACAAGTGCAGAAAGTACTTGGCATATACCTATTCACACAAAAACCGTACTGCGTATTGAAATCGACATCCGTACGGCGAGTGCCTCTCTCCGAGCAGTGGCGCTACAGAAATTTTCTCGTTACGCTACGCGAGAGGTTTGTTTAAAATTCACACTACACTGTGCTGCAGAATTTCCACACATCTCTGTACACATATTTCCTAAATTTGCATCCCAATTCTGTGTCAAGCGTTCACGTTTCTACCACAAAATTCTTCGCGGAATTTGTCTAACGGTCCCATCACTCACAAGGCTACGCTACGGGCGTCTCAAAACACAAGAAGGCACGTTCGTCTGGTCTTAAGGGTTATCCCAAAATCCATCCTACCACAAAACCTCAACTCCAAATCTTATTGGAAATTGTTTGGGGACTTCCAAGGCCAAGCTGAAACCATCAGCGCAATGAAAGGAGCTGGTCCAAGTCCTAACACCAAATCCTTTTGGCACAGCTAATCGGCGACTTGGAAGGCTTACTGTAGCAACAGATTGCAATATGGAAAATCAGTAAAACTGCAGCACAAAAAAATCTGTCATTACAACACACCGCAACAGACCAAATTAAGTCTTGAAGAGCAAAGTAGTTCACAAATTCGAACAAATGTCTTCTTTAAAACGCTTCCCTAGCCGCGCATTCCACGGAAAAGCGTTGCTCCAACCTCGTGGCTCCGCACTCCGTTTTCATAAACAAAGTGCAACGATAACGAGAATCAGACATACCGTTTATTAAACCAGGAACAGCGCATACAAAGCACAATCTTATCTGTCATGCTTCGCTTGCTCTAAGCAAACAACACATCCACACGACTAGCACTGCCATTCGAAACACCGTCTTCCACCGACAGATATTTCAAAGCAACAGTCGAAAGAAACCATCGACTGAACAGCAAACAAAAATTGATATGTACAAAGTTAGCGGGAGCCATCACACAAGATAGTAACCCTCGCAGCACAGCTTCTTATCACATATCTTGTTTACCGCTGTAATCGCCACCTCGGAACAAAACCATGAACCGCTTAAGACCCGACCTTAGCCTACCTACAGAAAGATTAACTACAATTTGAACATTAGTCCAATAAAAGGCTACAGCAAAAATCGTCGTATGTTCCACCGCTGTCATTCTTTCGAACAGAGATTGACATTTATGCAAGTTATTAGCACCACGCTCACAGCACACTCCTATGAAACAACAGCAAAGTCAGAATTTTTTACACAGACTACTGTACAGCTAGACACTGCGAGCCAACGTCGGCTCTTTGTACGCCGTTTCATATATATACAGATTAACGGCATCACGTCACACTTTACAGCGCAACCGATCCGTGCGATGAGACATAAACTGAGCTTGTTCAGAAACTCGAGAAACGGTGTCTTAGACTTCGTTCTGATCAACGGATAACTCATCCGAACAGCCGTAAGCCCAACATCCGTTGCGAGAGATGAAAAAATGAGGTTTTAATGGTTGAAACATAGAGAGTTAAACGAAAAACTGCAAATGGTGTAGCCGTCAAATTTTGTCAAATTTTTTCCACTGCGGCAATAGAATCTGAATGACATTCTTAAATAGAAGACCTTATCAACGTGCTGCTTAAACTCGGTTCACAGGACTTTCCAGAGCATGTGTCCACTAATTCTACATATTTAAATTATTTAACATGTCAGAGCACGGTAAGAACCATCATCATAGTATTACGATATGGGATATAATCGCAAGTCTAACGAGAATAGGCTTAACCTCAAGGAAACAAATCCAAACAGATTTAGAATTTTGGCTCGAATTTTGCGAAAAACATTTATGGTTATCACCAACTACAGCAGCTGACTTAATGCGTGGGAATTTATATAAAAAGAAGAAATCTTTCCACTTTGAACAGACGAGGCTTACGTGCGAAAAACAACGTTCCAATCAAACTTTCCTCAACAGCATTTTAGACGAGAAATAAATCTGTAACTGGAGGATCCTGTGAAACTTGCTCCGAAATTGTGAATTTGGCAACACGGTCTGACATTACAGCCGCTCAAAACTGACTCTGTTTGATTAAGTAAGTGATGGCGTAAGCAAACTCGTGCAAGGTGCGCGAAAGTTCAAAAGTTTCACTCCGCCGTATGCTAGTTCAAAGGTCACCATCGTAACTCGTAGCAAGTCTTGTAGCTTTTGGTGAATAAACAGCTTCATCGTGATATCTCGGCCGCTTTCTGCAGATAGTTGTCCGTCTCGAACCGTCCAAGAACTCGGAAATTTGCAGATAAGCTTCACGAAAAGCTCTGGCGAAGCCGCGCCAGTAACTACGCCGCAGAGCGAACCGAAGCGAAGTGTGTAGAATCGTTTGATTTCGTTGCCTCACTGGTGCGACGTGGGCAACGTGGCTCCGACAGGGGGCTGTTGCTGTGACAAGGATTCCCCAGTACCTGCCACAGGTGTCTGCGCGACTCTTGGTGCCATCACTGGTGCCGACTGCAGGGAAGATGGCACCATAGTCGCTTGTTGCGCCGGCGGTGCTCCCTGTCGCACAAACTGCTGAGATGCCAACGGCGTCGCTCTCGACGCCAACATGTGCGCTGGAATGACCCCGGACTGCATCTGGAGAGCGCCTGGAAACATCTGGCCCATATCCGCATATGACAACGACTGTTGTTGGTCCTGTTGCTGCTGTTGTTGTTGCTGTTGCAACAGGTACATCAGCAACAACTGTTCGTCCATGGCCTGGCCCGCCTGAATCTGGTCCAGAAGAAACGGTGGCGCGTACTGTTGGCTCTGCGGCACCATGCCGCCCATCAGCTGCATTCCCATCGAATCCTTTGCCTGACCGCCACCGACCGCTGCTTGTCTCATTGCGGTCGTCTGCAGGATCGATTGTTCCATGGGCGTCAGTGTCCGGTTGGTCGCCATCGGCATTCCCATCGCCTGCTGTTGCTGAGGGAGAAGTCCGATCGCCGGCTGACCATCGCGACGCTGGCCGAGAGACCCCTCTACGCCGGGCATCTTCGCTTGACCTTGAACTGCTCCCCAAAGACCCTGGGATGCCGCTGCCGTTTGGGGGAAATTCTGCGCCATGGCATGGTCAGGCAGCTGCGACCCATATGCTTGTTCGGCCGATTGGCGTTGTTGTGGCTGGCCCATCTCTAGGTTGGCCTGCAACTGTGGCTGGACGCCACTATCCGCTTGGTAGTGCTGACTCAGGTACTTTTCGATGGCAGCCTTCTGACTAAGCAGCTGCTGCAGAATCTGAGCATCTTCTCCGTTTTGTGAAGCGGCAGGGGTACGGAACATCTGCGGCTGCTGACCACCTGCAGTTGTTGGCATTTGGACTGGCTTGGATTGTATAGATCCCGTCTGGACAGCATCTGGCAGAACTTGGTGTGTCAAGTCGGTTGCCTTGGGAGCAACCCAGGTCTGTCCTTGAAGCTGACCTTGTACTGGTTGTTGGACCTGGCCAGGTATCCGACCAGCCTGAGCCTGGGAGTCAGCTAAAAGCGCCTGGAGCTGGAGCATCTGAGTATGCATGGGCGACTGTCCTGCCTGGAGCTGGTTCTGAAGCTGCGCCTGTCCAGCCTGGTGTTGTGCCTGCGACTGGAGCTGGCCCTGAAGCAGCTGGATCTGTGCCAGAAGCTGGGCCGCTTGCATTGGCGTCTGCCCCTGCTGAGGTACCTGAGCTTGGGAGGTTTGAATCCCCGGTGTCATAAGTGGGCCCCTGCCCTGTAACGGGGTCTGCATGCCACCCGACTGCATCATCATACTCTCGAGCATCGCAGATGGTTGACCCGGGAGACCTTGTCCCTGCTGCAGTGGAAAAGATGATGGTGGAACCGCCTGAGAACCTAGTACTGGTTTGAGTTGCGGCTGGCCAGTACCCTGTCCCGTCGGCTGCTGACCCTGTGCCGGATAAACACCGGACGGCTGGGCGACGGGAGGCTGTCCGGCCCCAGTCTGAATGTTCCCAGGTATCGGAGTCGAAAGCCCTCTCAAAGAAGCTGCTTGCTGAATCAACTGCCGCATCGGTGCCTGTTGATGCTGTTGTTGAAGTAGCATCTCGAGCTGCTCTGGATTCTGGCTGTACTGTTGGATGAGACAGAGCGCAGCAGCCAGACTTTGTGGATCGGCCATGGCACCCATCAGCTGAGAAGGAGACCCGTCCATGGCCCCTTGTAACTGGCCCGCTGCTGGTCCCGGGCCGACAGCGCCGCCCAGCTGCTGTAGACTCTGCAGTACGCTGGCAATTGCTGCCAGTTGCTGACTCTGTGGTTGCTGTGCCAGGGTACTGCCACACACCTGCTGATGGCCCTGCGCTGGTAATACGCCGGTAGACATTACCACTTTTGGCATCTGCGCCACCTGTTGTGCCGCGAGGGACTGTGGCACCAGATGCGGCTGAATGCCACTATGCCCAGACGTATGAACAGGCATCTGAGCGGCTCTTGCCTGTGTCGCACCGCTTCCGGGCTGTGGGATGTGGGCAAGATGCATCTGGGCACCTACGTCGAGCGGGTGCCCCGTGTGCGACGAAATGCCCGCCGACAGCGGCTTGCCCCCGGGAACGAAATTCGGAAACAGATGATGCAGCTTATCGATGAAGTCGTTCGTCTGTAACGCCGCCAGTGCCGGCTGCGACGCCCGATGAAGTGGAACTACGGCGACTCGTGGCTGCTGGCTGATGCTGCTCTTCTCGGCCAGAATGGTTCTTGGCTGCGACTGCAAACCAGTCGCCTGGCTAAGAATCACTCCCGGCATTACTGAAGATGTCGCTGCGTAGGCTTGCGTCGCGGTTGGCTGGTTCTGGGACGACACGTTCGGTGTCGACGCTTCGGGATTCAACGGCGTTAGCGTCTGCTTGTCGGCCTGCGGTAAGATCGGCACGGGTTCCTCCTTCTCTGCGGAGGGCGCGGTGTCCGACTCCTTCGCCGCCAAGATGGCAGCGTCCACCGACTGTTTCCGTCTGAGCACCATCAGCGAAGATGGCGACACCAACGTGTCCATCCTATTCAACTGTCGAATGTGGTCCTTCAAACTCTGCGACCTCTTCAGGTTCGAGCTGACCGCCTCGTCCGTGACCTCTTCTGCAGTAGGTTGTTTTTCGCTGTCCGCCCTCCTGGGTTCGTCCAGCGCTTGGCCCTTGATGCTCTGGTGGTTTGAGTCACTGTGCCCATCGAGCGACGGCGAAATGGTTGGGTAGTAGGCATGTTTCGTTTCGTCGGTGGCTGCCCGCGACGGTAGAGTCAAAGGTTGCATGTGTGTGTCCGTGAGTGGAGTCACGTCGTTCGGATCATTGATGATCTTCACGGGTACTTTCTTCGGAAGCGTCTGCGGGACAGGAATTCCGAGATCCGTCTGGGTCGCAGCTACGTCCTTTGGCTGAGGGCAAGGGCCCCACGTGGTGGCACCCATCTGGCCGACAAAACCCGACTTGCCGGCGACCGCCTGGACAATTTCGGGATGGATCTCGCTGAGGTACATCTCCAGCTCCTGTTGATGACTCTTGTCAAGTCTTTCCAGTTCCTGCTGTTGCCTGGAAGAAGAAACAAGGAATGAGTCTTTAGAAAAGAACCACAGTACTCGGATACACATAACAGAAGTTCAAGGATTGTCGGTTGAAACTAATTCTTGATCTAAGATCCAGCAACATACAGGCTGCTCTGGTGTGTCAACCAGTTAACACAGTCACCAAAGCAACTGAAAATAACTACAGTTGCTGTTTCATCACTGTAGCCATTATCACCACCATCACCATCATCATCATCACCACCACCATGACCATCATCATCATCATTACACTCATCATCACCACCACTACCCTCATCATCATCCCTCATCACCACCATAACAACCAGTGCCTGTTCGTGCAGATATTTTACATGTATTGTAAGAACCCTGACTGCCAGTCAAACTTAAATGCAATATAAATGTAAATTTCAAGTCCAACTGCACTGAAACTCCACAGAAGATCTCCCACCAAAAAACATCGAAGATCACCCATCATCAACACAGATAGTCTTCAGCTTTTAACGGAATCAGCAACATCACAATACAGTTGCATTGTATTGTATTGTATAACATAAATGAGCCGCTGAATTCATTACCATTTTAAAAAAGCACTCGGCCAAACTTACTGCAGCGAAAGAGTCTCGCAAAGTACAGTAGTCGATGAAAGACCTTGACAAGGACCAGCAGCTGCCGAATCCGTCACACTCGAAGACGTGACCTGCGATTCACAAATCAGAGATTAACAAGATTAAGAACGATTAACAGGAAGATTAACAAAAGCAGAATAAGAAAGAAACAAAATTTAAAGAAAAATTAACATTGTTTTATTTGAATACTGGCAAAACAAGTGGCACATCTGAACTGCAGCCTGAAGAGAGCACAGCAATGTAGCGGTATAAGGGTAATGTGCTTGTCTGTAACGTAACGATGCGGGGTTTGAGCCTCCTAAGCATACTCCATGACCTTAGGCAATTATTATTATTATTATTATTATTATTATTATTATTATTATTATTGCACAAAGCGACAGTGCATTTATGAAGTCATTTATTAAGCCACTTATGAAGTCATTTATAAAGCCACTTATGAAGTCATTTATTAAGCCATTTATGAAGTCATTTATTAATTCATTTAAGAGGTCATTTATTGAAACATTTATGAAGTCATTTATAAAGTCATTTATTCAGCCACTTACGAAGTTATTTATTAAGCCACTTAAGAAGTCAATTATTAAGCCATTCATGAAGCCAATTATTAAGCCATTTATGAAGTCATTTATTAATACAATTATGAAGCCATTTACAACGTAATTTACTATGCCATTTATGAAGTCATTTATGAATTCAATAATGAAGTCATTTACTACGTTATTTACTATGCCATTTATGAAGTCATTTCTTTAGCCATTTACAGTCATTATACTATTTATGAAGTCATTTATGCAGCCATTAATGAAGTTATTTATTATGCCAGTGCAGTGGACAGTGAATTCGTGAACTGGCATCATAACATGGTCCAAAGCTGAATGGATTGGCAAAGCCAGGCATAACAAACAGAAGATTAAATATCAAAGAGATATCACAGTTCCACTTACACTTTTCGGAGCGTCAGAAATGACTGCACTGGTCGCACCAGCACTCGAGACGGCACCAGCCTTTGGTTTCGGAGACGCCACCGCGCTTGGGGTGCTCTCCGGCTGACTCGAAAGTTTTGGTGTAGTGTCGCCAGAAGGAGTGGCACTTTCCAATGGGTCTGGCCCGGTTCTCTTGATGCACGTCACTTGGAACCGACCCTTCTTCACCTTCTGTACGGCCGGAACGGGTGTCCCTTGCTCAACGTCTGCTGTTTTCGCAGGCGCTTTCTCAGCAGAGCCCGTAGCAGCGTTTCCCTCTGTGCCGCTCAACGACGACTCGGTTTTTGGTTCGGTTTTCTCATCAGCGGGCACTTTCTGTTCCGCTTTCTCCTCTGAAGACGCCTCGCTTGGCTTGGCTTTTGCTTTTTCGGCCAGCGAAGGATCCTCCTGGACCACGGACACAGAGAATTTCTTCTTCTTGCCGACCGATTGCTGCGTCACGAACTGTTTCTGCTGTGGAGAAGCGGTCTCGGGTTCTGGTGGCTTGAAGACATCTTCGGCCACTTTCGTTGGCACGTATTGAACCGGCTCGCTGCTTGGCGTTGCTTCCGGAATCAAATTCGAAACGGACGACATCGAGGAAATCATCACGGGCGCAGTTTCCGGCAAAGTCTCGTACTCGGCGCCTGGAACCACCTGCGACATCGATCTGTTTGTCACCGGGAGCTGCATGAACGGCGATGACGGCTTCATTCCCAGACTGGAGAGAGTGGCGCTCTGGCCGCCCGGGTAGCCGTCGAGCAGCAATTCCCGATAGGTGTTAAACTGCGGCGTGGCGGAGAGTGGCGTGCAGGTGCCACCAGCAAACTGCTGCTGTTGTTGCTGAAGCAGCATTGCCGCGTTCCAGCCGTGTCCCGGGAGAGAATGGGTGGCGGACGACGGGAAATACTGCGGCGGCAGGGACTTGCGCGGCCCGGTGTGCAGTTTTTCGATGAGTGCCTGCTCTAGATTTAACAAATACGGTGGGCGGTCCACCTTCTTTTTCTGCCCGCCGGCCATGGAGTCTTCTGGAGCCGGAGACTGCAGTGTCGCATAAGCTCTACCACCCGGTGGAATCATAAGACCGGAAGCCTTCATCTGCTGTTCGAAGTTCGTTTCCGCGGTCTTTTCCTGGACCAGCGGTGGGCTTCCAATGAACGGAACCGCGGCCGGTGGAGGCGTCTGACAGGCCTGTAAGAGAAGAAGCTGATTAAGGGGATCGAGAGACTGGAAGCGATTCATCGAGGGCAGCCCGGAGTAGCCGACCGGGGTCTGAGCGCCGAGCATCGACGCGAGTCGCCACTGGGCGAGAACGTTCGACTGAGGGGCGACATAGTAGGGATTGTAGGGGTTGTAGCCGAGCAGCTGGGCCTGCATCTGCATGAGGTAGCTGGGCGGCAGAGATGGAGGGGTCGCTGGACCGTACAACTGCATCAGACGTTGCTGCAACGCTTGCTGCAGCAGTTGGTTGTAGTACGCCTGCTGTTGTTGTTGCTGTTGTTGTTGCTGTTGTTGTTGCTGCTGTTGTTGCTGTTGTGCGTAGAGTCCCCCGCCGGACAGCAGAAGCATCTGCAGTTCGGCTGGAGACAGCGACTGCTGCTGTTGCGCTAGGAGAGCATTCAGCATCATCTGCTGGGAGTCTGCAGCAACCTGTTGCTGAAGGAAGGCGGCCAGCTGGTCGGGATGAAGATGTTGAGGACTTGAGAGGGTATCGTCGTTTCCGGCCGGTACCTGCGGCTGCTTTACGGGAGCCTGGGAGGCTGGAACTGGAGGAAAGTCGAGGGGAGCCCGTTCGGAGGATGGGGTACCGGCGGCAGTTCCCTGTTGACCGGCCACCTGCTGTATACCAGAGGTCATGACCTGCTGTTGATGTACCATTTGAGGCTTCGGCATCTGCTGCTGTCCCAGACCGGCGCCGGCAGCAGCCTGCTGTTGCTGCATCAGGAGTTGCTGTTGCTGCTGGAAATGCTGTTGCTGAAGTTGCTGCTGGAGCTGTTGCTGCTGCTGTTGTTGTTGTTGTTGCAGCTGCTGCTGAAGTGGCTGTTGTTGCAACTGCTGTTGTTGCAACTGCTGCTGTTGCAACTGCTGCTGTTGTAGCGCCTGCTGTTGTAACTGCTGCTGTTGCAGGTGCTGTTGCTGCTGTTGTTGCTGCAGCTGCTGTTGTTGCAATTGTTGCTGTTGCAACTGCTGTTGTTGCAACTGCTGTTGTTGCAGCTGCTGTTGTTGTACTGGCTGTTGCTGCAACTGTAGCTGCTGTAACTGCTGTTGCTGCTGAAAGTGCTGTTGTTGAAGCTGCTGTTGTTGCAGCTGCTGTTGTTGAAGCTGTTGCTGCTGCAAAGCACTGAGCAGTTGCTGCTGATCCAAGATCGTCTGATTCGTCGGCCCAGCCCCCGGTTGGGGGTTCGTCGTCATGGTACCGGCCTGACCTGCTGAAACTGGAGGATGCTGGGTCGGTATCCCGGCAACCGACTGTCGTGGCATGTCAGCCACAGGCCCCTGACCTTGGCCCGAACCCTCGTGATGATGCGGAAGATGGGTCGCAGCCTCCGCACCAGGAACCACAGATGGCTTCTGCATCACCTCAGCGTGTGACTGTGGCACCTGCTTAACCACTGGCTTCTGCACCTGGGATGCAGAGCCTGGGATGGTAACTGCACCAGCTGGAGGGTGAGCACTCTGAGCGGGCGCAGCGGTCGTTGTGGGCAGAGGGTGCGCTGACGATGACACCGGGTGGACCGAGGGAATGGTGCCCTCGGGAGTAGGGTCTTTACCCTCGGTAGGCTCCACCTGCAGGGCATCTGTCTTTGGTTTGGTGGCCGTCGACTCCTTCTTTGACCCTCGCAGCTGGTCAAGTTTCATCTTCAGATGCTCAAAGTCCATAACGTCGCACTGCTTCGGATGCGAGGCACCCGACTCCTGAGTAGGCAGTTCGGCACCGGTCATGTTCTCCGGAGAGGATGCGCTCGCTTCGGAGGCAGCAACGTGGCCCTTCTCCATTGCAACCTTTGACTGGTTCTCGGCCAGATCCTTCCCAGCCGGTGCTGCCGTTGAAGTTGTTCCCTTAGGCTGGCCCGACGCCACCGCGGTGCCATTCTCCACTGCAGTGGTGTGTACCTTTGGGGTGCCAGGTTCCGTAGCTTGTGAGATGGAAGGCCTTCCGGTCTTCCTCGCCTCCGACTCCGAGACTGGGTTGGTGCTTGCACCACCTGCTGGCACACTCTTCGCAGCCTTCTGCGCACTTGCGTTTGGATCCTCGGTTTGTACAGCTTTAGGTTTCGAAAGCGCCATCGTAGGATCAAAGCCAACTGGTAGTCCGGACTCCAAACTGGTAAGACGCTACAAAGAAGAAATTATTGCTCACAGTCAACCATTTGGAATCATAAACCAACATAATGGTCACTAAATATCTGAACTGAAGAAAACTCAGTTGTAGTACAAAATAATCAGCACTGAGTTGACAAAAGGTATTTTAAACTGCAGTGCTTAAGACCAACGCTTGAATTTTAATTTTAATCGAGCATTTATAAAAGTGCCACTTGACGATTTAGAATAATTTCAGTGAAGATGTGGCCTTAAAGTTTACACATCTTACAAGTGCAGGTTTGTTTAGCTTAATTCACCTCCCACTTCTAAAGTCTAATTGGAAAACCTCTACAGCACGACGGTAAATCCTAATCCAATTTCTAACCTAATCGAAAACTAAAGCACAACCACAAATTCTAATCTAATTTTTAACCTAATCGAAAATCTTCTAAAGCACAACCACAAATTCTAATTGTTAACCCAACCGAAAAACTTTTAAACCACAACTGTAAACTCTAATCCAATTTTAAACCCAACCAAAAAACTTCTAAAGTACAACCATAAATTCTAATCTAATTTCTAACCCAAAAGAAAATCTT
>OY744613.1:2818765-2871265 GCA_963556255.1 Allolobophora icterica
TAGTCAGTCATGCACAACTAACACAACGATAACTCTTACAACTAATACAGGATACATGGGACATGGTGGCCAAACGGTTAGAGCGGTTGCCTTGTAACGCGGAGGTACGGGTTCGAGCCTCCTCCCCTGAGACGGTTACTGTGTAGGGACCTTGAGCAAGTCCTTCACTCACAATTGCTCAGTGCCATGATGCCATCGATTGATTGCTGGTCATTGGACAGTGGCACTTAATCAATGCATAATACTAATAACTCAGTCAGCAACTTACATGAAATCACAACTAAGTGAAATGCTCCACCACTCCAACAATTAATTTCCATGGAAAGGTCTCACAGATAACTTCAGCCAAGCACTCTCAAGAGCAAATACAAAACACGCAGACCAAACACATTGTAACTCATTGAGCCACAGACCAGATCGTGCAAAGAGCGTTGAAAATGTCAGAGTTCAGGTTAGCGCTTGCTCAACCTTCGATTTAGTCTCGACTCACGCTTGAGTCAGAGAAGGTCACCGGATGACGAGTCAGTCGGGTCAAAAACTCCGAGTCGGGACTCACTTTTCGATTCACGTTTGCCGTTTCCTGCGTAACTAGACTTCAAATTTATCTAATTATCAAAGGTCCACGTAATTCACATGAAATTTATGCAGCCTCTATTCTCCTGAAATCACCCAACAGTGTCTGAAAAGGGCAAACACTACTGCAGTCATGGTAAGCCACATCCAGACATTTATGTACATATGCATCAAGATCCATTACTCATCCTCAGGCATCCAGAAATTCGATATGGCACCTTCTCAATCAATTCGATATCAACGTCTCAAACCTTACGGCACACACGGCTATCTAGGTTGAAAACTTGAAAGGAGTTGCAGAAAAAGATCACTCAATGTCGCGAATGATGGCGAGATTCCGGTTATCATTCCATGGCCCGGTAACCAATCACCTGTGGACCGGTGCCAGGTTGCGGACCACGGTTTGAGTAAACTGCACAAGCAGACAACATGCTGCAACACATCATGCATGCAACACATCACGTGTGCAACACCATCTTCCACAAGCGATTTGACGCGGTTTCGGTTACCTACGCTACTCATCTCAAGCGTGAAATTCACAATTTACAACGTGTTTATTGGAATCGCATTAGCATTAAATCCGAATTCGGTTTTAAACAAAAGGCTTTGTTCTCAGCGGAAAGCTCATTGTTTTTGCTCGGCAGCAAATGAGGAAGAGTCAAATCGAGCGAATATTTTGAACAGCGTCCGCATTGATTGATGAAGAGAAACGTCAGAGGAATAAGTTAGGGATACTGTCAGAACTAGAACGTGTTCAGTGCTTCAAAATGAGTTGGATAACTGCAGAACGAGATCACTCAATGTCGCTAATCTGTCGGGATTCTGTCCAGAATGTGATGGATCAAAGTGAAGAATAAGATCAGTGAACGCGTTCTCGATCTATTCAGAACATGTTCTGAAAGCGGTTTGAATCTAATCGGAACAAGATCAATGAACGTTCTAAATATAGTTGAGGTCGGTTCGGAATATCTTCAGAATTGGATTAAACACAGCATAAGATCACTGCACACATCGAAACTGCTCACAATCGGATCCGAGCATATTTCGAATAAGCTCAGCGCTTCTGCAACTGCGAAAACATTGCTGATATACTCAAGCCTAGTAACAACAAAACCAGATGCGTCCTATATTTTTTGCAGTTGTGTTATTTCTAAGGAAGAAACAGAAATGTCTTGTAAACCAAAAAGACAAGTGAACTGGATCGTTCCCACATTCATGCCATGGGTTCATGCCACCACGAAATGGTAAGTACAATACATCAACAGATTCAACACTGCAAGTGCAGCTACTCAACACTTACACACTGAAAGCATCAACACTAGTAAACACTAGAAACACGGTTGATCAAACGAGCATGCTCTAACACTCAACACTACCAAAATACAACTGCTCGAAACACTCAAAAACTGTTCCCTTTTGTAGGGGCCCAGCTGGGAGTACCCCCGCACAGAGTTTTTGCGGGGGTTATTAAATATATTCTCTGAACGAACGAACGAACGAACGAACGAACGAACGAATGAATGAATGAATGAATGAGTACATGAATGAATAAATATACGAATGAATGAAAGAAGGAATAAGTACGTGAAAGAAAGAATTCATGGAAGAATACATAAATAAATAAATAAATAAATAAATGAATGAATGAATGAATGAATGAATGGACTGATACATGAATGAATGAAAGAATGAATTAAAGCACGATTGAAAAAATGAATAAATGAATCTAGCCCAACTAAAACGCCATTATTTGATGGTCACAAAATCTCATCCACAATAGTGATGCTTGGAGAGAAAAACCGATCAAGACCAAGACAGCTTCTTCACCTGTGCTACGTAATCCCAAGTCTTCTACACATACATCCAGCCACAATCCTGTTCGAAGATTTCTTCACTCTGCTGGACAGCGTGACCTGGTTGTTCCCTCAACCAGAACATCCACACTGCAGTACAGAAGCCTCGCTGTGGTCGGTCCAACTTTCTGGAATAGGTTACCTAGCATCTTACGACACGAGCTTCTCGGTCTATCTTTACCTCTATTCCATAAGCGCTTGAAAACTATTTTTATCCTGGTTTTCCAATGTTAGGTCAGGAGCACCTCTGGTGAGGTTCTCTTGAAGAGGAGCTGTATAAATCTGTGGTTACGAGTACTCTGACAGTGCCAGTCCCAAGCCTGGAGAAATGAGGAGGGTGACACTAACGGTTGTGACACGGCATCGTTAAACAGCAACTAACTAACTACAATTATCATACATCACCAAAGTACGTTGATGATTCCGGCTTACCAGATCGTGGCCGAGTTGCTGGCCGAGTTGCTGCAGCAGGTGTTGTTTGTTGCTGACCTCGGAGACGAGTGTCGACAGCGGCACATTAGAAGCCAAAGGACCGACGGACAGGGGCATCGTCACACTACCAATTCCACTGTCAGCTGAACCTAGAAACATACACAATAATAATAATAATAATAATAATAATAATAATAATAATAATAATAATAATAATAATAATAATAATAATCTGTTCTTTAATTAAGTGCCTGCAAACGCACTGCGCTGTACAGTAAACATACACATAGTAGAAACAGCAGCCACACAGGGCACCTTACATACATGTATACAGTAGAAGCACATGATAACAGTTTTAGAGGAGTCGAATATAACTGTATTTAAGCGGCAGTAACACGGCGCCATCACGGCCTACTATTCATTTAAAAACCGCCACCTAGTGAGTGGAAGGCTGAAAAAACCTTACGGGGTCTGCGGGGTTCGATCTTGGTACCTTCAGCTCTTCACGCCAGTGTGTTATCCATTACTCTACGGACCCCCCTACACACAAGTTACTGTCTGGTATGACTGCAAGAATGCTAATGCAACGCTAACAGGTTCAAATCCTTGCGGAACACGGGAGCTGGTTGTTTAGAGCGCCTTATAATGCAGCGGAAAGCGTGACTTCGAGCCTCCACTCACGAGACGGTTTCTGTGTAGGGAGCAAGTCTTTCACTCACAACTGCTCAGCACCGTACCGTCTAAATCTATCTCGTCAAGTTCCGGCTATTCAAAAGTGCCACAGATGGTGACAGCACTGAAGTGCTGAACAGTCTTTGCAAGACATTTAGCTAGTCTATTTCTTTTAGTTTATCAGTTTAGATTACTCATTTATTTATTTTAATTTTTTAGTTTGGTTTAGTCTAGTTTATCCCAGTAGAGATCGAATCCGATTCAAAACTCCCTACTGTACGTACCAAGTGTTTCGACAATTCCCGTCGGCGCCCCACACAGCCCCATCTGCAGCAAATTCGACGAAATCTGCTGAGGTAACGCGGCGCTGCTCTGCTGCGGATGCGCCACTCCAGCACCAGGCTGTGGCACCAAGGCAGCGCTAGGTGGCGGCAGTGTCGTTCTGCTTGGTTGCTGTTGCTGCTGAGAAATCGCAGCACTGGCCGGTTGTAACGGAGGAAGCGCTGGATGGGTAGGTGGTGTCTGGGATACCAGTGCAGATGGTGCTGGTGTAGTTGGAGGTGGCACTTGTGCTGGCACTGATGCCGATTCCTTTGCGCCAGCGCTGTGTGCGTCCAGCTGTTTGCGTTCCTTTTCGCGCTTCACCTGGAGGATTCGGTCGCGAATCTGACGGGCGATGATCGTGGCGTCGCCTTCGAAAGCAAATCCCGAGTTTACCTGGACAGGTGTGCAACATAGATCATTGATGAATTGACCAAGTACCGTTCAAGCGCTATGCTAGAATGACTCCTGGTTTACCTAGCCTTACCTTTCTGGCTTTCCTGACCAATCAGAATTCATTTGGCCCTCTCCAGTGAACTGCAATTTCTAACTGCGTCTTCACTTGAGGCGACCATAAGTTGCCGCCTGCATGACAATCATGATATTTGTAATTGTAATTAATAACTTCTATTGCGCCGGTCTCTAATGCACAAGGCATCAACCGATGACACACCAAAACCAAGCTGTAACAAGGTCAATATCCAGAAGATCAGTCTGTAAGACAGGTAATACAGGTGCTAAGAAGTCAGTACATAACATGATACGATGTTACGTCTCGAGGTACATACTGAGATACATACTGAGATACATATTCAGATACATATTCACATACATATTCACATACACATTCAAATACATATTCACATACATTTTCAGACATACATTCAAACACACATTGACACACACACATCAAGACACACATTCAGCTAATCCAGATTCTGACAAGGATCCGGCCACCTACCATTTCCTGCGCCACTTGGTCCGGGTCGTCCTTCTCGATGTTGTAGTCAAACTGGATCGCCTCGTTTTCGCGGTGCTGAGGTTTTCTCTTCTTTGGATCAACGACCCGCAACCACAGTTGGATGATATCGCGATTCGAGTCCTTCATATCGTCCTTGTTGACCAGTTCCACCTTGATGCCAGTGTCCTCGGAGAAGAAGTCGAGTTGGAGGAGCGCCTTCACTGTGTATCTACAAATCAAGCAGCCAACCAAGAGTTGAGTCAGCAATCCTGTCAGACGATCACTCAATCAACCACACATTCTATCAAAATCCCACCAGCCAATCAAGCAATCAACCACACATGCAGTCAATCAACATCCCACCACTCAATCAAGCAAAAAACTGCAATCAACCGCACATTCAGTCAATCAATATCCCACCAACCAATCACCCGAACATTTAGTCAATCAAATCCCACCATTCAACTTGACTGAATGAATGAATGGCTGAATGACTGAAAAGATGAATGAGTGGACTGATGGACGAATGAATGGAAGAATGACTGGATGAAGGAATGGATGAATGGACGGATGAAAGAACAGGAGAATGAATTGATGGGTGAATGGATGAATGAATGAATGGATGAACGAATGAATGGAATGGAATGGATGAATTGATTGATGAATGAATGGATGAATGAATGAAATGGATGAATGAATGAATGGAATGGATGAATTGATTGATGAATGAATTGACGAATGAATGAATGAATGAATGAATGGATGAATGAATGGATGAACGAATGAATGGATGAATTGATTGATGAATGAATTGATGAATGAATGAATGAATGAATGGATGGATGAATGGATGGATGAATGAACGGACGATAGGGGATATCGTCCTAGGATTCAAATCCTAGACACACAGATTAAAGGCAGATGTATTGAGCCACTGAGCAACAAAGCAGACAAACCGTTCTTCGGTTTTCGTCTTTGTACATCCATCGATGATTTCTTTGACATCAGTGTTGTCAACTTTTTCGAATGCCTCCGGTCGAATTCCCTGAGCAAGAAGGTAGAAGGTAACACAGTCAAGATAAGCGGTAAAGGTTAAAAGGCTAAACTGAAAAGGTTAAAGATAAAGGTCAAGGTTAAAAGGTTAAATTTAACAGGCCAAGCTTAAAAGATTAAAAAAAAACAGAAATATTACCAATATTAATACTAATATTAATAATAAAAATATTATTATTAATAAAAATAACAACACTAATATTAGTAATAAAACCAATAGTAATAATAATTATAATAATAATAATAATAATCACTCTGTAGGATTATTTATTCCTTTGCAAATATAACAACACCAATAACTAATAACAAAAGTAGAATGCAAACGTTACCGTTGTGACTCGTCGATAGATCTGAGCGGCGTTTGTGCATTCCTTGTACGGATACTCGGACGTTGCCATCTCGAGCATGCACATACCGAACGCATAGACGTCAACACCTTCGTCGTAATGCTCCTCGTACATCTCGGGCGCCATGAACTCCGGAGTGCCTGCACCAACACCAGCACAGCATTACGTACACACAATATCAGATGTATAGATGACATGTGTACAACTGCAAACACATAATTCCTGATCACTAGAAAACCAGATTCTGGAGCACCATAGGTCAACACATTGTGCATAAAAAGACACCTCTGTGATAAAATTTTGTCTAGAAAATCTAATACAAATAAAAAATTAAAAGTGAAAACTGTACTTTCTATTTAATTCTTCCACATTTGCATCAGCAGTGGACAGCGTAAAGTATCCTAGAAGTAGCTACAGGAGTTGTTGAAATTCAATCACAAGTTACTGATTAATTAATAATCATAATAATAATAATAAATAAAATAATATCTTTTCTTTAATTAAGCGCCTGATAACCACACTGCGCTGTACACAGTGAACATACATATAGTAGAAACGGCAGCCACGCAGGGCGCCTTACATACATGTATACAGTAGAAGTACATGATAACAGTTTTACAGGAGTCGAATACAACTGTTTTTAACGGCAGCCACACAGGGCGCCAATCACGGCCTAACACTCACTTAACTACCGCCGCCATCTAGCGAGTAGAAGGCTTAGTAAACCTTATGGAGGGCTACGGGATTCGATCTTGGTACCTTCTGTTAGGTTCTGAGGAATTCCCTTTCTGCACTTTTCGTAAGATTTAATAAGAAGAGGAAAAACTGATTTCCACCTATGACGCTCTTGGCAAAAGACTTGTTCTTGAGGGTTGCCAGTCCGAGATCGCCGATCTTGACGGATCCGGTTGTTCCGGTGATGAAGATGTTGTCGCACTTGAGGTCGCGGTGGATGACGGGTGGCGTCCGACTGTGCAGGAAGCAGAGGCCCTTGAGGATCTGGCGACACCAGTTCTTGAGGACCTTCATGTTGATCTTCTTGAAACGCTTTATGTACCTGGAAGAAACGGAAACGACGTGCTTTCTGGAATTGGAAGCATCGATGGATGGAAGGACTGGATGGATGGATGGAAGGAAGGAAAGATGCGATGAATAGGAGGAAAGGAAGGATGGATGGACAGATGGAAATAGACAGAAGGATGGACGGAAGGATGAGATGGATGGAAGGTAAGATGGATAGACAAATGGAAATGGATAGACGGACGGATGGAAGGATAGGAAGGATAGAAGGAAAGATGGATAGATAGGTGGAGATGGATAGAAGGACGGATGGACAGATGGACACACGGATGGATGGACGGACTCTTTGGATGTATGCATGGATGGATGGATGGATGGATGGATGCACAGATGGAAGGATGACATAGACAGAAGGGAGGACAGGATATATGAATGGATTCAAACGGATGAATGGTCAGATATAGGATACGTGGAAGGATAGACAGAAGCAAGAATGGGCTGGACGGATGGAAGGACTGTTAGATTGATGGACAAAAGGATCTGATCGACATACAGCTGGAAGGCAGGATAAGAATGGATCCAACGTAGGAAAGGATGGATGGATGGATTGATTGATGGATGGTTGGATGGTTGGTTGGTTGGGTGAAAATAGTCACTTTTGTGAATTTAAGTATGCATGACTGCAGGTGTGTGTGTGTGTGTGTGTGTGTGTGTGTGTGTGTGTGTGTGTGTGTGTGTGTGTGTGTGTGTGTGTGTGTGTGTGTGTGTGTGTGTGTGTGTGTGTGTGTGTGTGTGTGTGTGTGTGTGTGTGTGTGTGTGTGTGTGTGTGTGTGTGTGTGTGTGTGTGTGTGTGTGTGTGTGTGTGTGTGTGTGTGTGTGTGTGTGTGTGTGTGTGTGTGTGTGTGTGTGTGTGTGTGTGTGTGTGTGTGTGTGTGTGTGTGTGTGTGTGCATTTGTGTGTGCGTTTGTGTGTGCGTGTGTGCGTGTGCGTGTGTGTGTGTGTGTGTGTGTGTGTGCGTTTGTGTGTGCGTGTGTGTGCGTTTGTGTGTGCGTGCGCGTGTGTGGAAGTATGTAGAGATGGATGAATGGTGTTTGTGCGGGTGGATGTGGATAAGTCGATGGATGGAAGGATGAATGGATAGAAATTTGGATGGAGGGATGGGTGGAACCAGTAGCTTTAGTGATCGCCATAGGTTTTAAAAAAACGCCAATCATTATGTCGGCATCGGAGCGAGAATTCAGCGGCGCAAAAGCAGCGATAAGACCCGAGACCCTTCGAGGGGGGGTGGAGTTCCTGAAAGTCGATAACCGAGGCTGAAAATCGGGACAGCACCACCACCCACCGCCAGATGGCCACGGTTGAATACCACGTGCCACAGTTACTGACTGAAGGATTCATGGCAGTAGGAAGAGGTCGAAGAACTGGATAGATGGAAAACAAGGACAATGGTGATCCATCTCACTTAACCTTTTCAAATCCTGCTTACAATTAGACACACTGACATTACACTACGTCACGAGAAGTGGTAATCGTAACTGACTGTCACTAATTTCTTCAACTCGTGTACAGCGCCCTTTTTTTCAGCCTCGGCAGTCATACGGCACTACATCATTCGTCTCATTATTATTATTATTATTATTATTATTATTATTATTATTATTATTATTATTATTATTATTATTATTATTATTATTATTATCATTATTATTATCACCATCATCATCATCATTATTATTACTATTATTATTACTATTATTATTAATTAAGTCCCCGAGGGATCATATGTACCTTGGGGAAAAAATTATTATTATTATTGTTATTATTATTATTATTATTATTATTATTATCATTATTAATATTATTATTATTATTTAACACTAGAGAATAAATCTAGAGGGTGTGGAAAACTATTCTAAAAAAAGAAGAATGCATTCCAGGAATGGCTAATTTTCCCCAAAACAATAATTAACGTTAATTATTTTGAAGATAATATAATTATCGTTCTTATTACTTTTGTTTACCTGAGGTACCTGCAATCCCTCAGGCTTCCAAATTTAGGGATAACATTATTCTGGGCTGGCTAGTTATAGTTACTATTACATTACTGTTACTGTTGTTGCTGTTGTTGTTCTTATTGTTCTTCTTATTATTATTATTATTATTATTATTATTATTATTATTATTGTTATTATTATTGTTATTATTATTATTACTATTACCATCAACATCAACACCATCATCAACACCATCATCATCATCAGTCCATGACCATGACCATGACCATCATCATCATCATCATCATCATAATCATCATTGTTATCTATTATTATTATTACGTTTTGAGGGTTCCTGAAGTCATGAGTTCGGTGACGAGGACGATGACCTTCTTGCCCTTGGAAGGCGGTTCCTCGAAGTAGTCGTAGAAACGCACGATGTTCGGATGCTGGAGCGTCTTCAGCATCTCGGCTTCTTCCTTGAACCGTTGCTGCTCGCTCTTCTGCCATGTCCGATCCTAAAGTGTCACAAGCAACGTGTCACAAAGTGTCAAGTAACAGAGTTATATTCGCAAAAGGTGGTTCAAGTCACACATAGGCTTCAACAGAAGATCGTAAAGATGTGCGACACCTTACAATTCATGGAACAGGGTAGCCAAGTGGTTTGAGTGCTCGCCTTGTAATGCGGAGAGTGCGGGTTCAAACCTCCTCCCCTGAGATGGTTACTGTGTAGACACTCTGAGCAAGTCCTTTACTCACAATTACTGAGCACCATCGATTGATGCAAGGTCATTAGATGGTGGCGCTTTATAAATGCATAATAGCAACCTCTATGAAACAAACATAACATAACAATGCACTACAAGACAAAGCAATACAGAACAATGCAATACAAAACAATACAATACAATACAACTGCATTTGTTACATGACCCTGCTTCCAAAGTTCATACGCGGACACACAACCATACGAAAGAACATCGACAGTACTGAGCAATAGCGATACCCAGTGAAGGACTTGTTCAAAGTCCCTACTCCCTACAGGGTTACTGTCTCAGTGGAGTATTAAACCTGTACTTGCCGTGTTATGGGCCAAGCACTCTACACAACCAGCTAACATGGAACCATAATCCTATACCAGAGCAGTGGCGTCTCACCCCCACCCCGAATGGGAGAACAAACCCCCCCACTCTGTCCTACTTATAAATAAGATCCTCAGAAGTCACTCAGAACTGCAACATTAACTGTACCAAATATATTACTTCAAGGGAATCTTGAGTTCGCTACTCCGAGACAACATGTGTTTTCAATAACATACACGATACATAAATTAAATATATTATAAGAAATCAACAACAACCCAGTTTATGCCCAGAACGTTACCCCCCCCCCACATGTGTTTTCGATAACATACACGATACCTAAATTATAAATATAAATATATTATAAGAAATCAACAACCCCAGTTTATGCCCAGAACGTTAACCCCCCCCCCCACCCACTTCTGGCGACCGTGGGAGATCGTTCTCCCAATCCCCCCACCCCAGTGGCAACCTCAGAAAGGACTGCCTCACAGTGAGAAAAGCAGTCCCTTAAGCGAACCTTGAGATGCAGCCACGCCTGTCACGTGTCACCCATAGTTCCAGAATTCGTGATTTTTGGTTTTAAAATTCGTAAAAATTCGTGAATTATTTGGCCTATTTTCAAATTCGTAAAAATTCGTAAACATTCGTTGGGCTATTGTTGGGCTGACTGACACTCACAGTCGCACACCCCAACTATGATAGAATTCGAAGTTCAAGACTCTCCTGATATTCAGTTACTGTTGTGTTGCTAGTCAGCTAACTTCACGGCTGCCTGACCAATTGGACATTGGCATTTACTTGCCTAAAAAGTTGAAAAGTAAAGAAATAATAAAATTCGTTCCCAGTTTTAAAATTCGTTAAAATTCGTTAAATATTATAATTTGTACAATTCATAAAATGCGAATTCTAGAACTTTGGTGTCAGCAACCTCATTTTCTTAGCCTCGGCAAACCTCCCGAAATGCAGCTATGGCAATGAAGTGTCAGCAACCTCATTTTCTTATCCTCAGCACAGGACAGCGGGTGGCCAGACGATCCCTTACCCCCCCTCTCACCCCATCCCTCCCACCCTGTCAATCTACTCATTCTATAGCTCTGATTTTTAATAGCACACGCCAGCAAAAGAGCAATCGTTAAGTATCTTTCTATACCGCAGGGGTTTAAACCTCAGACCTCGGCGTATATATATGCAGCAGGCAGCATCAGCATACTGCATACAGAGGCACTGCGGATTCTGGTAGTAATGTTTTACGGTCTGCAGTCAGTCCTGGAACAGAGCATCCCATTTTTCTTTCTGCAACATGTCGAGAAGGTAATCGAGATGAAGTGTAGACAGTGGTTTGGTTCTTAAGATCCGTTCTATTGCTATCGTTCAGTGCCTCAGTGCGGCGCCTGAGAGGTGCTATAGAAATTACACCTGTACACGTGGAGATATCGTAAACCTTCTTGGAACACATATAAAAAAGTTTGTTGTGGTAAATTATGAGCAAAAGAGAATTTTTTCGTGTAAAATCCATCCATCCATCCACACACACATAAATACATCTCTCCTCCATTCATCCATCCATACATCCACACATACATCTATACATCCCTCCCTCCATTCATCCATCCATACATCTATCCATCCATGCATGCATACATCTATGCATCCATCCTTCCCTCCATTCGTCCGTCCATGCATCTAACATCTATACATCCATCCATCCACCCATGCATACATCCGTACATCCGTCCCTCCATCCATTCATCCATCCATACATACAACCACCCATAGAGCTAGCTGAGGTAAAGCAGGAGCACAAATGACAATTTTTCTTATTAGACAAAGATCCATTCATCCACCCACCCACCAAAAACCCCACCAATCCACCCACCCACATACACAAACCGACCCACACTCGCCCACCCACCGATCAAGGTGAGCAGTAGCAGTTGCCAAAGGACAAAATACACATTGAAAGGTCACATATAACACCAGAACTTCAGGTCACATAACACCAGAACTTCAGGTCACATAACACCAGAACCTCGTGGACAATACGAAGGTTTATAGTAAAACGATCTGCTAATGAACGTACCAGGTGATACTGATAGCCTAGTATAGCGTTAAAAGGTAAAGGGTTACGGGTGTTGGCAGCAAATTAAGCGTTTAGCATTTACCTATTTGCCAATCATATGGGCATTCATTGGCTGCACTCAGTAATTTCTAGACCGGGTTTCAGTTCCAGTCTCTAAAGCTGAATGGACTTTATCATCAACATCATCATCATCATCATCATCATCACTTCTTGACGCCAGCCATTTGGCGGCGATGGGTACGAATAAATGATCTCCATTATCCTCGGTCATTTGTCATGTCTATTGCCCCTCTTAGTGTTAGTCCAAGTGATGTTATGTCCTCATTTATATTGTCTACCCAGCGTAGTCTTGGTCTGCCTTTGTTTCTTTTCCCTTCGAATCTTGTATGTAATGCATTGCATTGCGTGTGGTTCATACATTTATCCATTTACAAACATACATTGACAAAGAGTGTCAACCACAGAACTCAGAGTCCACAGAACAGGTGCAATGCTTTGCCATCTGCTACACCGACTGCTAATTCTGCTTGTTACGTCACACAACATAACGAAGATTCCGATGGTTTGGACATGTAGAGAGAATGCCAGTTGACCGAATCCCACACACTGCACTACATGCAAGATTCGAAGGGAAAAGAAACAAAGGCAGACCAAGACTGCGCTGGATAACATAATATAAATAAGGGCATAACATCACTTGGACGAACACTAAGGGGGCAGTGGACTTGACAAATGACCGAGGAGTCGAGGACACTGGAGATCATTTATTTATACCCATCGCCGTCAAATGGCTGGCGTCACGAACTGATGATAATGTAACTAGATACTTACAAAGTGCCATATAATTTAGTGCTCAGTTTCTGAAATAACTCTTGGATGGAATGCAGCTCAATTGATGCTAAGAGTACATATAACGAACGGTTAGTTACACCAAATGATTTACTGAATATAATGAGATGAGATACACGGGCGCTAGACCGTAGCCTTGTCATGATCTGCATGTCACTGACAGCCACCACGGCACAAAACGATAATAAAACTCTGGCAAATCAATCAATTTGTTTCATTAATGTTTCAGGGTCCATCGATGCCAGACTGTCTGCAATCGTGACGGAAATTCCAAAAAACACATCAGTTTCTTTTTATTCCAATTTTGTCCTTGTAACGCAAATTTACATAGCGCCACTCGGACCACTCCGAAAGAGATCATCAGAGGCGCTTTCGACCTAACACAATGAAACCATGATCCAACAGAATGGTCTTCAAGTGCTTGCGGAAAAGAGGCAAAAAGAGGCTGAGAAGCTCATGTCGCAGGTTCTTTTAATAACTTTATTAACGCTCACACAAGCTAAAAACTTATCAGCATACGTACATACAAACATACATGATACATACAAAGCATACATGCATATAAACATATATACTTATTTCAATCAATCGATCAATCAATCATTTCTGTCGGCAGCCAAATCAAACAAACAAACAATAGTTGCTTACTTAAATATTGCACTTTGGCTGCTTAAAGGGCCCAAAAGGGGTTGTTGACCCCGCTACTAGGGCCACCTGGGCAGTATTACGATATGTTGAGAAGCAGCCGAATTTGCACATTCATTTAACTAGTCTAGAGAGGAAATCAAATACTAAACTTATACATGTACATTAATTTGTTTCTTCCGGTTTTTTATACGCAGACAAAATGCAACCACTCGATAAATCTGTCTAGTCGCGCTCAATTTCACACGCAAAATAATCCCCAGTGCGATCACCCGCAGCGCAAACCTCAACAGTCAACACCAACCCCTGAGGCTACAACACACCGATATCTGAATACCTCTCGAGCCAAGGTCACACCTGCATGAAACAGTTCTTAATTAAAACGTTGCATTTAGGAGTCAGACGTCACTCATCATGCAGGACTATATAGTACTTTGCCAACGCATCACGCAGAATATGTTAAATTCCAACGTCTAGCAGGCAAGGGATTGCTAACTCGGTGTAAGGTCAAATGCAAAAACCAACCGCTCATCGGATTTATAAGTGATTCTGTTTGTTTCAATCAACCGCGAACTGACCGATAAAACCGGTAGACCGTGACGATAAAACCACTAGACCGTGACGTTCATCTAACAATTTCCTGCACGGTCCGGTTCAATTATTCATGTGGTCAGCTGTTGATCTACGCTTCGCAATTAACTGAATGCTCTCATAAAACACACAATGGAGACGAGACGTCAACATGTTTTTATTTCATTTTCACAGCAGAGTCTCCTCGAAGAATCAAGAGTCGAGACCTGGAATCCTCTCTGCTCATTGCTCAATGACGCACCCTTGACGTCATAGGATGAGCACATTGACAACACGCTGTTGAGGCACTGAGTGAGCAAGAGGTCTGGTTAACCGGTCTCATAAGCCGAGGCTAAGAAATTGAAGTCGTAAGCACTTAATATTATTGCCAAATTGGATTAGCTTAAGAGACTGCCCGTCTTCTGTGCCTGTATGTAACGAGTTATTATTACTACTATTGTTGTTATTATTACTACTATTATTCATTTATTGAGCACTACCATCTAATGACCAAGCAGCAATCGATGGCGCTGAGCAGTTGTGAGTGAAGGACTTGCTCAAGGTCCCTACAAAGTAGTGGTGTCAGAGGAGCAGGAGGAGGCTTAAACCCGTACTCTCTGGGTTACAAAGCAAGCACCATAACCAATCTGCTACCATGTACTCAGTACGAGTCTGAGCAGCTCACTGGCAAGGTAATTATAATTACGCTCTAAGCGGTTCTCTCGAAAAATTGACCCACGGTCGCCTGTACAGTATATTATGATGGAGTACTAAATATTAAGACCTCCTTGAGTGTACGCACCGCTTGAAAAACTTATGACAGCAGACGCTAAGTGTCGCTAATATGCTTCAGAGTAATCCAACACAATACTTGAAGTGGTGATAAAAAAAAACTCACTTGTATTGCACACCATTAGAGTGAACTCGTAAAGAGTAAAGGTAAAGGTAACATGAACCACAGAGGTAAACTCGTGAAGGCAAACCATGGAGGTAAACTCTTGGGCAACTACAGAGGTAAACACATGACGGTAAACCATGAAGGTAAACACATGACGGTACACCATGGAGGTAAACTCATACATGTAAACTCATCAAGGCAAACCATAAAGGTAAACTCACGACGGTCAACCACAGACGTAAACTTGTAAAGGTTAACTATGAAGTATGAACTACACATGAGGAAAGAACTCATAAAGGTGAAGCATACAGTTAAACCCAAAAAGGTGAACAACCAGCCAGGTAAAAAGATACCTACACAAGAGGAACAAACGCGGACAGGTGAACCATACAGGTAAATGCAGAAAACAATGAAGGCAAAGCAGTAAAGGTATACATACTGTCTCTAAGCACAGACACATGGCAAGCATTCTTAGAACACAGATAAAAGTTTATTGGGGTAAATTAGGTGCAGGAGAGAACATTTTTCTCTCAAAACATCTCCGCACGTAAAGGTATACACAAAAAGGTAAGATCTACAGAGATCAGTTACAAGACGGCAGTAAGAGATAGCAAACAAAGCATAGTCAGCCAACCAGACTATTTGCCGACGTCTTATTAGCACAGGCAGTCTTAGGACAGGAGGGTTCATCGGAGGTCAAACACGGGCATCTTAACCAAATACTTAAGACTGGCAACTCTTGCAAATAAATCTTCTGTTAGGACTCTAAGTTCTGTTAGGCCAAACATTGGTGCATCTGAGTTTCTCTTAAAAAGGTGCCATAGACAAGTCAAGATGAAAACATACATACACTGACAGATACAAGAATATATAAAAAATATGTACATACATCAATATACAAGCATAAATACATACATACATATATACATAAATACATACATATACGCCTATACATAAATATGTCAGTACATAAGAATATACAAACATGCATACGTTCAAATAAGCCATACATAAATATGTACACACATATATATATACATGCATAAATAGATATATATACACAAATATTTATATATAATATATTTGTTTATTGAAATCCTAAATGACAGACCGCATTAAGGTACAGAATACTGTCTTGAAAGTTAAACATATAAATGTATGTAACAAATACATACATAATACATATATACATACACCTATGCATGTGCATACATAAATAACTACATGTGTGCATGCATACACAGCTAACAGTTAGCTTCTACAGCGCCAGTGTCCTATGCAATGCACAACATCAACCAAGACTAAGCCTCAGTCAGATTAGTACCAGAATGCACGTCCAATAAGACATTACATTACACACTGTTTACTTACTTGCCCCATTTTCCTCACCTCCAACTGCCAATCATCTCCAACTGCCAATCACCTCCAACTGCCAATCACCTCCAACTGCCAATCACCTCTCTTGGACATTGCAACATTTGACCCCAAACAGTGGTCCAGATTAGTTCTGCAATACAAAGTTACCCACAAAAACACACCAGCACACAAACAGACACAAACAAACCACACACAGATGTAGAAACAAACAAACACACATAGGCACACACACACACACACACACACAGACACCCAGTCAATCAGTAAAACCTTTATAGCCGCGACTCGTAAATCGTCAGGTTAATTTAAGCCCGCCAGCGAATGGTAAGTTGAGAGAGAGACACAGCGACACAGAGAGACAGACAAAGGCAGAGAGAAAAACAGACACAGACAGACAGAAACGTACACACGGAATGATTCTGGGCCAGATCCATCCATCCGATAATGGGGACTTGTGCTAACTGCCAACGATATCATCGTTGCCACCAAAACAGAAAGGCTGCTATAGAAGGTCGAGTTCACCGTCATATGCCACCTGACATGAGGCTCTGGCAAGTGCCAAGGACGACGAAGGTTTTCCACCAGTCTTGGAATATGGTAAACAAAACTGGCATTCAGATTTCCATGCCAACCAACCAACTATCCAGCCAACCCGCGAGTTATCCAGCCGGCGAACAAGCCAGTCAACCAGTAAAACTATCTAGCCAGTTATTAAGCAAGCCAGTTATCCACCCAGCCAACTACCCAGCCAGCTATCCATCCAAAAAGTCAGCAAAACCTTCCAATAAGCCAGCAATACAGCCAGCCAGCAATACAGCCAGCCAGCTATTCAGCCAGCCAGCCATCCGACCAGCCAGTTATCCAACAAGCCATCTACTTAACAAGCCAGCTATCGAACCAGCTATCCAGTTAACTATTGTGGCAGTCAGGTAGCTATCCATCTATCTAGCCAGCCGCCCAACTATCCAACCAGCTAACTAGCAAGCCACATTCTTAATAGCACCAGTATATAACCGAAATTCTCATGGTCCCGTCTATTAAGAACGCACAGCCATTGTGTGGCCAATGGGAAAAAATTCTCTACAAGCCTACAACAGCCTCGTGCCATAAAAACGCTCAAGTAAGCGAGCCGAGAAGAAGACGATTACGTCAGAGATCGCATTCCAAAAATCATTCCGAGATACCCGATGAAGCTCCGTGCATTTTATATTGGCACCCACGTACACCGCCATCTTTCGGAGCCATATCAAAAATGGCCTTATAACAAGATCATGCTATTTTCTATACGTGATTACTTTTGGAATTTGCACCCCAACAGCGTTGTATCAGAATAAGTGGTATAATGAAATGTATCAGTTACGATCTTGCTAGCTGGAAAATCGGATGAAACAAGAACTGATTTTCCTATATGGATCGTAATGTTGGACAATGCGAAAGCAAGATAAGACAAGAATTATTACAGCAGAAATGAGCTGGCTGTGGAAAAATCGCAAGGATTTCAAGACTACAGAAAATAAGAAACCATGACATAAGACAATCACTATGTATCCACACAACTCTGCTAGACAAAGTCGTTCAACAAAGACTCCGATGGTTTGAACATGTAGAGAGAGAATGCCAGTTGACCGAATCCCACACATGCAAGATTTGAAGGAAAAAGACACAAAGGCAGACCAAGACTACGCTGGATAGATAATATAACTGAGGACATAACATCACTTGGACTAACACTAAGGGGGTCAATAGACTTGACAAATGACCGAGGACAATGGAGATCATTTATTCATACCCATCGCCGCCAAATGGCTGGCATCAAGAACTCATGATGATGATGATTATAGCTACATGGCGCATCAAAATATCTGTATAGTGAACTTTAGGAACCTCTGAAATGCAAGGGAACACTGCTATCTAACAGGATATCCTAGATATCACATGTATGCCTTAAGTTATAAGCTGGTAATGTTTCCTCTGCATCAGCCATAATTCAGAAGTGGACTTTCACGAATTGCATCCGAATTTCAACTCATCAATTTCATGCAACACAATTTTACCCTCAAGTTCACACATCGAATCCCTATTTTACCCCTCAATCTCATGCAATGTATCAAAATTCTACCCTCAATTCAGGCGCTTTAACCCTTAATGCAAATGCAATTTTAATTTTAACCTCTCAATATCATGCACTGTACAACAATTTAAACCACAATTTCAGGCACTGCACCACAAAAAGTTTAACTCTCAGTCTCACGGGTGACGAGTTGATCCCAATTTTAACCTCTCAGTTTCATGCAGCGCAAAAGACTTTTTTATTCCCTCAATTTCGTCATTATCCAACCATAAATTATTCATGTGCTACATCTCAATTTTAACCATCAATTTCACAAGTTGCATATCAAGTTAAACTCCTCAATTTCATGCCGTGCAAAAGAGTTTTAATCCCTCAGTTTCGTCATGATCCCACCCTAAATCATTGTGCTACATCTCAATTTAACTCTCAACTTCATAAGTTGCATCCCAAGCTTAACCCATAAATTTCTCACACTGCACCACAAATTACCCTCAATTTCAAGTGCTGTGTCACAAGTTCAACCTTCAAATTCACGTGCTGAATTCGGACTTAAAGCATCAATTTCACATGACACATCCGACTTTAACCTCAACCGAAAGCAGCCAGATGGCGCTAGGACTCTGTTACTCTCTCATTCAGCTAAACTGAAATGACTCAGGGTCTGCCCCCTGTCCTGGTCCCCCTACCCTGGTCTGTTCCCTCCATCCTGAACCTTAGGCTGCAGTTTCTCTCTTCATATCTTTGGTCTTGGAGTTCTATAGGAGATTCATCATCATCATCATCACCATCATCAGTTCCTGACGCCAGCCATTTGGCGGCGATGGGTACGAATAAATGATCTCCATTGTCCTCGGTTATTTGTCAAGTCCATTGCTCCCCTTAGAGTTAGTCTAAGTGATGTTATGTCCTCATTTATATTATCTACCCAGCATAGTCTTGGTCTGCCTTTGTTTCTTTTTCCTTGGAATCTTGCATGTAATGTATAGTGTGGGATTAACATCTTGATACATCAAAGACAACCAGTAATAACATACACAGAAAAAGGAACTATAAAAATTCCAAACAGCGCAACCAGCTTAATTATTATTATTAATTAATAACTTATATCGTGCCGGTATCTAATGCACAAGACATCAATCAATAAAAACATACACACAAGTATACATATTTCCATATATATACATAGATACATGCATACATTTCCACACACGTATACAAAATGGTTTACCTGACATACATATATACAATCATACATGTCATAATACATACTTACACACAAGTAGGCATACATACTAAACTGAATACTATATACATGCATGCATGCATACATGCATGCATACATACATACATACATACATATATACATACATACATACATACATACATACATACATACATACATACATACATACATACATATATACATGCATACATATATACATACATACATACATGCATGCATAGTTTGCATACGTACATACATACATGCATGCATGCATACATACATATAACATGCAAACATGTACAAGCAGACACATAAATATCCCCACACTCATACAAAATGGCTCATGAAATGGTTCACGTCAATCTTTACTCTCCCCATCCTCCCCCTCCCACCCACACACACCTTGTAACAGCCATTAACGGCGTGCCTCTGTCTGTGCGTCTGTCAGTGCGTCTGCCTGTCCGCCTGCATGTGTCTGAGTACTGGCGGGCAAGTGTGCATGCACTTAGACTTCACAGTCAGCTGGCGCCTCCTGCCGGCTAAACATTGATTCAGTGTCCTTGACATAGATACCCAGTAGCAGGACATACGGCAGCTGCTGATGGCCAAGAAAAGATGAAGTGCTCCCTTGAACCCCCGTACACGAATTTCCACATACACACATACTTAATAAATATAATCTTAATAATAATCTTCTTTATTAATTCAAACTGACAAGTACGCAGTAAGATTGCATTGAAACATGACAGTACAATCAAGATCTGAATTAAACACACGTTTTGGCAGTCATGCAAGGCGTCGCCCTAGAGGGGAGTTACGGGTATCAATGCTCTCCTGGCCATGAGTGTTACTATCTATCCCCTCCCCAAACATACATACATACATACATACATACATACATATATATATACATACACAAATACATACATAAATACGCATATCATATATACAAACGTGCATACAAACATACATAAATATAGATAAAACACACATGCACAAATACAAATAAATATAGATAAAACATACATGCACAAATACAAATAAATATACAGGGTGGTCCAAAATAAACCGCACAGTGACAGTTTTCTTGATATAATGTATAACAATTCAATGTTTAATGCCATTTTTCTTACTTATTTATACATTTTCTCTGACGTCATTATTGACTTCAATATGCCAACACCACACTTGAACCCTACAGCAGGACGGCGCTCCATCACACACCGCCAAGAACACTATGGAGTATCTGCGACGTGAGAACATTTCTTTCATTGAGCCTGACATGTGGCCCCCAAACAGCCCGGACTTGAATCCAGTCGACTACGCTGTTTGGGGCGCCCTTCAACAGATGGTATACCGTCGTAGAAGTTTCACTACAGTGGATCAGCTGAAAGAAACAATCGTCACAGAGTGGACCAAGCTGTCACAGCGTTTCATTGACCGCGCAATTGATCAATGGCGTCGTCGGCTTCAATGCGTTGTCCAGCAGCAAGGAGGACACATTGAACATTTTATGTAACGAAATCCATCCATGTAATGTTACAGTAAAAATAATTGCTGTGTTTTTGTGAATTTTCACGGTTATATTTGAATTGGTCTGACTAAAGTACTATCAATTTATCATTGTGCGGTTTATTTTGGACCACCCTGTAGATAAAACATATATGCACACATACACAGATGAACACAAGCTTGCACACTTACATACATAAAAAGAAGCATACATAAAGAAATATATATAAACACGTATACATAAAGACATACATGCACAAATACATACATACATACATGAATACACACATACACACATACATACATGGAATCATGCAAGCAGACATACATACATACATATATAATATATGCATACATACATACATGCATGTATACATACATAAACATACATCCACAATCGACTATAGAGTCCAGAATTTAGCTCTGATAATCAATCATGCAAAGTTCAAACGCCGCCTCTCACAACTAATAACAAATCAGTCTGTCGTTATTTTTCATTCCTACCAGGCAAACTAATCACAGACTCAAAAGTACCAAAAAGTCATTTGGTAGTTACCTGTAGACTCATGCAGTACCAAAAAGTTATTCAGTAATTACCTGTAGACTCATCATACAGTACCAAAAAGTCAGTTGGTAATTAGCTGTAGACTCATCACACAGAACCAAAAAGTCAGTCGGTAATTAGCTGTAGACTCATCACACAGTACCAAAAAGTCAGTCGGTACTTAGCTGTAGACTCATCACACAGTACCAAAAAGTCAGTCGGTACTTAGCTGTAGACTCATCACACAGAACCAAAAAGTCAGTCGGTAATTAGCTGTAGACTCATCACACAGTACCAAAAAGTCAGTCCGTAATTAGATGTAGACTCATCATACAGTACCAAAAGTCAGTCGGTACTTAGCTGTAGATTCATCACACAGTACCAAAAAGTCAGTCGGTAGTTAGCTGTAGACTCATCATACAATACCAAAAAGTCAGTCGGTAATCACCTGTAGACTCATCACCCAGTACCAAAAAAGTCAAATGGTACCATCACACAGTACCAAATAGTCAGTACTTAGCTACTTGTCAATTTACATATTAGGAGAAAACTCCATGGGTAGTTACCTGCAGTTCGCACCAGGCCACGTGCACCCCGGTCTCCGTGTCGAGTCCCTTGAAGACGGTCTTAAACGACCCTCGCCCGATGTTCAGATCGAACTTGAGGAATCGTCCGCTGGGCGACGCCGCCACGACCTTCTCCTCCTTCTCCTTTTCCTTCTCCTCGTCCTCCTTCGCCTTCTTCGATCGTTCGTCCTCCTTGTCTTCCAGTTCCTTCGGTCTGTTCTCCAGGTCGGAGTCGCTGTCGTCGCTGTCCCGAAACGCTCCCGCCTTCCCAACGATCGGCGTCAACTCGATCGACCGCGACGGACGACGCTCGGCCAGGCTGCCGGCCTTGGCGCCTCCTCGGTCGTCGTCATCGTCGACGACAGGGGCGACCGGCGTAACCTGATACTCCCCGGTCGACGCGTATTCATGAACGTTATCCTCGATTCGTACCTGCTTGCGGTCCTTGCTGGGGGCTACGGCGACGGGGACCGGTGCCACACTCTCCTCCGCCTTTCCCTGTCCGATAGGTTTCGTCGACAACGAAGACTCTGCTGGTTTTGATATATCCCGGTCACTTTCACTGGCCGACTGCAGGCGACGTAACTGCCCTTCCGCGTCCGGAGGCTCGTCCTTCGAGTGATGGATCTTGTCGGAACTGTTCAGCGATGCCTCGAGGACGCTCTTGGACAGCTGGACGAGGCGCATCGGATGCGTGTGTCTGTCGGAGAAGGAGCTTGAGCACAGGTCCGACGTATCGATGCTCGGAGTGTCCGCGGGAAGATCGTCCCACATGACCCGAAAGTCCTTCATCCTCGGTGCACAGTCCGGAGCGTCGCGCCCCGAGACGTCCGCCGAAGACTGAGTTCCGCGGGCGCCGACGTTGCTCAACGAAATGGAACGTGGTCTCTTCTGGAGTTCGTCGTCCGATCCGCCACTCTTTTCGATCGGAGTCGAGTTTCGATCGTCCGCGACGCAGAGCGGCGAGCCCGGCGACGACTTCGGCAGATCGGAGGACTGACTCTCGAGCGAGGGTTTCGAAGCGAGCAGACGGGGTCCGATGCTGGTGCTGCGTCGGATGTTCGGTTTTGCGAGACATGAGGGTCCGACGGGAACCCGGCCATGGAATGTGTTAGACAGCGACTCTTGAAGTTTCGCCACGGAGGACATGACGGAAACGCGGGGGCTCTCGTCCGGGTCGCAGGCGCTGCCGTTCACATGGTGCGAGTGCTGTTTATGTTTCTGTTTAGACATTATTCCTACTAGATGAGCGTTCGTTGCTCGACCGAGCGATCACTGACACAGAATACGATGCGATGGCTTGAGGCGCTTTCCACCGACAAACAGACACATCCATGAGGTGCAGCACCTAAGCAAACACAACCGGATCCGTCAACAGATAGCACGAAACAAATCGCTCTTACAACAAACAGCACCTGGATTGTAACACCACAATTTCTCCAGCACATAGGTACATTGTGCTTAAGCAGATGCAGTGCTCTGCATTTTTACACATCAGCCACAGAGGTCGATTAGTTAGAGCGCTCGCCTTGTATTGTGGAGAATATGGGTTAGAGCCTCCTCCTCTGAGACGGTTATTGTGTAGGGACCTTGAGCAAGTCCTTCACTCACAATTGCTCAGCGCCATCGATTGATGCTTGGTTGTTAGATAATGACACTTACTAAATGGCGATTACTAAATGCACTCTACTACTACTAATAATAATAATAAAAACACTGTGAAGACCAGCCATTCCAGAACAATGCTCCCCTAGTTTTTGCAATTCCGAGGGATCATATGTACCTCGGAAAAAATAACAACACATTCTTGCTCAAACCCAACAATGTACCCAAGAACTATGTTGCAACATACGGAAGCTGTGTATATGATCAATGTTACATTACCATCACCTGCGGTGGTCCATTCGAAAACAAACACCTGCTGCTTAAACACTTATTAAACAAGACCCAATGAAATTAGTAACACACGGCATCAACAGATCCACGTGCCAAAATTCCACCTGTTCAATTATACGGCCATGTGTGACATAATTGTAGCCATATACCTATTTACCTATAATGGTAGTCATGCATATATTTACGGGAATATATCTCCATATATATATATATACCATCAGTGGTAATATATATACATATATATATATATATTACCACTGATATATATATATACATATATACATTACCACTGATAGTATAAGGATAGTATACCAAATACATGCATCTATCAAGATACTACATCCCTACTGTATTATCAGTTGTCATACACATATCATCACCATCACCATCAGTTCCTGACGCAAGCCATTTGGCGGCGATGGGTACGAATAAATGATCTCCACTGTCCTCGGTCATGTGTCAAGTCCATTGTTCCCTTAGTGCTTGTCAAGTGATGTTATGTCCTCATTCAGTCATACGCATATAAACTGCTATAGCATCTATCGGAATTCCAGTCTCCTTAGAGCGCACATGCTCTGGGCAAAAAAGACATTAAAAGGCGACGTTTTATAGAACAATAGCCAGAAACATTCCAAGGAATTCCAAGACCTAGCAACGACCTAGACTCCCTTCCCCAGCCAAGATTCCAGACCAGAGTTCCCAAGGCACAGAGGATCCCCCAAACACCGAGGCCTTTGCCATTAGCCATCCAACGCCCCACACGACCTTTCGACCAACCCCCAAGATCAAAGCTTGACCGACTGTTACCCTCAAACGCTTCACACCCTCTCCGAAGGGTTCAGGGTTGCTGAGGTCCAAGCCTCCTCCCGTCGGGTGACCAATGTACAGGAACCTTTGATAACAAACTAGAGCCATGGACTGATATCTTGTCATGAGGCTTTACGAGGGTAATTAATAAACTGTAGATTAATGACGAGAGCTGTAGATTAATGGCGGAGAACAATGCACAAAGTCCGCATACTAAACCACCCAGAGCCTTCGTCTAGCCTTCAATGAGGTTATACGACTCTAGAGCCCTGCAATATATCAGACTGAGTTTTTGTCCCACACCAACACTTTCATTCATTCATCCATTAACTCATTCATTAATTCATTCGTTCATTCATTCATTCGTTCGTTCACTCATTCACTCACTCACCCATTACCTCATTATCTTCTGTATGTCAAAATACACTTGTCTCAAGTTGTCTGCAACGGTAGCTAGTCATGTGCACGGCGCTCGTGTTAACTACTTGGAATGAACTATAACAAGTGTCCTGATTCACTGACACACAAACACATATGTATGTATGTATGTGTGTATGTATGTATGTGTGCATGTATGTGTGTATGTATGTGTGCTTATGTATGTAAGTGAGTGTATGTATGTAAGTGTGTGTATGTATGTGTTAATGTATGTATGTGTGTATGTAAGTGTGTGTATGTATGTGTAAGTGTGTATGTATGTGTGTGTGTATGTAAGTGTGTATGCATGTGTATGTATGTGTGTATGTATGTATGTTAAGGTAGCTATCTATCTATGTATGTGTGTATGTACGTTTGTATGTATGTGTGTGTGTATGTATGCATGTATGTATGCGTGTGTCTGAACTTCTAGGAAGCACATTTTAAGAACCCGTCGAAAAGCACAATGAACATGGTGGTCCAAGGCAGAGTTTCCCAAAGTGTGGGTCACGACCCAAAAGTGCAAAGTGGGTCGCCAAATTTTTTCGAGAAACATTAATTTTTTCGGAGCAACAACATCTGGATCAATCTTTGGGCTATCGTATTCATTACATGAGTACAGAGGCGTCTATCCCCCCCCCTCCCCCGAAGTCATTGGAGCAACTTCCCCTTCCCCATTTCTAAACGCTGTACGTAAATCCGAATATTTCGATGCCAATTTACAAAGCAAATTTTAGTACACAATGCTTAATTTTACACAGTGGGTACCGAGACTGTCAAGATAGTCACAAGTGGGTCGCGACCCAGAGAAGTTTGGGAACCGCTGATCTGAGGGATCTTAACAGGTGCGTATTAACATAGCTGTAAAAAGTAACTTGAGCTGGAATAAACTTTGAAAGGGCATTTTCAAAGTAGATTAGCATGCATCTGACATGTGACACGACATGGTCTTCCTATATGAAACACAGCTTAGGACGACCAGCTGAGAGACCCAAATGTAATCAGCCGGCTGACCATACGCTACGTTCAATGGACAGGGACGATAATCTGTTTACACAAGTCTGTGGCTGCCTCACAGTTCCTCGACCAGGGTGAGCAGGTGGACACTAGGTCCTATAATAGCTATTCATATAAGCGGCTACACCTGTCAAGCAGACATCAGGCAGATGGTCATCCTTACTAGCCACGCCTACAAGGGTTGGGCTTCATACAGTTTCTCCGTAAACTATGAGAGATGAACCTTGGCCTTTAAAGGGATGTCGAATGTCAACCGGAGGGCTGCTGAAGAGGGATGGTCCAGCACACGAGAGCAACGGTGCACTTGTGTTGACCTACTTACTAACTTACTTACCACCACAACCCGTTCAACTCCAGCAGGAAACATTCCTTCAAATACCACTCCTCCGTCTCTCCATCCGTTCGCATGGCACAATACCAGTGCTGGATAGGAGCCAGACTTTTTATCAACAGCGAGGTTGGTCGCCTAGCCAGCCACCAATACGCAGGCAGAGACACAAGTAGGTGAACTCGCAGGTAGACACCGGCAGATAACAAGGCCGACAAAATGGCAGGCATACACCGGCAGATAAAGAGGCATACACACAGGTAGACAAACAGGCAGATAAAGAGACAAACAGGTAAGCATACAGACAAACTGGAAGATGAACAGGCAGGCTGATAAACAGACAGTCACACAGGCAAGCAGACAGACACTTAGACAAACATCCATACTGGCCGACAGACAGGCATATAAACTCAGGAAAAGAGACAGACACACAAGTAGATTAACAGCTAGAAAGAGGGACATACAGACAGATCAAAAGCAGACCCCCAGACAGACAGACAGACCCCCAGACAGACAGACAGACAGACCAGCAGAGACCCCCAGACAGACAAATCGGCAGACAGATAGTCTGGAAATAGGTGCACTGTTGGGACAAGCTATCAACATCAACTCCTGATATACCTAAAAAGACAAATGATGGTTGAAGGTCTCTTCTATGCACCGTTTCAACTGTTTTAGCGTCTGGCAATAGATAAATATACTGGACCCCCCATCCCCAGCCCGCCGAAAGCAGTGTCTCTGGCAGCAATCAAGAATCACCTTATAACGAGAACGACTTCCGTATTTCACGAAACTGGATTTTAAATCAGTGCACTTGTGGTTTACCAAAAATTGTCTTTTAGCGAAGTTGAACTTTAATGAACTTTAATGAACATATCCAAACATTCTGATGGTTTGGATTAGAAGAGTCACTTGAGTTCCCGGTTCGTCTATCGTTCACACACTGACCGAGTGATTCCCTCCCCAGCTTCCATTCTCTATTAACCATTCATTTATTTCGGAGTTTCCAAACATGGACGCCCGATTCCAGCTCTACGGGTGCCGCGGCGTTTTGACAATTATGTGAAAAAATGCGAAAACCCACTGATTATCACTACTGTAACTATTTTTTTAACAAGGAACGTTGCATCATTAAAATAAAGAACTAACTGGAAGGAAATTAACTCAAATTAAGGCCAGCCGCTGTTGGCTGACTGACTTTTAACTAGGGCTACCTTGTTTTGAAAAAGGCTGAGAACCGTTGACCTACTCTACCGAAAACCTTTCATCAACAGATCAAAACATTTGTCTGTTAGTAATTCCCGCGCGAAGGACTGCTCAAGGGTAACTGAGAGGATGAAACAGCGGCCACAAAACAAGTCACAAAGACGACCATCGCGGTCTCTCAGGTTGCGACATGAGACACTCTTTAGTTGCCATAGCGCTACACGTTCAGTTAAGCTATTTCGAATACTCACTTATGCATAGCGTCGGAATGCCGCTTGCGTGTGCTAAACTTTTAAGTCAGTATAAGCGTAAGGAAGCATGCTGTACAACTGGGACACGGTAGCCAATTGGTTAGAGCGTTCGCCTTGTAACGCGGAGAGTACGGGTTCAAGCCTCCTCCTGCGAGACGGTGACTGTGTAGGGACCTTGAGTAAGTCCTTCACTCACAACTGCTCAGCACCATCGACTGATGGTTGGTCGTTAGATAGTGGTGCTTAAAGACCAAAGGTCATCGATTGCACTGAGCAATAATTTGTGAGTGAAGGACTTGCTAAAGGTCCCTACACAGTAACCATCTTAGAGGGAGGCTCGAACCCATACTCTCCAATGTTACACATGTAGCACCCTAACCAACTGGCTGTATACCGACTAAAAGGCAAGAGCTCAACTGGCCAAACAACTTCGAACTAAACCTCACAATAAACCAGCAGACTTTCTCTTAAATCACCCAGAAAGATCAATCAGTAAGTTATAAATAGTACAAAGACATCAACACAGAATCAACAACAAACCTCATAGACCTATACTTACTTACTTACTTACTATGCTGTCACAAGACGTCCCAAAACTCGTGCTCTTCATCAGTAAGTTTTCATACAGCAACAACATACACAGAGCCGAATGCCTTTGTACGTTAAACGGCCCAAAGATGCTAATAATTTCAGACTTATTTACCGAGACCACGACGGGTTGTCTCACACAAAACACTCACGCAACAAGACTCGTACTTCACTCGTAACTCCGAGTAAATCTCAAGTTCAAAACGAATTCATCGATAAACAAATTTAGCAGACTATTGCAGTTCTATCTGCCCACTATTATTACAACTCAAGCAACATAAACACATAAATAACAACACAAATCCATCATTAACAACCTAGTTTGTAACTATATACTGTACGACATTCTAAATCTACCCAATGCACATACATATATACAGTTATACAGATAAAACAGTATAATGTACATATATATCCATAATGTATATATATATATATATATACATATAACAATGGGTCCTAATTAGTGCATATATTAGAGTGTATAATGGTATATCATATAAACAGGATACAGGATGGATGATTATGAATCTAAGTGGTTTACGATTGGTGTTGATTGTCTTATTGTCCTTAAGTCCGCCACTACGAATGTGATTTATAGAGGACAGCCCTCTTGTGATGTATACAGGAGAGCCCTCTTCATAGAGGATATCACATCCCCAACACGTCTGTAATGCAGGCCGAGTCCAGACACCGTACAACCCCAACAAACACCTCTGTAGCGGTCAGAGCGATACAACTTAAGGTGATCAACCAAATACAAGGTGATCAACCGCAGAAGGAGCCCAGACAAATGGTACCAAAGTGAGGCCCGGTCTGGCAGGTAAGGTGTACTCTAGGCCCAATGTACTGTAGAGCAAATCATACCTAGGCACAAAGTACTCTAAAGTAGGCCCTAACTGGCCGTAGCATGCACTCTTGAGTATGAAATTCTGCTCGAATCCGGCCTGCCTCCCACTCTTGTGTTTGGGGATGCTAAAATCAAGAGTCCACGGTGCCTGCAGGTATCATGAACTCTAGGGTAGAAAATATGCCTAGAGTCCACCCTGCCTCATACACCGGCTCAGTCCCCACTCTTCCCTTTTCCAACTCCTCATCTCACTTCTATATGCGAAAATATAAACTGGCACAACTGTCTACGTATACCTTTGCAGAAACACCTCAAAGAGCAAACAGGTACAAGTGACACAACAGTTGTCTGCATGGCTCTATAGAAACTGCACAGTCCCTCTGTTCCAACGGTCAATGGATCCATTGACTGAGGCACAAACACAACAACAATAATCCAACAATAACAACCATGGTAAAGCTGTCGTTCTCTTCTCCCCATCCATCTCCTGCTAACATCCATTCCCCCCCCCCCACTTTTTATCTTATCACATCCAATTGCTATCTCTCGTTCTCTGTCTGTCTGTCTGTCTGTCTGTCTGTCTGTCTGTCAAGTACACCGTCATTAAACAACAACTACACACGTCTCTACCTGTGTGTGCGGGCACGTGCATGGTGTCTGTCTGTCCGTCCGTCTAGTACATCCTCATTAAGCAGCTCCTACATACATCTCTCTACCTGTGTGTATGTGTTTGTCTGTCTGACTGGAGAGTGCGGACTAGCAAAGCCACGCTTACGATCGATATAACCGCGTAGTCTCCTCTACTTGACCCTTCTTCAAGCAGTGTTCGTCCTAATGATGCTCCCAAGAGTTACTTCCTTTCCCACAACAGCGACTGATATGTCTCTCATTGAATATATTTCTCTCTTTCACAACTACTAATACAACAATCGTAACATGACAACTGATGATGCCTTGGGGTTTTCTGTACAGATCAAAAGATGAATACGGGTAATTTAAAGCAATGATCCTAAGATCCAGTCGATGCTGGCTACAGCCTGCGGACGGTTCGGTTCGTTTAATATGCAACGACACTCGCGAGAGACTTGTGCGTAGTGGTTGCCGGTCGAAGCTGGTAAATGGTTCAGCTACAGTTCCTTCAACTGTTACTGAACCGTACCTATAGTACTGCCGTTTTTACAACATTTGCAAAAACGCTACGAAGAGAAGTACCACCGAAATCCCATTTGTGGTTTGTGTGTATCTGTCCGGCATGTATGCATGTATCTATATGTGTACCGGTATGTATGCATGTATGTATGTCTGTAAGTATGTATGTATGTATGCATTCCAGTTTAACTATGGATCTTAATGTGCACTTCTGAATTTTTTAAGCAGGGCATTATCAAATTACAGTTGTATTGTATTATATATGGCCGACTGTATATCTATATGCATATATGTACAGGGTGCCCACAGGTTTAAAAAACTGGATGCACACCCCAAGAAAACTGGACACACGCCCCACCCGTCCTTTGTCTCCCCCGCTCATAGTCATACACTGAAAATGACTAAGAGTGACTCATAAAAAATTCAATTTAGATAACATCTAATGCCGTATTGCCGTTTAACAAAATTATTGACGAGATGCTTATTCCTTGTGTGGATTTCATTTGGTGGATCCATGATATTGAGAATTGGACATTATGAGTTAAATGTATTTTTCCGGCTATACGGAAAATTTCCGGAAAATATTTTTCTATGTGTGTGTGTGTGTGTGTGAGAGAGAGAGAGAGAGAGAGAGAGAGAGAGAGAGAGAGAGAGAGAGAGAGAGAGAGAGAGAGAGAGAGAGAGAGAGAGAGAGAGAGAGAGAGAGAGAGAGAGAGAGAGAGAGAGAGAGAGAGAGAGAGAGAGAGAGAGAGGAGAGAGAGAGAGAGAGAGAGAGAGAGAGAGAGAGAGAGCATCGTATACATGTAAGCACCTGATCTCCAGCAAGATATATGGAAGCGTAGCACGACCTCCTCTACCAGGGCACTGCACAAAGAAACTTAAATGGAATGGTACTATGGTGCAGACAGTTACACAGAGAGACGGTCAGACCGAGAGAGACCGACAGTAAGCCAAACAGACAGGCAGACAGACAATCGGCCAAGACTGCAAGAGAGGGGCAGGCACAGATGCGAACTGAGTCACTTGCCGATCTACCAGCATCCCATTCTGCACTTGCCGACCAAGTCATGCGCACACGTCAAGCATCTATCATTGAAATACTCGTCAAGTGTAGAAGAAGAGGAGAAGGCAACCCTGAGAAGATGCAGTTAGGACTGTCTGTCTGGCCTCTGAACCCATAAATTAACTTCCCCCTCCCTCCCCGATTGATACAAATTACCTTCGCAGAACGGAAATAGCACAGCCCGATCTTCATTCACAGTATTCTTTTTTGATAATACAACACACCAATGTGGCCATAAAGAGCCTAGAAATGCATCGAGTCCCACTGTTTTGTGTTTGAATCTTACCTAAGACCTCAAGTAAGTCTTAAAGCACAACTGCTTATGCCACCGCTTGAAACTTTCGCATTTTAGAGTGGTGCTATATAAATGCCGACAATACTAACATTATTATAGTTATCATTTTTATGTTCTTTCACTGTCTCCAGACAGTATTTTCTAAACCTGAGGAATTATAATAATATCATCACCATTAGTATGCCTTTTTATTTGTCACAACAACAAGTACTACTACTACAATTATTATCATTGACCAAATCCCACAGTTCACTGAATCCCACACAATGCACTACATTCATGATCATTATTCTTTGGAGATAATTATTCAAAGGAAAGAGAAACAAAGACTGTGCTGTTTAGACAATATAAACGAGGGCATAACATCACTTCAACTAACACTGAGAGGGAGCAATAAACTTGACAAATGACTGAAGATAGTCGAGATCATTATTCATACCCATCGCCACCAAATGTCTGGCGCAGGAACTGATGATAATGATTATTATTAGTTATTATTATTACGAACATTTGTAATACGCAGAAATGCGAATCTGAGGCGCGGTTAGCCAGCCGCCAAGTGAAGAAAGTATTAAGCTCCCATCTTGTCATTTTTAGAACGTCGATCCAAAAAGACGGCAGGTCACATCGTTCCCAATATAATATTTTTATCTTCGAATCTGCATCTTTTTTCTGCTGATATTTAGTCTCTCTTGTCGCCAAAGCGTGATTCAACAAGTCCATTTAGTTCTTTGTTTACACTGCGTACGCAGTCCCGATTAAACGTTTGCCGCCAGCCACACCCCCTTGGACCTGCCCCACTTTCGGCTCACGTGTGGTCTATTTAGTTCGGCGTTTCTGTCTCTGTGTGTATGGCCTCTTTACCATTTTTCAGACAGCACTGGCAATTTCGTTCAGACAGGCCATCGTTCATCTCGTCCTCTGACCTCAGAGCAAGAAGGGTAGACACACGTGTCGAGTGTAGAGAACGGTTAACCTAGGGAGGTATGGACCTCAGAAACACACACACACAGCTGGGGTATTGGTAGCATTTTGTAACCGAACATTTATATACAGCGCCACTCAAATCAGCTGCGCTCTCGACCCGCATCACTGCCAGAACCGGCATGGCGGATCATGCACTAGATCAGAGTTTCCCAAACGGTTGGTTGCAACCCAAAAGTGGGTCGCGAAGCTCTGGCAAGTGGGTCGCCAAATTTTTTTTGCAGCAACAACATTTGGCTATGATTAGGCTATAACTAGCTGGATTGCAATAAATTGTAAACTGTTTTACCTAAATTTCCCTTAAATGCTTTAAATTTCTAAGCTCTGTGCGAAATTCCGCATATTTCGATACCAATTTACGAAAGGAAATTTTAGTACACAATACTTAATTTTACACAGTGGGTATCGAGACTGCCAAGATATTCACAAGTGGGTCGCGACCCACAGAAGTTTTGGAACCGCTGCACTAGATGCAAGATTCGAAAGAAAAAGAAACAAAGGTAGACCAAGACTACGCTGGATAGATAATATGAGGACATACCATCACTTGGACTAACACTAATGGGAGCAGTGGACTTGACAAATGACCGAGGTCAATGGAGATCATTTATTCGTACCCATCGCCGCCAAAATGGCTGACGTTAGGTACCGATGATGATAGGCCACTGAGAGACACATCTTATCTTGTCTTTTATGATTATTTATAAAGCGCCTCTCACAGTATAGACTATTCAGAGGCGCTCCAAGCGTGTCAGCCCCGAGGGAAAAGAAAGGTCTTTAGACAGCGGAGAGAAGAGGGCGAGATCCCAAGCAATATCTTGCTACGGAGAGAGGGGGCAGGTCATTCCATAAGGAAGGGCCAAGGATGGCAAAAGCACAATGCTGAGCCATCGAAGTCCTTGCGCGAGGGACAAGTAGATCAAGGCGGTCAGCAGACCGAAGAGGGCGGGAAGACAGAGCAGATAGAGGTTTGCGCATTAGGTCACAGAGGTATTTAGGCCTATTTATTTTAGGTATGCTACTTTTAGTGCCTAAGCCTTAAGACCTACACGAAGAGCACGCCCCATTGGCGCCATGTCCCCGTGGCGAGAACTTATGCTTAGCTTGCGAGCAAACACACTTGACCAGAGGCTCAAGCAAGGCCAGACTAGTCGCTTTGATCCATGTTAAGAACACTAACTAAAGTGTGACTGTGACAGTAACCTTGAGTTATTCTAGTCCCAACAAGTACCTCAAGTAAACAATGTCACCAAGTAAAGTTAAATAAACTGTAAAAATAAGTTAAGTAACTAAGTAAAGTTCAGCCCCTTTCAGCTAATCCTAAAAGGCAGCGACTTGTATGTCAATGTAGCTTTGCATTAGCATAGAAGAAGAGAAGAGCAGTTTCTTATGCTAGCCCTGAGGCAGCCATTGGTATGAAGTGTTAGCGACTTCGTTTTTCTTTGCCTCGGAATATGATGCGGGTGGCCAGTCCTCAACCTCACCATCTCATCTTCCCACCGACAGTGCATGATCAATGTACTCATTCTAGCCGAGTTGGCGCAGTTGGACCAAAAATCTCCACACAAATATGTGCATGCTCTGGCATGGATTTGAACCCCCGACCTCTCGGTTGACAGTCCAGCACACTAACCACTACACTATCGAGCATCCCCTAGAATGTTTTATTTATCTGCTACTTTTAATAATATTATTTATATATTATTTCTCTACATATACCCAATTATTTACGATCAAGTGGACATGGTGGTTTCTTTTGCTAACATATTAGGTCTGTAATCCGCTGATTGAGAGTTTGAGCACGCTGTGCAGACTACGTTTAACAACCGTGGAAACGTTGTTGGCACACACACACACACACACTTCTAGTCTCATGTGTCACAGCCCGAACTACTAACGCTTGCATGAAAAATTACTTTCCGAAGGGGTGACATGCTTCTGCTGTGAGCCTTTCTCACTCTCGTCTTTCTCACTCTCTCTCTCTTTCTCTCTTTCGTCTTTCTCACTCTCTCTCTTTCGTCTTTCTCACTCTCTCTCTCTCTCTCTCTCTCTCTCTTTCTCTGTCGCTTTCTCTCACCAACTTTCCAAGTCCTATAAAGTCCTATAGACTATCATAAGAGCAACACAACATCTGTAGCCAAGAATATCGCATATGCATTCTTATTGGGCACTATACTTCAAACACGTAGACTTTGCATCATTGACTACCAATGATCTCGCCATTCTTTGAACAGTTTACCATCTTGAAGTGAGCGTCAGAAGCACTCACAGTAACTGCTAATAGGTTTAGGGCTTTCCTACTCCAACAACTATATTACCATTTTACACCAACTGCCTATGTTGCAAAATGAGAACATTCAACTTGCAGTACTAAAAGGCTACTTACTGCCTTCATCATCACTATAAATAACTTACTACAAATAGAAACAAATATAATAAATCAGAGGGTGGGATGAAAAACAGTGCCTGAGCACAAAATAAAAGATTGCCTGGAGCACCATCTCCAAGGAGCACTCAGCGCAAAGCCAAAAGTCCTGGAGAAGAAGACGGTGTTGTTTATTTTCATTTCATTCCTTATTAGTATTCGCCGCAGGGAGTCGGGCACTCCATAACAAAAAACAGAATAAGCTGCTCCGAAAACAGAATTTCTCGTTCAGTATTCAGTTCCTGTCACCAGAGGACGCAGCAGTTCCTCAAATGCACTAATGAGAGAGCTACAGAAATGAGTATCAACAACACATGTGCATGTTTGTGTGTGTCAGTGTATTGTGTGCGTGCTTGTGTGTGTGTGTGTATGTGAGTGTGTCCTTGCGTGTGTGTGTGTGTCCTTGTGTGTCCTTATGTACACGTGCGTGCATGTGTGTGTGTGTGTGCTTGTGTATCACACTTTAACGACATCTAAGACTTATGGCAAGAAAGGCCGTTAATGTCGGTAGAAATCATTTTGAACACTACTCATCGTCCGTTCCTATGGCATTAACACAGCTGTGTGCGAGTGTAATTCTTGAGATATATACACATACATACACTGGACTAATTATGCATGTGGTGTAGACCCTCGTAAATACACGAACCAATCACTAAAAGATAAACTGAAAACAGACGCAAGCAAAACATGACCTAAATACATAAAAAATACACTGCTTACACATCAGCAAACATGCACAACTTACATATTAAACATGACCTACATAAACTAAAAAATACACCATTTAAAATTCAGCAAACATGACCTACATACATCAAAAATACACCATTTACAATTCAGCAAAGACGACCTACATGGTATATATATATTAAACATTATGTACATACATAAAAACCCGTTTAAACATCAGCAAACATGAGTCACATGACCCAAATACATATTAATCACATGGTTATATGCAAGCATGAAAACATGTCCATGCCTTGCCTTCAACGATCATCGATCTGAGGAAAACACATTTCCTATGTACATATTAATTAAACACAAGGATATAAATCATGCACAAAACATGACCTAGATAAATACTAATCGCATGGTTACAATTATGCAGCAAAACATGGCCCATAGTTTAATGTCACGCACTTTTTAGTGACTAGTATGTATCTAGGTCATGTTTCTGTCAATATAGTAAGCTGTAACTCAATCACTATAGTAACAGGTCTGTAAAACAGTTACAATAGTATGCTGTAACCCAGTTGCTATATTAACATGTAAACCGGCTACTATAGTAAGCTGTAACCCAGTTAATACAGTAAGACATAACCTGGTCATTAAAATAACCTGTAGCCAGTCACCAGGGTAACCTACAACCAGTGACCATAGTAACATTTAACCCAATCACTGTACAGTACCTTTGACTGAATCACAGAAATGGTTACTGTACCATAATATAGTCACTATTGGTGTAATTGGCAAGAATACTATAAATGAGGTGTGGCTTCTGTTGTAAGATAGCATTAACAATAACACTACATAACAATCCAGGATTAAACTGCCTTAAAGAGGAACTGGTTACCCAGGATAGTATTCAATTATGTATGTAAGTGTATTACTATGCATTTATTAAGCACCACTATCTAATGAATGAGCATCAATCAATGGCACTGAGCAGTTGTGAGTGAATGACTTGCTCAATGCTCAAGGTCCCTACACAGTAACCGTCTCAGAGGAGGAGGAGGCTCGAAGCCCTACTCTCCACATTACAAGGCAAGCACTCATACCAAATGGCTAGGGTATCCTGTATGTATGTATTGTATGCATTCATACTGGATATCTATAAAGTGCCTTTCAAAAAGTGTCATAACTGTCAAATATTAACAATCGTATAATTAGTAATCGGGGATGGCAACTGTGGTTAAACAGTAATCCAAGACAGTATTCTTTCACAGTCAAGTTTACAAGAGCATGCTCCTAAATTTTACCGCCTCCATATTGCAGACCTGATACAAAGGTCACTTTTCCCACACGACAGCCCATGGTCAGAGTTAGCCAAGGACCCATGTATAAAAATGTAGGAGCCCATGAGTGATAAGCTGATGGTTCAAAACCAGCGGCTGTAAAGTGGAAGAGCAATGTGGGCCAGAACCTTGGCAGGTATGGTAAGCCAGTCAATCAGGATTTCAATTATCGTAGCAAAGACAGAAACGGATGTCCTTCATCCTTGCCTATTCAAGGACAGCATAGATTTATAATGTTGATGTTCAATCTCCTTCCTCTCTCTGCCTGCCAGTCTGTTGTTTATCAGCAAGTCTTCGAAGGTGGCTGAGGAGAATTCTGTATGTATCATGGTGTGATGATAAAGTTTAGAAAAAACCATAAGAGTGTTGACGGGAGAAGAAGATATACAGAACACTATGAGAAAGAGAAGACTACATTGGATGGGGCATGTGGTACCTATGGACGAAGATAGAAGAGCCAACAAAGTATTGACGGATGACCTGGATTTCTGATGGGAAACAGAGAAGGGGAAGACCACGGAAGAACTGGGAACTGGCCAAGATGCTTAATCCAAGATGCTTAAACCAAGATGCTTAATCCAAGATGGTAATCTAAGATTCTTATTTCAAGATCTATGCTTAACTTAAACTGATAGAGCTCACAAACACTTAATCAAGAACATTTAACCCACGAAGCGTGATCCACAAATTTAACTTCAAGAAACTTAATTCCAACAACACTTAACATAATTTTAAATCTTAATCGAAATGCTTAATCGAGAACTCCTAATCCAAGATGAGTGACCAATGTTGCATAATCTGATATGCTCAAGGAAATTCCCTTAGCAGCTCCCTGCCACCCTCTCTCCCTGGTCTCCTGGCAAATGGAGTTTGACCACCACTTGATATCTGGACAACCTCTCTGATATGACGCAGCAGCGCACGTGAATAAGCTGAGAATTCAGGTCAGACACATAAATTGCGTCATGATGTCATGACGTCTGCAGTGTCAACAGCCACAATTATCATGATCATCACGTCTAAGACAAAAGCTGGAGCAGAATTCGTCACCACTCGGCACAGCTGTGTTTGCAAAAGGCATCACATGTTAATATCAGGCCCATGGATCATGCTGGTGGAGGGGGGTGAGGATTTTAACCTAAAATGATATTTGAACATCATACATGTATTGTACACGTCCTGTTATTAATTATTTTTCTTCGTATTATTAGTCATTATTATATTATTAATTATTAGTTGTAGTAGTAGTATCATTAACATTATTATTAATTACAATATTATCATTATTAATTACAATATTACTTTTATAATATTATTGTTATTATTAATTACAATATTACTTTTATAAAAGTTTGTGTTATTATGATTACAGTATTAATAATAATTAGTAACTTCTAATGTACCGGTGTCTAACGCACAAGGCATCAACCTATGATGCACCTAAACCAATCCGTAATCAGGTCAATATCTAGAAGATCAGTCCGTAAGACAGAGAGGCAGCCTAGGGTGGATAAGCAATTTGAAAGAGGTAAGTCATAAGTTGAAAACGAAATGACTGAAGCAAGAGAGCTCAGAGCACAACTGACCGACTCATTTTCTGCAGCCTGGAGTTCAACTACCCACCACAACAACCAGATATTAAATCTATTCATTCGTTATTTTATTAATTAACATAACATATGTCTTTATTGCATCCAATTGACAATCATTTGCACTTAGGGTCATATATACGCCACTCCGATAACTAATCGGAGGTGCTTCTGTACTGGCTTAAATGATGGTAAACGTCGCTAGAACAGGAGTGTCAGTACTTAAGCAAAACAGTGCACCGGAAATTCTTAGACGAGTCAGTCACCAGTGGCGTGCCCACGCGCACACATAGAGCAATGTTTATGTTCTGCAAACAAAGCCAAGAAAAGACAACACCTTGTCATACAGCAAGGGAGAGGACTGATGACCCCTCCCCTCTCTCAGGGTTAACTTAAGAGAACCCGCGTATGCCGAGGCTGAGAAAATGAAGTCACTAACAGTTTAACCCATGCCTGCCTCTCAGATTAGCTTAAGGGATTGCTCTTCTCTTTCTCCTTCATCTTCTCCATCATCATCATCATCATCATCATCATCATCAGTCCTGACGCCAGCCTTTTGGCGGCGATGGGTACGAATAAATGATCTCCATTGTCCTCGGTCATTTGTCAAATCTATTGCCCCCCTTAATGTTAGTCCAAGTGATGGTATGTCCTCAGTTATATTATCTATCCAGCGTAGTCTTGGTCTGCCTTTGTTTCTTTTTCATTCAAATCATTCACGTTGTACACTGTGTGGAATTCGGTCAACTGGCATTCTCTCTACATGTCCAAACCATCGGAGTCCTACTTCAGCAGTGTGGAAATGACAAAAGTCTGGCCGACAAATTCTTGACATTGAGTCAGTCTCCCATCAGCTTACCAACTGACTGATTACAATGTCACTTAACTCGTTCATAAAGAGATCCTGAACTTAGTAAGACATCCCACAACTCGTACACAGCTCATTAAATAACGGGTAATGATATACTGTCACGCGTACATATTACACGGACACGTGCAATCATATACATAAATATAGAGAGGTGTAAATTTTCATGCATTCATGCACAACAGGCACATATATATATATATATATATATATAATATGTATATATAATATATAATACACATATATATATATATATTATATACTCTATTGGCAGTATTGTGCAATATTCCAAAGAAATATTAGAGAAATATATATATACATATAAAGAAATATCCGGAATAATACATATATGTATGCACATGTGGTGAAATATAATATAAGATATTGTATGTTGTACATAAGTATTTTAAGATATATATTTATATCTCTAGTAAAATACAGTTGCCTTTATGAATCTGTATATCACCACATACAGCTATTCATTTAATTGCAGCGAAGGATCTTACTGCCGGGTTGAGTAATGGCAGACACTAACTGATCAATGTGGCCACAACAGCCACAGTCACACTTTGTCTGGCAGCAGGACACAATTACTGTCATCATAATTATTATTATTATTATTATTATGCATTTATTAAATGCCACTATCTAATGACCAAGCATCAATCGATGGCACTGATCAATTGTGAGTTAAGGACTTGCTCAAGGTCCCTACACAGTAACCATTTCAGGGGACGTGGATCAAACCCACGCATTCTGCATCACAAGGCGAGCGCTTAACCAATCAGCTACCATGTCATCTTGCATGTGGGACAATCGCCATATTGCAGTGATTTACTCAAACGGCTATAGGCTGTCATCAAGTTGTTCTGTGTTATAGAGCTGAACGCGCTGTAATGTTGGTAATTTATTTGTTACCAGAGAGTTGCATTGTTATTATTGTTGTTATTATTAAAGCAGTTTTATATAGCGCCCCTTCAAGATTGCCTACTCAGGAGCACTCCCAGACCAGTATAGTATAGTACCTCTTCACGACAAATTCACCAGAGGCTCGTTGTAGTGTTCAGCACTCATGCGAGATGCAACTGTAGTGTTTTCATTGGCGCATTGTAGTGTTTTCGACAATTGTTATGCCAAAGTGTTTTAATGCAGCGCAGTTCTGAGGTCAGGCACTGCAGTTTTGTCATGTAAACACTCTGAATACATATTTCTACTACACTTTGATTAAATGTTAAATCAATTTGTTTTGGCACTTTGATTAAATATTAAATCGATTTGTTTTACTTGCTTTGAACAATACATGGCTGACCCCAATCAAGAGAACAACACATGTTACAAATTTACATAGCCTGCTTTGCTATTTTTCAAATTTTTCGTTCTGAGGTAAGTACTTTCTTTGTAACGACGTTGTGCCATAACAAATATTAGCGTCACTCTCCTTCTGTATCCGTGCTTCACAAACATGTACAATCGGTGTGCCTAACCATAGCCCCGAATTTTAAAATCCAGCTTCCACTCGCAGGTATACCTTTTTTAATTGCACAAATACATAGGCTACACCGACCATAACCCTAAGCCCTAACCGACCCTCATGACGCTTACCTTGACCCTAACCGATCCTCACAATGCAAAAAGACACCCACCCAGATAGTACATAGGCACCCCGAATGTACATGTTTGCCCCGTGCTTCAGACTAGCCCCACTAAAAAGCAAAAATGGCAAGAGCCTTTGTTCCTAATCCAGGTGTGGGACTAGCACCACCCAAAAACGGTTGTCACAGACTTCTCGTTTCTCGCTCTATTAAATTCTTCATCGCTTAATCCCATAGGAATTAATTTTTTTAAACCAGCAACAAGCCACCAATGTATTCTGGTGTCGTTTGTGTACCTAAAGCGTGAACGCCGCGCCATTCATAAACTATACATAGGCACAGTCTTAAAACGAAAATGTTTCGTAAAATGTGGTATACAGCGATAAAATGATACTCTTATCTTTAAGAAGAAAAAATTATTTTGCCTAACAGCACATTAGGCAAAATAATCGTCCATTATGTAAATTAGCAAAGGTAGTAAGTAAGTTAACAGCGATAATCTGGCGTCGGGCAGCACCCAAACAGCGTACAAGCCTCACAGACTTCGCAAATCAGCGTAAAATATCGTATCGTGCCTTCAACAAACGAATTCACTACGTACTATGAAGACATCGAGGCGTACAAGACAAACATTTTCTAAAAAATTCATCCCAACCGTCTGGTCCAAATGACATTAAGCTTACACCGTACGTCTGAATTTTCCAGACAGTTACAAAATGAACAGTAATTCTACTCACAGTTTTTGTTAGACGCGACTAAATCAAACGTTCTACGACATATGTACACAAAGAAAATCCTACGATATGCATTACTGATGGGGGTGAGCGTTAATCCGAAGACACGACAATCGAATAATATTTTCTGCTGCTCACAAACCAGCCTTCTTTACGCCATCTTGACAAGTATTAAAGCTGTCGATGTGAAGCGCCACCGAGCGGGCGTATCTGTAATAAATGCTGTATTCCTTCTACGTTGTAATCTTGTATTTATTATTTATTTCTTAATCTTCACTGTATTTTATCAAAAAATTTGTAAATTCGCTCCAATTTGTAACATTTACTGATTAAATGCGTATTAGTGTGTCCATTGTAATTCTAGCTTTGGCTAGTGAGGGTTATTTGTAGGCCAAACAGCCGTATTTACGCCGTACATTGTTTTGGAATTGCATCGCACGAAATAATTTCAAACTACTCTTTTAGGCTAGTTATCTGTTCAGTTTCATTTTAAATAGATCTTAATTCAACATTCGTGCACGATTTTCAAACCATTCCACATCTAACATTGTGTGCGATTTTTCTCGAGTTTCCAATTGCTTTGGAACGTACACATGAACTAACATACAAAAGGTCGTTGGCAAGTAACGTTGAGATCTAAATAAATACAGTACCCTCAAGCGAGAAAGTGTCATTTAAAAAAGTTATTGCCAAATTTTTTTACAGCGTTTCTTTAAATAGTAGCCTTATACAAAAGCTTTGTAAGAAAAGCCGGCTTCTCTGGGATCTGAAGTGCGCCCGTAGAAAACTGGGTCAGTATGAAATAAGTATGTATAAACTGGGTCATTGTAATGTTAGTTGGTAATTATCATAATGGAAAAATTAGCGAGCGTTTATTAGCGAAAGATTAGCAAGAGATCCGCGTTTTGTAACAATAAAATACACGAGATCACAGAAAAGAATTTATAAGGTTCTATTTTAAAATTTATACTTAAAACTTGGTGACCTATAATTATTCTCTAACTAGGATACGTCTAAAAAGTAATTAACATGCCATAAACATGATGAAAGCTCTGGATAACTTACTGACACTGGTTCATTACACGAAATATTATTTAAAATACGAATGGTTTTATTATTATAAAACATTATGAAACATTTATGAATTGACTTAAGATTCGATCCCTACACTTCTATTAAAGCTGTCGATGTTAAGAGCCACCGAGTGGACTTATCTGTAATAAATGCTGTATTCGTCTTCACTGTATTTTGCCTCTTTAAGGCAGCCATTACAAACCTAGACCATGTTCTGCGCCCTTATTTTCCGCCGAATCGTAATATCCCTCATCAGGGGCCGATCCAGGGGGGGGGGCAATCCGGCCATCCCCCCATTTGAAATTTTTCTTTATTTACACAGGCGTTTTATGGGCGTTTTATGATGTTTACACAGGCGTGCCCCCCCCGTAGGCGTGGATGAGTCAAATGTACACAGGACGTGGGTCATGTAGACTGAAGACAGTAAAAAGGTTAATGACTAAAAAAAACTTTTTGGCCCCCCCCCCGACAGACCTTCTGGATCCGCCCCTGTCCCTCATAATCTCCGGCAACGGGCTCATAATTTCACATTACCTGATAAAAATGACAAAAACTGTATATCCCGCATGCCGTATAAAAACACTTATTAACAATTAACTATTTTAGCAATATGCTGTTTTCTTTTATATGTAGGCCCTATATAGGCCTAGGCCTACCTTATTTAAAACCCCATCTGTTTAAACTCTTTAATTGACTGTTATCTGATTTATTTTCATTTGCAATTAATGTCTCTTTTTTAAGGACTGTGTAGGCCTAATCCTGTCACGTTTGTGTCTACAGGAATTTTTGCAATAAGCGACTATAGATCGATTGATTGATTGATTGATCGATTGATCGATTGATCGATCGATCGATCGATCGATTGATTGATTGATTGATTGATTGATTGATTGATTGATTGATTACCATTATCGTCATGCTGACATGTATCCCTCCATCATAGTTTCTGTTCCACGACAGTGACCAGGGGCGTCTACACCATAGAAACCTTGGAGCAAATGCTCGATCCAAGAAATAGGGGGGGGGGAGAACTGTCAGTGTGTGTGCCACCATTTTAGGGGGGAAGGAATGGGAAGGGGGGAAGAAGAGGGGAAAAAGGGACGTTGCTCCAATGACTTAGGGGGGATAGACGCCCCTGACAGTGACGACGCTATGTCATAACACCACCGTAGTACCCTGCTGTCTCCTCGGCTTGACCTCTTCAGACTCTGACCTGGCACCGGAACGGACAAGGCGGACATGGCTATTGCGGACTTTATTTGATATAGCGCCGGTGATAAGCTGGTCTCCCTGACGTGGCTTTTGTGTGGCGCTGAGAAATTTCGGAGATTTACATTTACATGTACATTTACATACTTTTCTATAGGCCTAACTGTAAAAATTTATTTGATGAATTATATTCTAGCTCAGACGTTGCTCTAGTTTTTTGTGTTTATTTTAAGGAATAGGCCTAAGCTTATATTTCGCCCAGCTTACAAAAAAGCTGTTGGAACTTTAACTGAATTTAGTTACATTTTACTTACATAACGATTTCAATCGTCATTTCAACCAAGTGTCAAGGAAAGACGCAGTGGCGGCGATCTTTTTTGACAGGTGGGGGGACATTTTGGAACTGATCTGGTGAAAAAAGAGTTTTGAACTGATCTGGTGAAAAAAGAGGTAAAAAAATGAAAAAATTTGATGACCGTTTTTGGGGATTCCTCAAAATGGGGGGGTCCGATGTATGGCGTGTCCCCCCACTCTTAAAGGTGGGGGTCTTGTCCCCCTCGGCCCCCCCCGGGATCGTCGCCCATGGAAAGACGCCTCATGCTTCTTGCTATGGTTTCTGTTCCACGACAGTGACGACACTATGTCATAACAAAGATGATTAGCGTCACCCACATCCTTTCTCCAGACTTTGGACTGGCACTACCAGATTACATGGAGAAGATACTAGGCCTATCTTCTTGCCTGGTTGCATCCCTTGCGCTGAACGACATTAATTTGGTTCTTCCTTTTGGGGTTTTAAGGCGGTTCGATCTCACGGTGAAAGTTTATCATCCGACCTGTTCGCTAGGTGCCAGCAGCATACTAATATCATCGCAATCGTATATTCCAAATGTCTAAATACCTAAGTCCAGAACTGTTCTTGGCAAACGAGTTTTTTCGGTTCCTAGACCTAGTTTTTGGAACTCGCTTCCTGTGTCTTTTCGCCCTGCTCAGTCGCTTGTGTCATTTCGTTCTCAACTCAAAACTTACCTCTTTCAAATTGCTTATCCATCATAGGCTGTCTCTCTGTCTTGCGGACTGATCTTCTGGATGTTTACCTGATTACGGCTTGATTTTGGTGTGCCATCGGTTGATGCCTTGTGCATTAGACACCGGCGCAATAGAAGTTACTAATTACAATTACAATTACATAAGCTAGCACAGAGAGTAACTCCGGTTTGTTTTGCTATTTCAGCGACGCTATATTATGTTCAATTACAATTTATTATGCTACTAGGCTATCACAATTGGAGCTGAGATGTGGAACCATAGATATCATAATTAGCCTATATTAGGCCTAATCGTTAAAATCGACGCTTTCCTGTGCCATGGCCGCTAAATTACTTACTCACTTAGCGCATAAACGATGATACGAATGACGTAAATTTAATAAGAAACGCCATCTTTGTTTGCTACTGTGACGTCATTTTGACCAATTGTTTTGTTCCTTGGAAACGAATCCAGTCGACTTAGAAGAGAGGAGACATCTTGACAAGAAAATAATTATTGTTGGACATCGTTGATGAGAAGAAATTAAAATCCACCCTAATCCTGGTAATAGCAGCTGCGGGAGAGAAGATTTCTAGCTGTACAGCAATAGTATACGTAAGTCCAACTCTTCATCGAAATTTCTACTACTTAAGTCATCGATTTTCGATGATTTTCCGCTAGAAACATAAACTTAATTCATGTCGATCTTTATCTGTCTATTTGTCGTTTCAATCTATTTGTCGATTTTGTCCTAAACATGAACACTTTCTTTACTTCGAATTTCGAATTTCTTTTCCAGAAGAAACCCACTTTTCTTGTTGCTGGTCTCTCTCTCTCAATAAGTCGAATTCAGCAGTATTGAATATGAATGGCGCCCTGGGTAAGAGAAGGAGGAGGAGAATGCGTGTCTTCTGCTGTTGTGAATTCTGGTTCAACTGTGCATTTTGATCTTGGTCTTCTACAAAAGACAGGAAAACAAAGAGTGGAGCATCACCTCCACCAGGTATGTGGCTGGCTTTTTGTTGCTTATTGTTCGATGTCTTTTCCTGCGATAATTATCATGTGAGTTGATTCTTTCCTGAATATATATGATATAGAGTTTTCTTAGTAAAAAAGTAAATATGAATGCCTTTACCATTCTGATTCTGCGATATGAATTTATTTTAATATATGTGCATTTTTACTTATATTTAATTAAGTGTTTATGCATCATATTGGACATAGGCGTACGAGGAGTACCCGTACCCCCACTTTTTAGACTGGGTACCGTACCCCCACTTTTTTAAACAATGCCTATCAATGTTTTATTATCGTTCCTTCCCAGAGACCGTGGTCTCCGCCTTGCTTCGTATGTAAGAACAGTAAGAAATTGGTGCCTCCCACTTTTTAGACTATTTAATGTAGTACACATTTCAGAGGTCCTTAGCAGATGCCATATGAAGTAGTTTGAAACATAAGTTTTAAGTTTACTACTTTTTCTCAGGTTATAGCCTATTTTCTAGAAACAGGTAATTAGCAAAATTAAGCTTTGTGGAATTTAGTTTTTCTGTGGCCATTGCCTTTTGTCACCTGTGGAGAAAGACGAGATTCTTAACTTTAGTCTGGCCCAAATACCACATTGCCAACATCGGTTTGAAAGTAAATTTAAACTTCATATGAGGAGACTCCCTCTTGAGAGAAATCATAGAGGGGAGATTGGAGGGAAGGAGAAGGAGAGGAAGACCGCGTCAGATGATGCTTGGATGGATGATGACCGAAGGATACAGCGGACTGAAGAGAAAAGCACAGCGAAGAGAAGAATGGCGTCATTGGAAGCGGAAACCTGCCGAAGGGCAGAGAACTTAAAGAAGAAAGAAAATGCTTCAGCAGTAGAGTTTCATATCTCCCCATGCAGAGGTGCGTTTGCAGAAAACGGGGCCCTAGGTGCAAACATTTTTGGGAGCCCTTCTGAACTTCTAAGAGTCTGATACTTTGCAGGTGCTTAGCCTATCATGTGCTGCTGTGCAAAAACCCGCGAAGTTCAACGTGAAGCCGTTTTTGTGAGTGTTATTGACACTGTCACTGTAACTATGATTAGTTTTAGAGGCTATTTTTAAGGAATGTGAAGTTATTTAGTAATTACAATAATATACTTTTGCGTGGATGCTAAACTGTAAAAAATAGCAAATAGGTTATATTTAAAATAATTCAAAATTCACAATTGTTATTTTTATATTTGAAAATAATATTTTTCTTCGTTTGAGGGCCCTCTGAGATTTGGGGGCCCTAGGCGCGCGCCTAGGGCGCCTATACGTAAACGCGCCTCTGTCCCCATGCAGCTGAGCGCAACGATCGCAGACCTGGTCGACTTAAGACTGGAACATAAAGCTTCCTGATGTATGTCAATGCGATGCCGACCAACAGGGCTTGCACCAGAAAAAGACTTGTATCCTTCTTTCATTTAATGTTACTGTTTATCTATCGTAACGTGTAGCTATAACCTTCACTTTTTTTACTGTGTTTTTATAGGTGTCTGTGGACTTTATGGCAGAGAGGGGCGATGGGAGGGATTCTGGTAAAAGTAATGTTGCACTGTGGCTCTGTGTTGTCTGGATTGTGTATAGGGTTTGCTGTTCGCTTTTGTATCTGTACTTAGTTTTTTTTATTTGTATTTGTATTTATTTTTGTATTTGTATTTAGGTTTTTTGTATCTGTATTTAGTTTTTTTTTATTTGTATTTGTATTTATTTTTTGTATTTGTATTTAGGTTTTTTGTATCTGTATTTAGTTTTTTTGTATTTGTATTTGCATTTGTATGTAGTTTTTTGTATTTGTATTTAATTTTTGTATTTGTATTGTCTTTAGTTTTTGTATATGTATTTAGTTTTTTGTATTCTTATTTGTAGTTTTTTATAGTAAAGCTTCTGAGCCATTGGCGTGGCTTAAAATCCCGTAAGCCCTTAGTTTTTGTTCTTTATTTTGTCTTTGTTTTGTTCTTTATTTTGTCGTTTGTTGTTTGTTTTGTTATTTATTTTGTTGTTTATCTTGTCGTTGCCCTGGAATGAGCCGAGGGACAAGAAGGAGGGTGATATAAGACTAGACTAGAAGGAAAAGTGGTGCAGGTGGAATTGAAACAGGGCAGCCACAGTCCGATACACATTCTACATAGAAACAACAAGGATCGCCCGAAGTTTAAATTCTACATGCAGAATATCGGTTAGCTTCAATTTATGCAAGAGCTGATGATATCAGATGCTGTTAGGTTAATTATTATAATTCTGGTCTAGTAGGCCTACTCTGATATAGACTTCGAGAAGGACTCCGATGAAATAGTCTGTCTGTCTGTCTGTCTGTCTGTCTGTCTGTCTGTCTGTCTGTCTGTCTGTCTGTCTGTCTGTCTGTCTGTCTGTCTGTCTGTCTGTCTGTCTGTCTGTCTGTCTGTCTGTCTGTCTGTCTGTCTGTCTGTCTGTCTGTCTGTCTGTCTGTCTGTCTGTCTGTCTGTCTGTCTGTCTGTCTGTCTGTCTGTCTGTCTGTCTGTCTGTCTGTCTGTCTGTATGCAAGAACTCATGATATCAGATGCTGTTAGGTTAATTATTATAATTCTAGTCTAGTAGGCCTACACTGATGTAGACTTCGAGAAGGACTCATATGAAATAATCTCTCTTTCTCTGTCTCTGTCTGTCTGTCTGTCTGAGTCTGTCTGTGTCTGTCTGTCTGTCTGTCAGTCTGTCTCTGTCTCTCTTTGTATACAATACATGTAAGGCTAAGACAGATGTAACCTTGGTCACTGGTTCTACCACCGCAACTAGGCAGCGTCGTGCTTTCTCTGTTGTCGGCCCCTCCATCTGGAATCAACTCCCATTGCAGATACGCCTGTTGCCTAAGAATAGTTCGCTTGTGTTTTATAAGTTACTGAAGTCCAGTTTATATTGCCGTGGTTGGGCTGGGAGCGCTTCTGAGTAGGTAGCTTGAGGGGGCGCTATATTAAATTTTTTAAACGAATGAATGAATGAATGAATGAATGAATATAGCAAGGCTATACGAGGCTGTGGGTCGGCAGTCCGGTTAGTAGAGTTCGGCAGAGAAGTGAGGGGACAGGGAGGAAGAGAAGATTTTCCCCAGAAGGCACATGTTTTGCCAAACTAGAGCGCATAATTATGTTCTACGCATAATAGGTTAGTTTGCAACATTCCAAAGAGGAATGTGTCATTCGACTAACTTCTAAGCCTTTTTACAGTGTTCTGCAACGAAGCGAAGATGATGAAGATATGTGCCTTCAGCCAACCGAGATGTGAATGGCTCGTCGCTGCCAACTTAATTTTCTCAGCATCGGCATACATAGAAGTTGTTTCAACCAAACAATGGGACAGCTTAATTCGGCCTAAAGATACAACATGATGTGCAGACGAAAACAAATAATATTCTGTCATGATTAATAATTATTCCTGAACTAGATGACTTTTGAGATTGCTTCGGGAGTGGATAATCCTAACTCGTACAGTTAATGACATTTTAATTAAGGCTCAAGTCCTGCAGAAAGATGGCTAAAGAGAAAATGTTTATATATGTTGCTTCATTGTTTTAAGAAGGTTACATAATATATACAAACATATATATATATATGATGTAACCGCTACATTCCAAAGCGTTTACCGTAAGACTTCTGTGAAACTATATAAGAGAGAGAGAAAGAAAGAAAGAGAGAGAGAGAGAGAGAGAGAGAGAGAGAGAGACGAGAGAGAGAGAGAGAGAGAGAGAGAGAGAGAGAGAGAGAGAGAGAGAGAGAGAGAGAGAGAGAGAGAGAGAGAGAGGAGAGAGAGAGAGAGAGAGAGAGAGAGAGAGAGAGAGAGAGAGAGAGTTAGAAGGAGAATCGGGTAGAGCGGGGAGGATGGATGGTGAAGAGTGCTCGAGGGTATAGAATGTCACATAACCTTTTGTAAAGCTCCACTTCAAGACAAAACACACCAATGGCGTTTCCGACCCGAACCAGTGGCACCCTTATACTGGTGACCTTATATGGCGTGGTACCCATTCAAACGGGCAGTGGTGGTGAAGGACCTCACCCGATCAGTTCTTTGAAAACTGAGGAGAGACGAGAGCATGCGGTCGCTAAAAGAAAAGTGTACATTTACTCTTCGTAATAGAGGACACCCTTTATTGGTATTCTTGTTAAATCTAAATATTGTAAAAGAAGTCTGCTCCACGGTTCCTTGCTGCCTTCCGTCGATTACGGATGATGATGATGATGATGATAGTAACGCCAAATATTGGTAGGCATTCCGGAATGTATACAGCTATTGATACACCTGTGACGTCATAGTTACATTTCATTCAGCTACAAACACAAATAATCGTTGTTTCACTGCGCGTCGTCACAGTGACGTCATCCTAATATGGCTGACTAAGCCGTAAGGCTGTAACGTTCAAATATTTTGATAGATTTGTGAATTCTGATCGTCTTTTCTTATAATAAGATTACAAAGGAAAACAACAGTTATGTATCGTAAGATTTTGTTGTTCTCGGCGATTTTGCTGCTTAGCGCGAGAGCCTCAAACGCCCAAGGCAGTAAGTAATTCACTCAACATTATCTACTTTTCAAAACTCTCTCTAACTTTGTTCCATGCTGCGGTTTGTCAGCATGTGTTTACTTTATAAACAATAAACGAATAATCGAATATCATCATTCGCTCGCTTAGTCGTCAATGAATTTGTTGTTATTATTATTAGAAAATCCGGCACTAGATAAACGTTTCGTTGAGGTGCATTGTGTACTACTCTCCGTACTCTTTTGGACTACTCTCTGGAAACCCCTCTGATTTGGTTTTGGCCTTCTGGAAACTGGACTCGGCCTCTTTTGGACTACTTTCTGGAAACCCCCTCTGATTTGACGTAGCGCTCGTGAATAGGCTGGTGCCCTGCGCTTGGCCTTCAAGTGGCGCTTTAGAAGTTTGGAGATTACGATCACGATTACGAATCGTGTCTCTGAAGCCCCGTAGACGGCGTAGAGAATCCCTCATAGACTTTTGAAACTTTTGAAAATTGTTAGAAACAAATGCCAGGATTTAGACTAGGTTCGCTTGTGTCATGTTCTCAACTTAAACCTTACCTCTTTCAAATTGCTTATCCATCATACGCTGCCTCTCTGTCTTACGGACTATCTTCTGGATATTAAGTGATTACTGACCTGATTATAGCTTGATTTTGGTGTGCCATCGGTTGATGCCTTGTGCATTAGACACCGGCGCAATAGAAGTTACTAATTGTAATTTCTAATAATTATTTACTTTATTTCGACAGACAGGCAGAAACAGTTAATAAATAAAGTGGAGACTGCTACTGCTGCTACTACTACTACTAGTACTATCACTACTATTATTACTTCTACTACTACTGTTACCATTCCTACTACTACTGCTACTGCTTCTGCTACTGCTACTGCTACTACTAATAATACTGTTGTTACGAACTGTCCAGGTATAG